>JANAVB010015000.1:23203323-23738323 GCA_029216955.1 Iris pallida | reverse complement strand
GTTAACTAAAGAATGGATTCCTAAAGCTATCGATATCATTGAAGGGAACGACTTGACAACCATGAACCTTGAGACCCTCATGGGGAAGCTTATTACTCATGAACTTGACATAAAAGATCAAGATGAGTCATCCATGCAAGAAAAGGAGAAGGAGAAGGCCAAAAAAGGGAGAAGTCTCTGGCTCTCAAGGCTACAAAATCCCACTCAAAGGATAGCTCTGACGATAATGAGTCGGATGATGATGAAGAAATAGCTCTTACAGCAATGCATTTTTGAAAGTTTTTCAAGTTCAACAAAGCAACCACTTTAGACGGGATAACGATGAAGATCCTGCTTACTACCAATGTAGGAGAACCGGACACATCAAGAGAGTTGCCCTATGACAAGAAGAGACTCCAGTAAGTATGAGAAATCTAACAAACGAAGCTCTTCCTCCAGGAAATACGCCAACACCAACATCTGGTGTAAAAGTGATGCTAGCGATTCAGACAACGACAAAGAATGCAAGCACAATGCAAATGTTTGCCTCATGGCAACCGATGAGGTACTCGATGATCTCTCTTTGAATACTCTCTTATGATGACATGGAAAATACCATTCTTGAATTATACGAGGAACACAAAGGTGTTAGAAACAAGTACAAGAAATCTCTAAAAGAGGTTGAGACATTCGAACTAGAAGTAGAGAGACTTTCCAACATCATTATTGATGTAAAAGGGAAATCTACCGCCTTTAACATGGATGAGATAGTGTCACGTCCCAATTCCGTAGAATCGATAGTGGTCCCCCGGGCGTGATGCCGTGCGAACCTAAGTTGCAATCGCACAAGGCATAGTCATAAGGTTATCCGAAACACAACATCAAGTTAGAGTATGTATAGAAATTGATTGACACATTTGAAATAGAAGTAGACTTTTCATTGATAATAAACTTTATTTACATTGACTCTATTACAATCATTGCCGCATGGGCTACAACATGACTCGACTTACAAAACGAACGCTGATGAGATAGTCGTTCCATACATTACATCTCTTTTTACAAGTAAAATAATTACACTTTCCACCTGCTATCAAGAGAATTCGAGTCGTCATCTTTTCTTCTTTGTACTGAGTACGGAGTCTTCAAAAAGGATTTCAGGAACAAGCCTTCAACACGCTGACGA
Source organism: Iris pallida (assembly GCA_029216955.1). NCBI lineage: Eukaryota > Viridiplantae > Streptophyta > Magnoliopsida > Asparagales > Iridaceae > Iris > Iris pallida. The sequence goes on along the minus strand of JANAVB010015000.1, from coordinate 23,737,158 downwards.
GGCTTCAAAAGTGTTCGTGCCGCCTTGAGCTTTAAGTGGCATGCCCTTCGTAGTTTGGGGTACATGCGTGGAGAGCGAGGATTGGTACATTACACTTTGTACTGGTGCGTGGCTATTCAAGTTCCAAGCTCTCATTTGGTTGAAGAGTTTATATGACTTAGTTTATGAATGTTTCTAACCATCCAAATGAATTTCAAACAAGCATATGACAAACATAATGTAAGATACGTTGGAACTTACCCACGGTGGACCGCATCGCGCCTTATGATACTTACCATGTTCTTCCCTGTCAATTGTTATCCTTTACATATCAAGTGTAATATATCGTGTGGTTGGTCATTGGCTTCCAGAGCCATCTTGGACTCCTATTTTGCTTTTGTTAGACGTGGCCTATTCAGCGCTAGTAGCGAGCCCCGTTGTAAGTCCCCGTCTAACTCGTGCCCAGCATAGCTATGTAATTGTTTCCTTTCTTGGCCGCAACGGTCCCGTGGTCCCGGGTTGCCGTGCGGGAAAAATCTACCTTGTCGACAAGTTGTCCATGACCGTACAAAGACCATTTTATTTCTTTTAGTTATTAAGATATAGCCTACATTCTCTTTCAAAACTCAATCATTTTATCGTGCCCATGTCCTTGCATTTATCCTTTCATTCACAACAACATTATCGATTTACCTAAGAAGGGGGTTGAGAAGAGAAGGGTCAGCCACTCACCTTGAGTTTACTTCAGGCGAGAGAACTTGTTGGTCGCGCTAGACGTCGCCTACGCGATTACCTGAAATCCCACAAGCAACCGATTAGAATACTACATTATTTAAGAAGTTCGATAGGAAATGCGAGTTTGAAATGCAAGCCATGAAAACCATCGAAAACATTCACAAAAATACATTCAGAAAACAAAGCCAAAATCAACGCAAGCGGCGTGAAAAATAGAGCAACGGGAGGTCTCTCCCGACTCAGCCGCAGAGTCAATCCTTGAGGCGCAACCCGCTGAATATGGGACTTGGTTCCTAAGAAGCCATTCCATAACGGGAAATGGATCTTAATTCAACTATTCCGTTCGATCGATTCGATCGATCCCGACCGAGTCGATAGAGACAGTGTTCCTTTCTCACGCACCCCATAGACGGAGAACGGGGCACGATGTAGGGACGGGGTACTACACCATAACCAACTAAGAAAAGTTTCGTCCTCGAAACTTAAGAATAGAACCTACTTCTACAAGAACAATGAAGGAAATTTTTCTTTCATTTCTGACTCAAGCTCCCACGTCGACTCCTCGACCGAATGGTTTCCCCAAAGGATGCAGACGAGAGGAATAGCACGGTTGCAAAGAAGTTTATCTTTGCGCTCCAAGATTTGCATAGGCTTTTCAACATATGACAAGTCCGCCTTCAGATCCAGCTGACCCAAATCTACCACATGTCCCGGATCGTGCACATACTTTCGCAATTGTGAGACGTAGAAGACGTCGTGTACCTCCAACAACGCAGGCGGTAAGGCAATTTGGTAAGCTACTGGGGCGACTCGCTTCAATATTTCGAATGGACCAACAAATCTTGGGCTCAACTTTCCTTTCGTACCGAACCTGGAAACTCCACCCATGGGCATCACCTTCAGGAATACATGGTCGCCTTCCGAGAACTCGAGGGGCGTCGGTGCGTGTCGGCATAGCTCTTCTGTCGGTTTTGTGCTATCTTCAATCTCTTTCGTATTAACTTGACCTTCTATACGGTCTGCTCCACCAGCTCCGGACCGAGTATATGTCGTTCCCCGACTTCATTCCAGCAAATGGGCGATCTGTACTTCCGATCGTACAAGGCTTCATACGACGTCATTTGGATGCTGGACTGATAGCTATTATTGTATGCAAACTCGGCCAACGGTAGATGAACGTCCCAACTTGACTTCAAGTTGATCGCACAGAGTCGTAACATGTCTTCGAGAATCTGGTTCACCCGCTCTGTTTGGCCGTCAGTCTGATGATGATAAGCTGAGCTAAACTTCAACTTGGTCCATAATGCTGAATGAAGACAACCCTAGAAGCGCGCTACGAACCGTCCATCCTGATCCGAGACGATAGATACTGGGACCCCGTACAGCCGAACTATTTCATCAAGGTATATCTGAGCAAGGCGGTCGACGCTCCAATTAACTTTGATGGCGATGAAGTGTGCTGACTTGGTTTGTCGATCAACGATGACCCAGATGGCGTCATTTCTCCGCAGCGTCCTCGGCAAGCCAACAACAAAGTCCATAGTGATATGATCCTATTTCCACTCTGGAATTGCAAGGTTCTGCATCTCCCCGCCCGGTCGCTGGTGCTCGACTTTGACTACTGACAGGCCATACAATTTGACACAAAGAGCGCTACATCCCTCTTCATGTCGTGCCACCAAAAGACAACGCAGAGGTCCTTATACATCTTGGTGCTACCAGGATGTAAAGAATATTTTGCATAATACACCTCCGATATTATCTCCTTTCTAAGTTCTGCGTCATCCGGAACGCATAGCCGACCCTTCACCCGTAACACTCCCGACTCGTCCTCTGCAAAGTCGGACGCTTTTCATGTCGATATCAGCTTTCGCATCTTCTCTAGGTATGGGTCGTCCATCTGAGAAGACTTGATTCTCTCCAATAAGCTCGGTTCCAGCCGCAGTTGTGACAGTTTCACGTCTCTAAAATAAACTCGGAGTTCAATGCCCATTCCTTACAAGTCACGCAGCAGTCGATCGTTGATGCATAACGAAGCTAAGTACTTTCGTCTCAGCGCATCCGCTATAACATTTCATTTGTCCGGCATGTAGTCGATTGATAAATCGTAGTCTTTGATCAGTTCGAGCCATCATCTCTGCCGCAAATTCAGTTCTTTCTAGGTGAAGAGATACTTGAGGCTTTTATGGTCCGTATAAATCCTGTACGCCATGCTATAGAGATAGTGACGCCACAGCTTCAACGTGAACACAATTGCCACTAGTTCTAGGTCGTGCATGGGGTAGTTCTTCTCGTACGGCTTTAACTGCCGGGAAGCAAAAGATATCACCTTATTCCGCTGCATAAGCACACACCCCAAGCCCTGGCCATAAGCATCGCTGAAGATTTAAAATCCTTCCGTCCCTTCAGAAAGAGCAAGTATCGGGGCCAAAACGAGCAGTTGTTTGAGCTCCTGGAAGGAAGCTTCACAGTCGTCTGACCACTTGAATATGACTCCTTTCTGGGTGAGACGAGTCAACGTCGATGCAATCTTCGTAAAGTCCTTCACGAAGCGTCGGTAGTATTCCGCCAAGCCTAGGCAGCTTCGAATTTTGCTAACTGATGCGAGCCATCTCCAATCAGCAACTGCCTCAACTTTCTTCAGATCGACTGTGATGCCCGCGACGGAGATGTTATGCCCGAGGAATGAGACAATATTCAGCCAGAATTCATACTTGCTCATCTTCGCATACAACTGATTCTCTCGAAGGATTTGGAGCACCGTCCGTAGGTGCTCTGCATGTTGCGCTCGATCCTTCGAGTAGACGAGGATGTCGTCGATGAAGACTACTACGAATTTGTCAACGAACGGATGGAACACCCGATTCATTAGATCCATGAAGACGGTAGGGGCGTTTGTCAGACCGAACGGCATTACCAAGAACTCATAGTGGCCGTAACGAGTACGGAAGGCAGACTTCGGCACGTCATCTGGCTTGACTTTGAGTTGGTGATAACCCGATCGCAGATCAATCTTCGAAAACACCGTTGCACCTTGGAGCTGGTCGAACAAATCGTCGATGCGGTGCAGGGATATTTGTTCCGAATGGTGGGCTTATTCAATTCTCGATAGTCGATGAGAGTCGCATCGATCCATACTTCTTTTTCACAAATAGCACGGGCGTACCCATGGCGAGACACTCGGACGGATAAACCCTCTGTCGAGTAATTCCTATAGTTGTGCCTTCAGTTCTTTCAATTCTGTAGGGGCCATTCTGTACGGAGCTTTCGAGATCGGCCGGGTGTCGGGGAATGTGTCGATGGTGAACTCTATTTCTCGATCGTACGGTATGCCGGATAGCTCGTCTGAAAACACGTCTGGGAATTCTGCCACAACGTCGGTCGGACCCACGTTTGTACCATCCTGTCTCATGTCACGAACGGACGCCAAGTGGCCTTCGCATCCGGAATGCAGCAGCTTTCGAGCCAAAATTGTCGAGATCACCATGCAAGTCGACGATGCCTCACCACACGAATAGCAAAATTCGGGTACTCCAGGTATACGAAAGGTGACCTTCTTTTTAGCGCAGTCGATGGTAGCGTTACAAGGACCGAGCCAATCCATACCCAGTATGATGTCAAAGTCCTTCATATCTAGAACTATCGCATCAAGACTGATCTTTTGACCCCCAATATATATGGTTCCTCCCCCGCAAGTTAAATTTGTGAGTAGTGACACGCCCGAAGGCATACTTACGCTAAGATCGAGGTCTAATGATATTACAGAAAATTTGTGCTCGGCGGTAAAGTTCGTCGATATGAAAGTATGCGAAGCGCCTGAACCAAATAACACACGATCAGGTAAATTATTGAAATTTAATATACCTGTCACAACGGTGTCGGAAGCGAACGCCTCGTCTCGAGTCAGGGCGAAGACGCGCCCTTGAGCATTAGGACGTCGGTCTTGGTTGTTGGGTTGAGTGGGCTGAACAGGTCGGGCGCCTGCCCTCGATTCTTTTGATAGTTTTTTTGCGGTGAGACATTACAATTCGGTCGAGGATTTAGGCAGTTTCGAGCAAAGTGACCCTTCTGTCCACAAGCGAAACACTCTACATTGGCGAAGCAGTGGTCGTCAGTGTGCCTAGGTTTGCCGCAATTTTTGCATCGCAGGAATGGTTTCTAGCCCATATAGTTGCTAGTGTATGGACGCTTTAACGCATAGTTGTTGCCTCTCGTATAGCTAGGACATTTGTGATTGGAGTGGCGCACAACGTCGGCAGCAACGGAAGGGTATTCGCTCTCAATGCGGAGAGCATGATTCAGAGCCTCGCCCGTGGTCTTGTACTCCGGGACCCCAACATGTGCACCGATAGAGCGTCATAGACCCACTTCGAACCGTCGTAAACGGCACTCCTTTGTAGGAAGAAACACACCAGCAAATTTGGATAACTTGTTGAATTCTACGGCATATTGTTCCACTGTCCGGTTCCTTTGCCTCAACTGTATGAATTCATTCTCCTTCGCTTGACGAACGACTGACGGAAGGTACTCGACTTCAAAAGCTCTGCGAAATGTTGCCCAAGAGATCGACGCTGTATTGTTATCGCATCGAATCGCTCGCTTGTGCACGGTCCACCAGTCGTGCGCATTCAACCGTAGCTGAAGTTGTACGCAGGCGACTTGCTTGATTCTTCAATGCCGAGGAGCTCAAAGTGATCTTCCAGCTCTTCCAGCCAGTCGTTTGCCATAGAAGGGCCTTCGGTACCGCTGAAGGAAGTGCGGCACGCTTTCTTGAATTCTGACACTTCAAAGTTATACTTTTTCGATACCGCCGGTAGATGCTCGGGCTCCTCCGTGTCGACTTCAATGGGTTGGACCGCCGGCACGGTGACAGTAGATGTAGTCGCAGAATTTTCGTTGGCCACAATCGTCTGGACGATCTGCTGCAGAGTATCTAGTTGCTTTTGTTGCTGCTTAGCTTGTGCGTCGAAGCGAGCTTCGAACTGGGCATGTCGTACCTCTGTTTGTTGATGTTGGTTCTCAGACTGGTTCCGCGGCGCCTCCATCATGTGCAGCATCCTTTCGATGGTCTTGTTAGAAGGTCCAGCCCGCAAACTACTAGAGCTGCTAGAAGTGCTCTGCTCTTGCTCGGCCGTGGGTTCCGACACTTCTGCAATACGAAGGCAAACGCATCAGTCACAAATTATTACGGACTCATTCTATGGAACAACTTATTTCATCGATGTGAGGTCAAAGGTTTAAAACTCTAGACGTGAGGCCAAAGGATGTAAAGCCATGCTCTGATGCCATTATGTCACGCCCGATTTCGTAGAATCGATAGTGCTCCCCCCGGCGTGATGTTGTGCGAACCTAAGTTGCGATCGCACAAGGCATAGTCATATGGTTATCCGAAACACAATATCAAGTTAGAGTACGCAGAGAAATTGATTGACACATTTGAAATAGAAGTAGACTTTTCATTGATAATAAACTTCATTTACATTGACTCCATTACAATCATTGCCACGCGGGCTACAACAAGACTCGACTAACAAAACAAACGCTGATGAGATAGTCGTTCCATACATTACATCCTTTTCTACAAGCAAAATAATTACAGTTTACACCTGCTATCGAGGAAAGTCGAGTCGTCATCTTTTCTTCTTTGTACTGAGTACGAAGTCTTCAAAAAGGATTTCAGGAACAAGCCTTCAACACGCGGACGAGGCTTCAAAAGTGTTCGTGCCACCTTGAGCTTTAAGTGGCACGCCCTTCGTGGTTCGGGGTACCTACGTGGAGAGCGAGGATCAGTACATTACACTTTGTACTGGTACGTGGCTATTCAAGTTCCAAGCTCTCATTTGGTTGAAGAGTTTATATGACTTAGTTTATGAATATTTCTAACCATCCTAATGAATTTCAAACAAGCATATGACAAGCATAATATAAGATACGTTGGAACTTACCCACGGCGGACCGCGTCGCGCCTTATGATACTTACCATGTTCTTACCTGTCAAGTGTTATCCTTTACATATCAAGTGTAATATATCGTGTGGTTGGTCATTGGCTTCCAGAGCCATCTTGGACTCCCTTTTAGCTTTTGTTAGAGGGGTCATTTCAGCACGAGTAGCGAGCCCCGCTGTAAGTCCCCGCCTAACCCGTGCCCAGCACAGCTATGTAATTGTTTCCTTTCTTGGCCGCAACGGTCCCGTGGCCCCGGGTTGCCATGCGGGGAAAATCTACCTTGTCGACAAGTTGTTCATGACCGTGCAAAGACCATTTTGTTTCTTTTAGTTATTAAGATATAGCCTACATTCCCTTTGAAAGCTCAATCATTTTATCGTGTCTGTGCCCTTGCATTTATCCTTTCATTCACAACAACATTATCGATTTACCTAAGAAGGGAGTCGAGAGGAGAAGGGTCAGCCACTCACCTTGAGTTTACTTCAGGCGAGAGAACTTGTTGGTCGTGCTAGACTTCGCCTACGCAATTAACTGAAAACCCACAAACAATCGATTAGAACACTGCATTATTCAAGAAGTTCGATAGGAATGCGAGTTCGAAATGCAAGCCATGAAAACTATCAAAAATATTCATGAAAACGTATTCAGAAAACAAAGCCAAAACCAACACAAGCATCGTGAAAAGCAGAGCAACGAGAGGTCTCTCTCGACTCAGCCGCAGAGTCAATACTTGAGGCACAACCCGCTGAATATGGAACATGGTTCTGAAGAAGCCATTCCATAATGGGGAATGGATCTTAATTCAACTGTCCCCATTCGATCGATTCGATCGATCCCGACCTATCGGTTCCGACCGAGTCGATAGCGACAGTGTTCCTTTCTCGTGCACCCCGTAGACGAAGAACGGGGCACGATGTAGGGATGGGGCACTACAAATAGAGTCTTTGCGACTCAAGTTACAAGAATCTCAAGTTATCATTGAGAAAAAGGATGATGAGATTCAATCCCTCAGAAGGGCTTATGATTTTGTTATGCATAAAGTTCAAGCTGCTAATAGAAGAGAATATGATACCTCTTCTAAGTATAATGATCTTCTTGTGCATGGTAAGAAACTAGTTGATAAAAATACGACTTGCACACATGCTCCAAGACACGCCTACACTCATCACAATACTAGTCACAATTCTTACATGAACAAGAACACTACACATAGGTTCTATCCTAACATAAGAAAAGGACCCTTTGTTTAGAAGAACACCTCACATCATGCTTTCTATTATCATCACCATAACACTCATGATAGAACTCCTCATACTAAAGCCCACATATGCATAACACTCACACATTCTCTTCTAAATCTTCTATGATGTGCAACTATTGTGGTCTACTTGGACATACTTCTAATTATTGTCAAACAAGGAAACAGGTTGATATAAAATTTTTTAAATGGGTTCCTAAGACTAACAATCAAGGACCCAAATAATCTTGGGTACCAAAATGTTCATCTTTAACTTATGTTGTAGGTGAAGAATCCTTCTCATGCTAGCTAGAAGCAAGTGGATCCTCGATAGCGGTTGCTCATGGCACATGACCGGTGATGCTTCACTTTTTACAACACTATCGATGAAGAAAGAAGGACATGTATCCTTTGGTAACAATCTAAAAGGCCATATCATAGGAAATGGTAATATCGGCTCCCCTCCTTATCTTTGTATTAAGAATGTTTGTCCTGTTATAAATCTCAAACACAACCTTCTTAGTATCAATCATCTTACGGATAATGGTTATGATATTAAGTTTGTTAAACTCAAATGCTTCATTACCGATAGCACTAGTGGATCTACGGTGTATGAAGGCACTAGAGAAAACTATATCTATGTTCTCTATCTTGTTGAAGGTACTAACAAAGATAGGTGCTTAGTTGCAAAGAACGATAAAAGTTGGCTCTGGCACATGAGGCTTGGACACGCTAACATAGACACCATCTCCCGTCTTGCCACCAAGAAGCTTGTACGAGGACTTCCAAGTATCACCTTCAAAAAGGATATGGTATATGAAGAATGTGAGAAAAGTAAGTTGACCAAGTCATCCTTCAAATCCATCAACTCTGTGAGTACCACTAGACCACTTCAACTTATTCATATAGATTTATTTGGTCCTAGTAGAGTAGCCAGTCTTGGAGGCAAACTTTATGCGTTTCTTTTGGTTGATGATTTTTCAAGATTTACTTGGGTCATTTTTCTTAGAAATAAAAGTGATACTTTTTATGAATTTGTTGCCTTTTGTAAACGTGTTCAAAATGAGAAAGGTATTACTATTAACAAAATTAGAAGTGATCAAGGAGGAAATTTTGACAATGCCAATTTTAAAAGATTTTGCGAAAAGAATGGTTTTGGTCATAATTTTGCTTGTCTCGAACTCCATAACAAAATGGTGTTGTGGAAAGAAAGAATAGAACCCTTGGCGATATGGCCCAGGTTATGTTAAACCAATATAAGCTCCCCCAATACTTTTGGGTGGAAGCCGTTAACACGGCATGTCATGTTATAAATAGGGTCTTAATTAGACCTATTTCTAAAAAGACTCCATATGAGCTTTGGTTTGACAAAATTCCCTCTATTGAATATTTTAAAGTTTTTGTATGCAAATGTTTTATTTTGAATACCAAGGACAACCTAGGAAAATTTGAAGAAAAATCTTATGAAGGTATTTTTCTTGGCTACTCAATACATAGTAAAGGTTTTCGTGTCTTTAACAAAATAAGTCTTGTTGTCGAAGAGTCAATTAATGTCTCTTTTGATGAACTTAACTCTTCTACATCCTCCTCATCCGATGATATTGATGACATCTCTTTTGGTTTGGAGAACTCTTCTATTGGAGACACTCGTCCCTCTTCATCTAACGATGAAATTGTGACCCCTCCAACCGAAGATTCTTTACCACTCGAGCCTCCTCAAGAGGACCTCCCAAAGGAATGGAGATTTGTCCCTAATCATCCTAAGGAGCTTATCATTGGTGATCCTTCTTCTCGTGTTAGTACTAGATCCTCCACTCGTGATCTTTGTGCAAACGTGGCTTTTATTTCTCAAATAGAGCCTAAAAATATTAATGATGCTTTTTATGATAAATTTTGGATGATAGCGATGCAAGAAGAGCTAAATCAATTTGAGCAAAACAAGGTTTGGGAACTTATCCCTAAACCTCACAATCACCCCATTATTGGAACTAAATAGGTATTTCGTAATAAACTTAATGAAGATGGGTTAGTAACTCGCAACAAAGATCGATTGGTTGCTCAAGGCTATAACCAAGAGGAACGCATTGACTAGATGAAACCTATGCTCCGGTTGTTCATCTTGGATCCATTCACATGCTATGTGCTTTTGCTTGCTTTAATAATTTCAAACTTTTTCAAATGGATGTTAAAAGTGCTTTTCTTAATGGCATTATGAAAGAGGAAGTTTATGTTAAGTAACCTTCTGGCTTTGAAGATTTTCAATTTTCTCATCACGTTTTTAAGCTACACAAAGCCCTTTATGGCCTCAAGCAAGCTCCTCGTGCTTGGTATGAGCGCCTTAGTTCTTTTCTTATCTCTTACAACTTTTCTAAGGACAAAGTCGACACCATACTTTTTATCAAATCACTTAATGGCACATTATTGTTAGTTCAAATTTATGTCGATGATATTATTTTTGGTTCCACTAATAATGCACTTTGTGTAGAATTTGCTCAAGTAATACAGGATGAATTTGAAATGAGCATGATGGAAGAACTATCCTTCTTTTTAGGTTTGCAAATCAAACAAGGCCCCAAAGGCACCTTCATCAATCAAGCCAAATATACAAAGGATCTCCTCAAACGCTTCGAACTTGACTCATCCAAATCAATGAGGACTCCTGTGGCAACAACGACAAAACTTGATAATGATGAAGATGGTATCTCGGTCGATATTCGTAAGTATCGAGGTATGATCGGAAGCTTGCTCTATTTAACTGCTAGCTGACCTAATATTATGTTTAGTATTTGTCTTTGTGCACGATACCAAGCAAATCCAAAGGAATCGCACTTATGTGCTGTCAAGCATATTTTTCGGTATCTCAAAGGCACCATTAATATTGGACTTTGGTATCCGAAATCTTCACCCTTTGAGCTTCTCGGCTTCTCGGATGCAGATTTTGCCGGATGCAAAATTGATCGAAAAAGTACTAGCGGCACATGTCAATTTCTTCGAAAATTCTTGGTATCGTGGTTTAGTAAGAAACAAAACTATGTTGCTCTTTCAACCACTGAGGCCGAGTATATAGCGGTCGGCTACTATTGTGCACAAATTCTTTGGATGTCACAAACACTTGTAGATTATGGTATTTCTTCTACTTGTACTTCCATTAAATGTGACAATACTAGCTTGATAAATCTCATAAAAAATATGATTTGTCACTCACGTACGAAGCACATTGAGATTAGACACCATTTTCTTCGTGACCATCAACAAAAGGGGGATATTCGCCTTGATTTTATCGATACTACTTATCAATTGGCCGACATATTCACCAAACCACTTCGGGAGGATCATTTTGTTTTTCTTTGTCGAGAATTAGGCATCATTAATATTGACATCTAGCTCCACTCAGATGGCACACCAACGGCATACGGCGGCATACCAACGACATGCCAATTTGTGTTCAAAACAACTTTCTGTGCGCATAACCGGCATACCGTCGGCATCCACCGGCATGCCGTTTACGGCGGAGCCAGCCAGTCAACTCAGCTATTGGGCCCTACCACAATCTTCTACTTTCATTTAAATCTTTTTAAATCCCCTTATTAACTACCCATCCCTTCATTCCTATCCCTCATTAATACCCATCCCATCCTTTCACATCTGTCTCTCTTTTCAAAACCCCCCTTCATTTATTATATTCATCACTTCTTTCAAAACCCCCCTAATTAATACCCTTTCTCTCATCTTCTCCTTATAACCCCAACTCTTTCTTCTTCCTCCTCTCCATAATCCTTCACTCCCTCCTCCTTCTCTTAACATCAAACTCCATGGCCAATCTCAAAAGACCTCGCTCCACCATCGTTTCCAACACATTCACTCCGGTGCCCCTACCTAATGGCGCCTATGATCCCAAGATCTTTACCTCTGCCCTTGTTGTCGATAGGTGGTTTCATCACATTACCAACCACATTGCCTACAAAGGAAAGGCTATCAATTGGAACATCTTCTCTGGCCATCTCTCACTTTTTGAGACTGCCGGCCTCTCCTCTCTTTTGCGTCGGCAAGTGCCTGTCTATCCGGCAGCGGTGCGCCTCTTATACGTATACTGCCCCCTGAGCCTGATATGCAGTCCTAACTCGACTCCTAGACACACACACACACCCTGACACATGATACTATCTAATTTTTTACACTTTTTTAACCTATAGAATGTCAACCCGATCGCATATGTGACTTCAAAGGGAAGGAATCCTAGAGTGTTAGTCCGATAGCGAGACCCTTAAACAACTATGGAGCAAACATACTTCATTTTGCTTTATAATCATCGTCACTTTGTTCTTGGAGAAGCTACATATACCTAGAAGAATCCGACACGCTACCAATTTGAATTAAATGATCAATTAATTAAATATTACAAATGGTTGTTAACCTCATATGTCGGATAATCAACCTTGTTAAATCCATTCGTTGATGTCGATGTGGATGAAAAGAAAGAAGAAAAAACTCCCAGCTAGCTATGACATGATGATTTTTTAAATATATAAATATATGTTTCCTTGTGCTATCCAATTTTGCATTAAAATTTGAATTCAAATCCACTAACTATGTTTTCCTAGAAGCATATTAGCGCAACCCAATTTTGCATTTAAATTTCCTATGGTACATGGTAGGGATAAACTCCTAATTTATTATCAATGTCCATATTGTCACAGCCGCTCCTCGACGCCGATCTGGAGAGTGTTCTAAGATTGGAGGAGATGTTGATCACAGTAAGATGGGAGCGACACGACCGTTCAGAAAACTGCCACTTCGTCCAAGTCGGCTGCCAAAGGAATCCTTGCAGAGATAGCCAACGTCGAATATATACACCCGGAAGAGGAAGGAAGATCTAGTACCAACGAGTTAAAATGTGACATGGAACAACATCGATCCCGAAGTACTTCGAGAACTATAAAACATAGAACGAGAAGTAGGCGGCGGAGGAGCAAGCAAAGAAAAATGAAGAACTCATCCCCTATGTTTCTGAGATCGGCAGGGAAGCAATCGATCGACCCCCTCTCCCTTATTATGCTCCTTACATTGGATGAATTGAAAGGCGTGACTTCGGATCTTAGCAAGGATAGTGTAGCGAGCCCGCTTAGATTTACGGGCTCTTTCTATAGGTGTTGTTAGGACATTATTCAGCATGATGTGTTGGATGCCGTAGTGGCTTTCTTCCAAGGACTCAGCTACCCTAAGGCCATTTCTTGTGCTAATCTGGTTCTCATTCCGAAATTGGATCACCCTTCCACCTTTCATGACTTCATACCATTGAGCATGTGCACATTCCTGAACAAAATTATATCGAAGACTATCGCCAACTGGATAGTGGGGCTTCTTCCGAAGATAATATCCATAGAGCAGAGTAGCTTTGTTAGAGGTAGAACCATTACGGATAGCATCATGCTTGCGTACGAGATGGTTAATTGCATCAAACACCCGGTAAGGGAGGTAACATTGTAATTAAACTAGATATATAGAAGGCGTATCGCCACTTTGGGCCTTTCCCTTTAGGAGCCTTGAAATGATAAATAGAAAACCCCTCGCCCCTAATCGAAACCTAGTCGAAACCCCTCGCCCATAATCGAAACCCTAATAAGCAAAAAAAATACAAAAATCCAAAAATTAGGGGGAAAATGAGAGGGAGAAGAGGAAAAAAGAGTACCTGATGGGGGGGGTCGCCGGAGGGCGGGTCGACGAAGGGGGGGTCACCGGAGGGGGGGTCGATGGAGGGGGGAGCCGGAGGGGGGGACGCCGGAGGGGTCGGATGATCGGGGAAGAGAGGGGGGAAGAGAGTATAATTTTGTTAAAAAATTTCAGAATGAAAATAAAACCCTCTCTTTCGATTTTTACTGAAACGTAGCGACGGATTCTGCCGTCGCTAGTACGTCGTTAGACATTATCCGTCGCTACCATGTTGCTAGTTAGTCGCTAAAGTTATGTTATATTTTAATAAACTACGCCGTCGTCTATCAGTCGCCTTTCAGTCGCTAATAGGCGACTGAGTTGTCCGTCGCTAATAATTCAGTCGCTATTTGCCTGTATTTTGGTAGTGTATGGATGCCTGCTAATGCAAAATCAAAGATATGAGTTTGAAGAGGCTCGGTTTGATGCACAAGCTATAGATGATTGGAGCTTGCATGAGCTGAGGGGATGTATAGATCTTACAGTATCTGTTTGTTTCTGCATATACTATCATGTTAATGTTTGTTACTTTCACAACATTAATAGAGTAAGAGTATGTACTATAATATTCATGTGGACTACTTTCCTTAGATGTCCCAAATCTCCAGCATCGATCCAACTAGGATGTTTGGAGAGACTACAGAATATCTCGGCCTACCCCTTAGACTGTCTTTTGTTCTATTGGATATCCCGGATGATCACCATGTAGGCATTGTCAGGCAGAGACATGGACGTCCCCGTACGACAGGTGATCGAGGTGCTAGTTCGAGCTAGTCACATGCACGTTTCCCACATGATGGCGAGGGCACTTCACTGGCTTACGCTGACACTCACAGCCTTATGTTAGTGCCTTGGATCCTTATGTAGGCCCCTCACATCCTTATGCTGACAAATCCCAGAGTTATGAGGCGGCATCCCTAAGTTATGAGGGGGCATCCCAGAGTTACGTGGGCATACCACAGTATGGTCCGAATATCTTGTCTTGGGATTAATACATGGAGATGACTGGATCTTCATTATTTGGTTCAGCCCATCTTGATCAAACTAGCCAATTATATTTGACTCCATCAGTGTCGATACCATCACATTTAGAGGAGCCACAGGAGGTTACTGAGGAAAGGAGAAGAAGGCTAGGTCTAAGGCAAGTAGATCGTAGAGACTATAGAAGGGATGATAGAGGGGGTAGTTATTTCTTTAAAAAATTATGTATAAAAATAGTTTATTTTATTAGAAATTTATGTATGAAAATTTCAACAAGGGCATTTTCCTTGTTCAACAATATCCAACTTCCATTACTTTATTTCACATAAAAAATTAACTTCAACTAAAATCTTGAACAATAAGCAACTTCAATAAAAATCTTGAAAATAAGCAACTTTAATTACAATCTACAAAATTACAATGATAATTTACTGCATCGATTGATTTGTACATGTTCTTTTGTTGTGTCCTATTCGTCACAAATCCTGCAATGGAGATCCCTTGTTGACATTTCTCGCGTCATAATACGGTTCTTCTATGGTCTTCCAAATCTATGTTTAACAAGTGGTACTCCAATTTGACCTCTTATTAATTCACTTTGAGGAGTGTAGGGGATGAAATTTGTTCCGTATGGGACATGTATACACTTCTAAGTGTTATAACAGAAAATTCAATAGGATAAAAACTTTCAACTGTAAAGTTGGAGGAATGAAGGCTCTGTCAAATCTGTACCAGATCCTTTGTAGACGAACATAATTAGTCCTCTTTGTGTAGTCTCAATGTGTCTATACTAGACTTTGGTAGACGTGACACATAAGGAACTTCTTTCCATATCCTTTGTTTTGTCTTTTTAGCACTTGGGCTGAGCCTTTGTATTATCTACTCTGTGGCGAAGGGATGTCATCAGCTGCGATTTTTCATGCTTCTACAAGACCCCCTTTAAAGTGTCCCGAACTTGAGTCAAGCTCGGGATACTTTGAATAGAAGCATGAACACGTGGCAAGATTGTACGAGCTGGGTGATGGCTGGTGTCATGCCTAACTCTTTAGCATTAATTGTCCTGAGTCGTCATTTCAGAGCAAGGGCTTCTGATGACTTTTTGATATTGGAGCCTCTTGCATTTTGCAGGAATTGCGAATCTCTTTGGCAAAGGAGGTCCAGAGTCACGTTCTTTCGGTCACTCGCAGTACTATCATCTGACATAGAGTGGAGCGTTGGCTTAGCTTGTAAGCTTCCTTCTGACTGACATCTGGCTCATGCTTGGACCAAATGAATAGTCTATATAAAGGACTACCCCTTCCAAGAGAAGACTCAGCTACTTTCACAATGGCTTACGTGCCCGACACTCGGCTGCTGACGACCCTAAAGTTTGCTTGAGGCGGCCGTCGGTGGCAAACCTTTTCATTAGAAGAAGCCATAGTAGAACTACCACTAGATCTCGAGACGTCCCCACACTCTGGATGTCATGGGCATCAACGGCGTCTGGACCTCTGCTTTCTGGATTTGGATTGCTTGTTATTCCGAGAAATATCAAGGCCTGCAGCTGTGGTTGCTCCCATGGCTAGTTGGGGAGATAGGGGACTCCTATGCTGGTCTTCATCCCCGGCTAGGGCTAGTAGTAGCTTCGAGCGGTGGCTTCCTTTTAACCAGGAAGTGATTGGCTCTGTCACCGTCTCGTCCGTGCTATTGAGAGCTTGTACCGTGATTTTAGCCTTTTGTTTCTGTGTATGTAACTATGAAGAGTCTGTAATAGGTCTTTGTAGCCACATATTTTTATATATTTAAGCTTTTATGTCCCCTTTGCTTTTGTCTTCAAAATAAAGAGGGAATCTTCACCAGGGATTTGCCTAACCAGAGGTAATATGGACGTGGTAGGCTTAATCTTTGTCGGGATATAGAACAACAATCCAGAGGTAATATGGATGTGAACTATTTTTTAGATCGTCGGAATAACTATAGAGCTGATGCGAGAAGAACGACTACTCAGAGGTAATGTGGACATGGTAGCCGTATCTTCCATGTGTAGAAGAGCAATCCAGAGGTAATATAGACGTGAAGTGCTTCATCTACTTGAGAGAATATATAGGAGAGAGAGAGAGAAAGATCCACTTACCAGAACTTATAGGCACCCTTTTCAGGGGTTGTGGGCGCCTATGCAGGTTCCGCCTTCAGACGTAATATTTTTTTAGAAACTTGTCGTTGATGGGCATCATTAGCAAGTCACCATTAGGCTTAGCTAGCCGATAAGCACCGTTGGAGTATACCATTTCTATGATAAACGGTCCTTCCTACTTGGGCTCGAACTTTTTAGCCGTCTTGTGAGTCATTACCATCGGTCTTCGTACTGCCAAGACGAGGTTGCCCACTTGGTATAATCTTTCGCGAAACTTTTTGTTAAAGGCCCCAGAGTTGCGGGCTTGGTAAAGCTCGATCATTTGCTGTGCGAGCAAGCACTTTTCAACCAGCACTTCTAACTCTTGTAACTACCTGCGTTGATTATCTTCGACGGTTAAGCTTACAAAGGCCACGTTAGCAGACAACATCTTCTTAAAGACTTGACCGGTGTTGGTGTCAGAGTCCCAAGCGGAGGAGTCAGAAGAGTGTGAGTGTCTCATGACTTCTTCCTCTGAGTCTTCTGAGGTAGAAGTAGGTGTAACATACCCCAACCCTCGACGGGTACGTTGGTAATAGTTTTGAGCTTTTTTCCTTTAGAGCATGAATCCATAAAGGAAGACGCCGGCCCTTACCATAATTGAGCCCCTTGTTGTTGTTCAGGTCGTAACCCATCTTCTGGATGAGGTTTTTGGCCTGTACAGTATAGCGGTAGAACTGCATCTTGCCACTATCGAGGTCTGGATCTTCGAGAGTTATTCGCTACGGATGCTCCAATCGACCGAATATGATGGCTTCCTCTTCTTTTTTCTGGCTGGAACTACGAAGTAGGTGCCCCGTGCAGGGACAACTCCACTCACAAGGTTGATGGTCGTCCCTTGCGTCTGTAGCTTACGCAGAGAGTTGTCTAGGAAATATTTGGTGTTCCAGCATGCACCAGAGTAGT
This sequence comes from Iris pallida, assembly GCA_029216955.1. Taxonomy (NCBI): domain Eukaryota; kingdom Viridiplantae; phylum Streptophyta; class Magnoliopsida; order Asparagales; family Iridaceae; genus Iris; species Iris pallida. Next base: position 23,719,514 of record JANAVB010015000.1, on the reverse strand, counting down.
TCGAAGACAACTTCCTGTTAATAAAGTGGGATATCTTATCCCGAGGGATTACATCGTCGAAAGAGTGTGCCTCCGTGTTGGCACAGACGTAGTCTTCTGCCTCTTCGTCAGTGAGGACTAGAGCTGTTGTAGGAGGAGGGGGAGGACGCTTCCCTTTCAGTTTGACCACTAAAAGGGCCATGGTCGCATGCTCCTGCGCCTTCGTGGTTGGCCTTAGAGACCTTCGGGGTAGCCTTATTCGTATCGTCTCCTAACCATCTTCTATCGTCACTGGAGGCGAAGGTGGAGCTCTGCCCCGAAGCTTAACAACGAGAGGCGCTGATACTTTGGGAGGCCTTCTTTTTAGTCGAACCTGTAAAGGTTCTTCGGTCGTTGTTGCGCTTTCTGAGGCTTTCTCTACCTCATCATCAGTATCATTGCTATCATCATCCCAGGGGACTGACTTGTACAGATCAGCATCCGTACAGTAGACTTCAAGTCCTCGGAACGGGTTAATATCAGCAAACTCTGTTTTGATGGTCCCATCCCTGGCCACATACTTCATGCACTGATGGAGGGTGGAAGGGACAATCATGTACTCATGGATCCATGGTCGTCCTAGCATCATATTATAGTTTATGTCTGCATCGATGACATAGCAAGTTACTTCAGTATGGAGGTCACCAATCTGACACTTCAGGCAAATTTTACCCAGAGGTTCGCTCTAATTTCCTGCGTTGAAGCCGCTGATTGTTGTGTTCAAGGCTGTCAATAGATGCATCGGAATCCCTAGAGTTTGAAGGAGGTTTCTTGGGATAATGCTCATAGAGGAACCCGGGTCAATGTACGATCAACCTTAATAGCACCGACATACCATGTATAATACAGAGGGCGATTGTGTCAGTTTTTCTTTAGCAACATATCTTGCTGGATGAAAGTGATACTGGAAATCACTTCGACCATGTTGTGGCAATGTGGGCAAGCTGTGGGCTCGTCTTTTGGTAGCCGAACCTGAGTAAGGAAGGACTACGCGTTCTGTAAGGCTTCACTGAGCGCGTCTCAGGTCTCTTTAGAGAGGTAAAGGAGCTCGAAAAGTGACAATCTAGCCGGAGTTTGGCCAACTGAGCTAGAATATCGAAGTTGTAGGGCTTGATAGGCTCTATTACTATATCCTTTCTGAGAGGTTTGTCGAAGTGAACCTCTTTTTGTTTTTGCTTATCCATGGTAGGAGCCCGAGATGGACCTACCTCTGGTGCGTCATGAGCTTGAGATGGACCTGTCACGACCCGCACCCACCGTAAGGGTACGAGTACGTAACAACGCCCAGCCTACGCCGCAGTGTCGGCGGTAGAACGTTGTTCTAGGTCATGAACTATAACTAGCATAATATGAATACTCTCCATAAGGTGGCCAACACAGAGGTACAACTCAATCACAATCTAAGGTAGAATGATAAAGATAGATAAACATGAAATCCAAAAGAGATACAGGAGATAGAAGTCTAAGTGTCTAAGATACATAATCCCAGAAATACATCTCAAAACTCAAATACAGTAATCCACAAGTAAATACAACTCCAGACAAAATAAAATAACTATCTAAACAACCTCTATTGTGTCTCCTCTTGGCTAGCAGGCAATCCCAAGCTATCTGTAAAATTTATCAACAGGTCCAGTCAGGACAGGAGCGAGCACATTACATCTCAACAGTTCATAGCAGGTTAGAAAATATAATCATGCAGTAAAGTAAGATACAGGTACTGAAAGAAATGTTGTATGTAAACAGAGAGAGAGCTGTAATAGAAATATCTACTATAAATAAAGAACTAACATATGGCTAGTGAGTCAGAGTACAATATAGACATGTAAATGGCATATGAGATTCTTATGCTACACTATGGAAGAGATTTTGATGCTACACTACTTGGATATTATTCATATGTCCATTTCTACTCCCCCGTACCCCCAATCAATACACAAGGATCCAGCCAGGTTATGTTATATGATGCTATGTAACAGCCCCCGAAGGTGATAGACCCCGAAGGTGATAGACCCCGAAGGTGATACATAGTAGTCCCATAAATGGGATAAGGATTCTAGGAAGACTCTACGATCATAAGAGTATATGTCGTAAGTGATCAAAGAACCAATGAAGCATAGTGATACGCCATGTAAGTGAAACGCACAGAACATCTAGTACCCGATGCTCCCTAAGGATAACATCTCAAGAAAGGATCCATATAGTACCAATCCGTGTGACCAACGTGACAGTACAAGTAAAGTAATCTACTGCAGGAAATAATTCTAAGCAGGATATGAAATGATCAGAGAATGTACTCGCCTGATATCTGAATGTCCAAGGTAAAGATACTGTCCGAGGAGAGGTATCTGGCTCCTAATTAGAACAGCACAAGTCACAACATGTCCAGAAGGGTAATATAAAGCACTACAATGCATTCTACATGAATCTAGGTCAAACTAGGCCAAAGTTAACCCTTGGTCAACTCTGGTCAACTGCACTAGTCAAACTAGGTCAAACTAGGTCATACCCTAACCCAGCAAGTCTTACTAGGCCTAACCAAGACTTATCCTAGCAAGCACACATCAATACAAGGCTATACAAGCCAACATACAACCAACTCTATATAGCATGTAATTATTCAATACTCAAATAGGCAAGAATTCACATTGGATATACACTAGGTAATCTATTACTTTAAACTATATATGTCTACACATATATACACATGCATATATTGGTATTCAATATTAGGTCTATAATCATGGCATTTCAAATGGTTATATAAACTTATATATTACAACACAATATGCTAACATATATAATATACATACATAGCTAAGTTAACTATATTCATAAATACTTATTTAAGAGGCTATGTGTGTGTATGTGAACATGGCAAAGGGAAAAGTGAGGGTTAAATGGGCATACATAGTGTATACATATCAAAGAGTGTCAAAGTGTAAGTCAACAATGTGTCAAGTGTAATAGTGTCAACATAGTGTAAGGGGGTACATGAGGTAATATAGGATTTGTGTTAACATAGAACATTACATCTCATTAACTTGTATATTTCATACATTACATCTATTATTACATTACATTCATGCTTTCATTCATTCATCATTCATTTATTCTCTTGCACTAGTATATGTACCATACATTACATACTATGGAACCTACATATTCATTACAAGCCATACTTATACATGCTTACATTAGATAGAATACTTACACCTCATACATCATTTATTTAACCATTTACTCATGCTTGTATTCTCTATTTAGTTACATAATGTATATACATTAACATGGGTTAAAATCAAATAGAACATTATATTACACACAAGGGTGCACAAAATGCATATGCCGAATAGTAACTCCTACTAATAATCAATACTGTACCATCTTAGCATGAATTAAAATTTAGGATTAAAGTATGTTATAGATCTATGTGTTAGCTTTCCGAAACTTCAAACGGATCGCATTTTCGTTTCCGAAAACTCCCGGAATCGCGAAAACACCGAGAACGTGTTTGTCTTTCGTACAGCTGACACTCAAATAATTCTCCAGAAAGTTACAGAAAGAATTAGGCCTACTAATATATGTTTTTGGAAAGCTAACTTCAATACGCTTCTTTTAATAAAAACGAGAGATTAAACCGAAATTTGAGCTAGAAGTTATGATATTTCTAAGTTAGGGCTGAAATTAAAAACGTGGATAAAAATCATGACGGATTTAGATAGTTTGAGCCAAAAGAATACACAATATATATCCTAATTATCCACAACAATAATAGCAATAATAATATGAGGAACCACACTCACAAACTTGATTATATAATCATCATGAACCATTTATTACATATATAAATATAGATACACTCTCATTACAATATATATATATAAATCTATATATGTAACATGAACACATCCACAACACGAAGGACACTCCTATGACCTCCAAATGGACACAAAATGGACACAAATAGAGATACAACCATGGAGGTCATTCCTATGGGTTCAAAATAGACCTATATGCATGAGGAAATGAAAAGAAGAAGGGATTTATACCTCCCGGTAGATCGAATCGAAGAAAAACCTTCCCGGAGCGACACCGACACGTAGAGATTCCAAAAGGACACGAACGAGCTCCGAATCCTCCCAAACTTGGGTAGCTTCACCCTTGGCTAGAATGGAGAAGGAAAGAAAAAGATTTGGTGGTGAAATGGAAGGATTTGGTGGAAAAATTGCTAGGAATTGTTCTCTAGGAATTTGGGGAAGAACAAGAGAGAGAAAAAATAGATGGATAATGACAAATGGGACGCTCAACCCTATCCTTATTGTGGCTGGCCATAAAGGTAGTTTTGTCCTATTAGGAAAAGTCCAAAAGCCCCTACTAACCTATTCTATGAGTATTAGGAAAGGACTAATTGGTTGGGGCTAAATTAGTCATTCTAAAGTCTCTAATCACACTAACCTTATCTATAATAATTAGTCTAACCTCTAACTAAAATATTTCTATCATGTGGACTAAAATTAATATCATGTGGGCCATGCCTAACTAGTGTGTGGGTCCCACTAGAGTCAAACTACCCCCGGGTCCCCGTTTCAAGTCGGATTGAGTTGAAATTCGAACCCGACTCAAATAACCCCAAAACAATATCATAAATAATAAAATAATATCAAAATAATTCAAAGAGGTCAAATGCAAAAAAAAATATTCTTAGGCCAAAAATGATATTAAAATATCATAATCACATGGTTAGGCTCTAGGTCAAACAGTCTCTAGGGTTTCACTAGCAAAACGTCAAAACCACAAGTCATTGATTTAAATAATTTTAAAATAATTAAAAATTAGCAAACATTATATCATGAATTAAATATCATTATTAAAATAATTATAAACACGAAATTTTAAAATTACCCTCATTTGGGAAACTGGGTGCTACAACTCTACCCACCTTAGAAAAATTTCGTCCTCGAAATTTAAGATCGATAGTACTCCTTCTAGAGCCTCTAACCTACCCAATATCTAAGGTAATACTTCCTAACACTGGAATAATAAATGGACATCTAAAAAGTGTCAATCTAGGAATACCTCCAATACTGCTCTGCTGTATGGCGGTAATGGAACTTCAATAGAATATGGACTGGAACCTATATCCAAGGGACTGGACCTATTTTAAAGTGGTCTTAACTAAGGATGAAAAAGAACTGATCATAGGCTATAGGTTTGCTCAAACTATTATCTTCCTATTAACCATCTATTAATATATTCTATTACCAAAGGAACGATGCATTACTAAGACATATAGGCCCCTATCTCTCATAACACATTTATGCTCACCAAAAGACTAGTACATCCCATCAAGGCTGATACTATAATCTCTCATAAATCTCATAAGCTACATGTTTATAGACACACATTCCCACATCAAGGACTAACCTACATATATCTACAACTGATACTAATGGGGTGACGTCCCTATCTCCCAACAATCAAGGACTAAATTTTTTTTATCTAAATCATGCAATTTGAAGGAATAGTATACAAGGTCAGGGCATACCGTAGCAGTTGGAAGTCTCACCTAGGTACACTAATCATTCTAGGTCAAAACAGTACTATGGTATCAACACACAAACAATCTAGGGTGTCCTAATTAGAAAGGTAAGGGAACAACAATCATCAAGGTTGTAGGACTGTCTACCATCCTATATAAAAATTGGTCATTAACAAGCAACTAAGAAATTATTAAAAGGTTACTATTCCATAAAATGGAAAAAATTAAAAATTTAGGCACAACAAATCACAAATAGATTTTTGTCTTGACACGATCTAAGTTGATAAATTTCGGGATAAAACGAGATTTGGACAAGAAGGGAAATCAATAAAATCAAAGTATGAGCACGAGCATCCAATGATGGAGGTTCAGGTCATGATTAAATTTAGTTCGACTTAGTACGAATACGAGGTTCATAGGCGATGAAAAGATTTCAAGGAGAATTTTCAAGACTGTCGCGAATGAGACTCTACGGTCAAGTTTAACTATGTCTCTATTCTCGTAGATTGATACATAAAAAAAGTGAACCAAAGTGCAATAGGTTGATCAGACCATCATGTACCGATTCTGATTAGACAATATGTTAGTGGGTGGCCACCCAATAAAATATGTCATGACCAAGCTCGAAGATAGATAAGCTTGCAAAACTAAGGCTAATTTAGCAGCACAAGATATAAGGGTGGTAATGATGAAAGGAATTACATAGTCCAAGTTTCTTAACCAACGGGTCAAGTAATCAGATAAGGTACAAGGTTAAGCATCTAAGGAAACAAGCAGAACAAATCATATGTCGGGTCGAAAGAATTGAGTCAAGGCTGGATTTCTAATTGAAATAAGAAGAAATTTAGTATAATGGTAGAGGTTATAGTTTAGCCAGTTGACCAAAAAATTATATCAAGAAAATAGAGTACAAGAAGACGGGTTTTAGTGGGACATGATATACCTACACGAAGGTGAGCTCGTCTAGGTCTTGCATATAAAATTTGTTGGAGGGTAACAGCTAGTATTACATTCCGAATATCAAAGTCACGATAAGGAACGTCAAGGATCTCAATTAGAAAGTGGGAGTTCAAGAGGTGGTAATTAATGCACAAAAATAATGAAGATCGAGTTAGTCATCTGCTTCTGATACTCTTAAGTTCATCTGGTCATAACTTGCCAATCATATCTTTACCTCACCAGTCTCCATATGAAAATTTAACCTTTACTTAAACCCTTACCATGACTACCGTAGGCAATTCCCAATTTTCAAACATCACTCTTGAAGCACAACCCTCACATTTAGGAATCAATATTAACCATTTATTTAAATTTCTAAGTTCTTTCACCTTGTCTTAAATTTGACCCAAAACCTCTAAATCTCGTTTACGAATTCCTTGAACTTGTTCAAATTGTTCTCCTCGTATTATTTAATTTAAATCTCTAGGCCTTACAAAACTTATCTTTCATCATAGAATCAACTTCCGTATTTTCTTCGGCATACACCCTTGAATATTATTCTCCTAAAAATATTTCACAACAATCTCTAAACTTCCATAACTTTGTGCTATCTCTATCCCTAGTCATTTCCTCGTAACATCTTGTTTAATATCCTTATTAAACACAATTAACTTCTCTTTTCCATTACTAACCTTCTACATAGCCTCAGAGTAAAAGTTTTCTCCAGAATCAATAACCAAGATTTTCTAAGTTCTCAAAACTAGGTTGACCTCTGATATCCTCATTAGTTTTGAATACACCTATAAACTATCTCATAACCCCAAAATTTCTCTAAATGTAATTGTTTCCAGATTGGCAGTATACATCTCTTTATTCTATTCGAGACCTTTACCACATTTCTATCTCAAGTTTCCATATGGAACACTCCACATTTGATTTCCTTTAGATCATCATAAAATAACCAGTTACGTCTTCTCTGAGCTACATAATTTACGTCACTTCCTTAACATTTCTCAGGCAAAATGATATGAAGATTCAAGAGTTGTCAAGGTATAGCTGACAGAATTATATACGAGATAGGGAATTGATATAATCAGGACAGGTATATAAGACAGGGAATGATGGTAGTAAAAATATTGGCAGGAAAAGAATGATAATAGAATTTGTTCTGCTTATCTATTTAAAAGAGGGACCCATTTTTTTTGAAACAAGAATTATAATACCAATCCAAAATAAGGCCTAGCAAAATCATTGGTTTATTGTATTAAGAAGAAATAAATTTTTGTAAGAAGTTACACAAGGTTTATAAAAATAGCTAAAGCTACATCCTAAGTAAACAATGAGAAACAAAACAAACAAAACAACAATAATTCCTTCTCTTTTTTTTTGAATGACTGAAACAAAAGTAGCAAAAACATGTTCGAAAATATTTAAGGTACAATCTGATAATCATATGCGTCTATCCAAAATCATGGTACTCTAAATCCTCGTCATACTAGTGAGCAAGGCTACGATAATCACAGAGTCCTTGACTTATGCACATACCTCTAGAATCATGGTATTTAATATTTTTGCGATGCCGCTAGCTTGGCTGCGAAAACCTTAAATTTCCACACCCGAGAAATATATCCAAAATCAGACTATATGTCCTCACCATGCTGGCTAATGTGACTATATAAGACAAGATTTCCATAACTTAGATGACCTAGCCCATATAATTTCATCTTGCAAAAAATTAAATTAAATCAACAATGAATACAAAAAAAATCAAATTTATCAACGAACATCAAAATTCAGAAATGAACAAAATCCTTCAAATCATATAACTACAAACTCGGATGCTATAGCTAACATCAAATTTTAAATTTCAACAATCTTTATCAAAATCAATAAATACAAACTCAAATTCAATAATAATCCATCAAAATCAAATTCAATAGCAGAAAGTAAAGATAAATCAAATCAAGGAAAAAAGAAAAGAGTTTTCAAATTGGAGTTAAACAAGATTCTCAAGGGTCGTCCCAGGAATCTCTCAAGGGTTCCTATTTGTGATTGAGTACCTTCAAAATATATCATAATCCTACTGCAGGCTGTAGTGGTACTCTAGTTCGAATACCACTACACAAACTCGACCTGCATGGGCCACCACTAAAAACGTGTCACGACCCGCACCCACCGTGAGGGTACGAGTACGTAACAACGCCCAGCCTACGCCGCAGTGTCGAGGTAGAACGCTGTTCTAGGTAATGAACTATAACTAGCATAATATGAATACTCTCCATAAAGAGGCCAACACAGAGGTACAACTCAATCACAATCTAAGGTAGAATGATAAAGATAGATAAACATGAAATCCAAAAGAGATACAGGAGATAGAAGTCTAAGTGTCTAAGATACATAATCCCAGAAATACATCTCAAAACTCAAATACAGTAATCCACAAGTAAATACAACTCCAGACAAAATGAAATAACTATCTAAACAACCTCTATTGTGTCTTCTCTAGGCTAGCAGGCAATCCCAGGCTATCTGTAAAATTTATCAACAGGTCCAGTCAGGACAGGAGCGAGCACATTACATCTCAACAGTTCATAGCAGGTTAGAAAATATAATCATGCAGTAAAGTAAGATACAGGTACTGAAAGATATGTTGTATGTAAACAGAGAGAGAGCTGTAATAGAAATATCTACTATAAATAAAGAACTAACATGTGGCTAGTGAGTCAGAGTACAATATAGACATGTAAATGGCATAGGAGATTCTGATGCTACACTATGGAAGAGATTATGATGCTACACTACTTGGGTATTATTCACATGTCCATTTCTACTCCCCCGTACCCCCAATCAATACACAAGGATCCAGCCAGGTTATGTTATATGATGCTATGTAACAGTCCCCGAAGGTGATAGACCCCGAAGGTGATAGACCCCGAAGGTGATACATAGTAGTACCATAAATGGAATAAGGATTCTAGGAAGACTCTACGATCATAAGAGTATATGTCGTAAGTGATCAAAGAACCAATGAAGCATAGTAATACGTCATAAAAGTGAAACACACAGAACATGTAGTACCCGATGCTCCCTAAGGATAACATCTCAAGAAAGGATCCATATAGTACCAATCCGTGTGACCAACGTGACATTACAAGTAAAGTAATCTACTGCAGGAAATAATTTTAAGCAGGATATGAAATAATCAGAGAATGTACTCGCCTGATATCTGAATGTCCAAGGTAAAGATACTATCCGAGGAGAGGTGTCTAGCTCCTAATTAGAACAGCATAAGTCACAACATGTCCAGAAGGATAATATAAAGCACTACAATGCATTCTGCATGAATCTAGGTCAAACTAGGCCAAAGTTAACCCTTGGTCAACTTTGGTCAACTGCACTAGTCAAACTAGGTCAAACTAGGTCATGCTCTAACCCAGCAAGTCTTACTAGGCCTAACCAAGACTTATCCTAGCAAGCACACATCAATACAAGGCTATACAAGCCAACATACACCCAACTCTATATAGCATGCAATTATTCAATACTCAAATAGGCAAGAATTCACATTGGATATACACTAGGTAATCTATTACTTTAAACTATATATGTCTACACATATATACACATGCATATATTGGTATTCAACATTAGGTCTATAATCATGGCATTTCAAATGGTTATATAAACTTATATATTACAACACAATATGCTAACATATATATAATATACATACAAAGCTAAGTTAACTATATTCATAAATACATTTTTAAGAGGCTATGTGTGTGTATGTGAACATGGCAAAGGGGAAAGTGAGGATTAAATGGGCATACATAGTGTATACATATCAAAGAGTGTCAAAGTGTAAGTGAACAATGTGTCAAGTGTGATAGTGTCAACATAGTGTAAGGGGTACATGAGGTAATATAGGATTTGTGTTAACATAGAACATTATATCTCATTAACTTGTATATTTAATACATTACATCTATTATTACATTACATTCATGCTTTCATTCATTCATCATTCATTTATTCTCTTGTACTACTATATGTACCATACATTACATACTATGGAACCTACATATTCATTACAAGCCATACTTATACATGCTTACATTAGATAGAATACTTATACCTCGTACATCATTTATTTAACCATTTACTCATGCTTGTATTCTCTATTTATTTACATAATATATATACATTAACATGGGTTAAAATCAAATAGAACATTATATTACACACAAGGGTACACAAAATGCATATGCCGAATAGTAACTCCTACTAATAATCAATACTGTACCATCTCAGCATGAATTAAAATTTAGGATTAAAGTATGTTATAGATCCATGTGTTAGCTTTCCGAAACTTCAAACGGATCGCATTTTCGTTTCCGAAAACTCCCGGAATCGCGAAAACACCGAGAACGCGTTTGTCTTTCGTACAGCTGACACTCAAATAATTCTCCAGAAAGTTACAGAAAGATTAGGCCTATTAATACATGTTTTTGGAAAGCTAACTTCATTACTCTTCTTTTAAAAAAACGGGAGATTAAACCGAGCTTTGAGCTAGAAGTTATGACATTTCTAAGTTAGGACTGAAATTAAAAACGTGGATAAAAATCATAACGGATGTAGATAGTTTGAGCCAAAAGAATACACAATATATATCCTAATTATCTACAACAATAATAACAATAATAATATGAGGAACCACACTCACAAACTTGATTATATAATCATCATGAACCATTTATTACATATATAAATATAGATACACTCTCATTACAATATATATATATATATATATATATATATATATATATATATATAAATATATAAATATATAAAATATATATATATATATATATATATATATATATATATATATATATATATATATATAAATCTATATATTTAACATGAACACATCCACAACACGAAGGACACTCCTATGACCTCCAAATGGACACAAAATGGACACAAATGGAGATACAACCATGGGGGTCATTCATATGGGTTCAAAATAGACCTATATGCATGAGGAAATGAAAAGGAGAAGGGATTTATACCTCCCGGTAGATCGAATCGAAGAAAAACCTTTCCGGAGTGACACCGACACGTAGAGATTCCAAAAGGACACGAACGAGCTCCGAATCCTCCCAAACTTGGGTAGCTTCCTCCTTGGCTAGAATGGAGAAGGAAAGAAGAAGATTTGGTGGTGAAATGGAAGGATTTGGTGGAGAAATTGCTAGGAATTACTCTCTAGGAATTTGGGGAAGAACAAGAGAGAGAAAAAATAGATGGATAATGACAAATGGGAGGCTCAACCCTATCCTTATTGTGGCTGGCCATAAAGGTGGTTTTGTCCTATTAGGAAAAGTCCAAAAGCCCCTACTAACCTATTTTATGAGTATTAGGAAAGGGCTAATTGGTTGGGGCTAAATTAGTCATTCTAAAGTCTCTAATCACACTAACCTTATCCATAATAATTAGTCTAACCTCTAACTAAAATATTTCTATCATGTGGACTAAAATTAATATCATGTGGGCCATACCTAACTAGTGTGTGGGTCCCACTAGAGTCAAACTACCCCCGGGTGCCCGTTTCAAGTCGGATTGAGTTGAAATTCGAACCCGACTCAAATAACCCCAAAACAATATCATAAATAATAAAATAATATCAAAATAATTCAAAGAGGTCAAATGCAAAAAAAAATATCCTTAGGTCAAAAATGACATTAAAATATTATAATCACATGGTTAGGCTCTAGGTCAAACAGTCTCTAGGGTTTCACTAGCAAAACGTCAAAACCACAAGTCATTGATTTAAATAATTTTAAAATGATTTAAAATCAACAAAAATTATATCATGAATTAAATATCATTATTAAAATAATTATAAACACGAAATTTTAAAATTACCCTCATTTGGGAAACTGGGTGCTACAGGACCTGCTCCTGATACATCTGGGATAGGGGAAGTAGTCGGTGGAGACTTCTCCTGCTCTGGAGCTTGGCTCTTCTCTTGTCGTTGCGCTGAGCGGGTGGTCACCAAAGCATCATCAAGCAAAGCCGAGACCATGCGGCATGTTTTGCTTTTCTTTCCTTTGGTAGAAAAGGTCATAGGTGCCATCATGTCGGGGACTAAGTCAGGATGAATCCACATGACTTCGTCTTGAGGTGTGGAGAACGGGATGAGCCCTTGAGCATTGTCCCATGCTGGTGGAAGGTTGACAACTTCCATTGTCGCCTTTGGGATGGGGACGACACTGTCTTACACCTCTGTGGCTGGAAAACTCCTAAACTGGAGAGTAACCATGTTGGCCATGACGGTCTTCTCCTCATAATCTAACGATATGATATTGGCGTTGATGAGGCACTGGATTTGCCTTTTCAACACATTGCAATCTCGTGTTGAGTGGTGGACGTACTGGTGGTAATGGCAGTACTTGGGATGGTCCACCTTTCTTACTTTATCAGGATGCCTGGGTACCAGGATGGACAGTTTGCCACTCTTCGTAAGCATCTCGAAGAGCTCCAGCGTATCCTCGTCATTGAAGGAGTAAGTCTCCCTCGGCCTCTGTATTTTTGCGGACTTGGGGTTTACGGATGCTGAACCTTTGGAGATGTTGACGGTCATGGCCTGCTTGCCTTTTCTGTCCTTGGGGTTGCTGCTGGACGAGCGTCTTCCCTTGTCTTCAGACGCAGGAAAGTGTAGCCCCAGGAGCTGCACGTCCTGGGCTTTTCTCTATACGGCATCCGCCTCTGTAATGAAAGGCGTCCACTCCATACAGGGAGCACTGTGCCATAAGTTGATTGCGGGTAGCATGTTCTTGCGGCATGAGTCCATAAGCATGGGCTCAGGCACATCGGGCGGTAATTTGAGGGCTGTCTGGCAGAAGCACTTGATGTATGCACGGACAGGCTCCTTCTCCCTCAGGACAATTTCTATGAGGGTCGACATCGTTATGTCCATCCCTCCTTCATAGAATCGATCCACGAACAGAGTCTTCGGGTCTTCAAATAACGAGATACAATTGTGAGGACCCTGATTTTTAGGAATTATTTTTTTATTTTATTTTATAGTATTTCTAAATAGGTTATATTGTATATTTAATTAGGATTTTATATGTACTTTTTGTGTCTTTGGTTGTTGGAGCACTTGACATGCCCATCTCTTAAAACGTCCTTTATGAGTTTTGTAGTAGACAGGATGACCTTGAGTTTGTTATATCATGTCCCATCTAATTTTGCTTTTCAACATTCCTTTGGCTTTGCGCAATTTTGGGCCAACTTAGGCCAATTTGAGCCATTGACGTAATTTTAAGCCAACTTCCAATTTGCTTTTGGGACTTGACATAGATCGAAACCGTACGACCCAATATATGGTTTTGACCCATGTTGATTCTACAATTCATATGCCTAGGGTGCACCATCCAATCGAGTTTTCATGTGCTACTTATTTGCAAATGGCACATGAGACTCATTAAATTAATTTTTCGGGTCCAATTCGACTAGTAATGCTATTCGGACCCTAACCTAGTCAACCCTACTAGTTAGAGCCTAATTAGGAGTACCAAAACCAAGTATATATATATATAAGAGAATTTTAAGAATTAAATTGCAGCCATATGTAATATTCTCTTATATCTTTGACTTGGTCAAACATCTAACCAAAATAGGAAACCTATTAATAATAGTATGATTTGGAGAATCAAATCCTATCCAAATTAGATCAAACCAAAGCCCATGCACTATATATATATATATATATATATATATATATATATATATATATATATATATATATATATATATATATATATACCTATCAAACCCTAACCATCCCCCTCTCTCATAACCATCCATTACTCCGCAAACTCCCCCCCCCCCCCCCCCAAACCTAGCGGCCACCACTCCAAACCCGAAACCCTAGCCGACCCCCCTTTCTTCACAAAATATAATTTCTCCTCGATTTTTTTGCGCCAACCACCACCACTTGGATGTCTCTCTCAACATCCACTTCCACCCTAGCAACTATAGGAGCAACCTTGTGGCCGTTAGAGAGGTGCACGACGCGCTACTTGGGCCGAAACTCCGTCGAATCGAAGTCTGAAACGTCACAGCAGGTTAGTCGAATTGTAGATGATGTTTCACCCACTTTTTTCTCATCTTTTTCTCCTCAAACAAAATCTGAGAGTTACCATTATGTGTCTAGTCCAACCTCTGATCGTCGGATCCCCTAGTTCCAAGCGGTTTGTCCGTGACGTTGATTCTACGACAGGGTATCCAGAACTGATGAATTCTGTTGCGGGCCACTTTTAGCCTATCTAAGGTCAGTTTATAACCTTTTTATATTTTTATTCCGAATCTAAACGTCGATATCTTTTCGACGCATATCTGAAAGTTAGGTTTTGCATCCGTTTGCTATTTTTAAAAATTCATGACATTTGTCATATCATTGAACTCCAAAAAATTCTGTTTTCCTTGTGTCCAAAAGTGTCAAAACTCCATGAATCCATATTAAACTTTATGTTGTGCAAATTTTAACATTATAAATACTATTTTAACTAATTTCTGGGATTTTTATAGAATTTATTATTTTTATTTTATCATTGTTTCGGAAGTAAATTAATGGGTCGATTTGAGGAAGTCTTATGTAACATTGACATAAGACCTCTTGTGAAAGGATTTTCCTTTTGAAAATATAATTATAGCAATATATAAATATTTATAGATAAATTTCAGAATTTAAATATATTATTTTGTTATAATTGTAAAGTATTTACGAAAGGATTTGGTACCCATATGTACTTATATAATAGATGTAGTATTGTAGCAACGTTATGACAACTAGGAGTCATAAATACTCATATAATTTATATATGGTATATTGATATAGAATAATAAATATAGTTTGACGACTTTAGAGACCATTGACTTTGGCACGTTTTTCGGTGCAAAGCGGGTCTAACGGCGGACACCGTTTTGATCCGAAATTACCGTTTTGCCCCTGTGTCCAGAATTGGACTTATGGGTAGGCTATTCTAGCTATTTTGCTCATTCTAGGACTGTTGGAAATGTTTGTTTCAGCATCCGGAGGGGTTTGCGGGAGTTCAGGTTTTGTGGCTCTTTAATTGTAGGACTTTTGCTACCACCAGGCAAGTACACCTTGCCAAACTTTACAGTACTTACATGCTATTCTATACTGCTATTCTTTTGTGTTTCACTTGGTACATATTCCTCTTTCGCTTCATATCATGGATACTTTCTAGTTTTATGTGCACGTAGATTATTACTCTTTCTTTTCTCTTGTTACTAGCCATATTTTTCTATCATGTTCATGTCTAGTGATAGTATTGCTTGGCCTCTGTCGTGTCCCTTTGACATAATTGAGATGGACTTGACTTGTTGACATCTTGACTTGACTTGACTCGTAGTTCTAGGCGAGGACCTTGTGATAGACGATGTCTATACTTGACTACTCTCTGTTGTGAGCCCCACTGAGCTACGATAGAGACTTATTATAGGTTGTGAGCCCCCACTGAGTTGTGATCTATAGGACCGTGAGTCCCCACTGAGCTGCGGTTTACTCCGATTTATTCTTAGTCATGTTTATCAGCATGATTCTTGACGGCATGCCACTTCCTTATATTTTATTCTTGTACTACTCTGTAGTCTTTATTTCTTGTACTATTTCCTATCCTTCCTTGCATGTTAAAACTGTTACAGTAGGCATGTATATTATGTGTCTTGCTAGTCCTCTGAGGACCTGGTGATCTCTCCAGGTATTAGTTGATGGCACGGTACACTGATGGATGATGTTTGCTATACCGAGACTTCAGGTATACATAGTGTGTTATTATCATATCTTCCGTATTTCAATTTTGTCCTATATTTGATTCTTGCTACATTATAGCCTAGTCTTGTACAAGCTTCTATTTTTCTCTAGCTTGTTCATGATAAATGTGTTATTGGGGATCCACTTTTACATATTTATCTAATCTAGAATCAGTGTATCATGGCCTGATCAGCCTTACTGCACTTGATTCGTCATATTTATCTTTATTATATGGATTGAGATATAGTTAATCTAGAACAACAATACAGCTTATACGTATTCGAGCTAGGCTGGAGTCCTCTCGATGCTTAGCTGGCATGTATACGTATCCTAGTCCTATATATTTTGGGACTGGGGCGTTACAACAATTGTCCGGAAGACTGCAAAACCATTCATAGGCTACCCCCTGTAGGGCTCCTATGAATATGTTGGATAGGAGGGCATCATCCTTTAGCAGGTGTCCAGTTACCAAGGCAAAGTACCTCAAGTATTATCGAGGAGACCCCTTCCCTTCGTAGGGTGTAAGCGTCTGCGGATTATATTTGGAAGGGTAGACGACATTTCCTACTCGGCAAGGTATGACTGTCGGATACCCATATTTCGGAGTGCTACTTGCTTCTTCTTGGCATCATGACAAGCATACAGGTCCTTGATGGCCTGCTGTATCTCGGTCGGCATTGCAGAACCTGTAGCCGATGGAGTATACGAGGAAGGTCCTGCCTGTGGACGACAGACAGCCTACTGGATCCGTCATTTGTTGGCGGATCAAGACCAGGTGTAGAGGCAGTGGGGGCCATATTACCCTTGAGGTCGATTATGACCGAGGACAGAGTCTTCATGGTGTCCATCAGGGTATCTAACTTTGCCTCGAGGGCTTCAATATATCTGAGAGCTTCGTTGTTGTCTTCCTCATTGTCATCGGCCATGAACACGGACCAAGTGTGAGGATGAGTCGAGGGAGCCATGGATCCTTCACTCTCTAGCTCAGACGCCTGAGCCTCACCGTCTTGAGGATACACCGTAAGATTATGATCTTCCTCGGACTCGGCACGGTTGCTACCCCAGTCTCGTGACTGGGTGCGCCGATGGAGGCATCCGTGTCGTATTGCTCCTTCTCAGATCGGAACACAGGGTTGTTGTGCATGGTAGAAGGTAGGCTACACCTAGTGTTTGGTATGGCACCCAATGTAGATCTAGAACGAGTGCCTTGGAACACACCTGCATCGGGTACCTTAGCTTTGCTGCTCTCCGACCTCCTCTTCGGTTTAGCGACCAACACGGAAGGATTCTGGGAGGGCTTCTTAAAAGCACTGGAACCCTGCACCGTGTGGCATATGAAGATGCAGGGTTCGTCTTATCTATGGCTCATCGACGCCCTGTTGAGCCTCTGGTGTGGGGTCGACGTGGAATGAAGTCTCTGGAAGACAGAACGTCGGCTCGATGATAGCGCGGCCATCTGCTGGCAGTAGCAGTTGATGGTAATCTGGGTGCAAGAGTGCCTTGATTTATGTATGCCCTGTACCACATAGTTCTTCTTTCGCTTGGGAGAGGGTCGAATCTTTCGCTATGGCACCCCCATTATACCTACAGGGAATGTGTACGCAAGTACGGTCAGAGCGGGTCTGGCGGGGAATCCTTCTGTCGCTTCTGTGGGACCGCTACTCGTGTGGCTCCCTTTCCGTAGGACGTTTCCCTGGCTTGGATCTCGTACAGGAGTACTCAGGTGGAAGGAAGGTTCGACTAGTCGAGGTGTCGGAGCACAAGAGCCAGTCTTGTATAGCCTTCCGTCGGCCGTGCGTGTAACTATCAACGCGGGACTCTGGTCTGCCATAGGTGCCCTGCGCTTATTGCACAAGGTACGAACCACCTAGGATCTCTTCCTACTGCCCCCAGCGGGTGAGTAGTATTCAGAGTCCGCCGAAGGCTCGTCTGAAGGGAAAGCGATTCTGTCGAAGATATATCTTCTTACCGACAATACTCCCGTCGTGAAGAGTTGGACCGGTGTGCACTTTCTTTGGCGTCGTGCCTTTGTCAGAACAACCATAGAACTACCGCCTTCCTCGCCATGCTTTCCCAGGACGGGAATCGGGCGAGGGGATAAGGCTGTAGCAGCCAGAATTTTCTCCGTGGCTTCGACATTGAGGGGGTCCTAAGACGCAGTTCCCGTCATCGTACTGCTAGCTGTAGCCGTCTTAGGCCTCCAGACACGTCGAGTCTTCTTCGATTGTACGAACTGCTTCGAAGTCTTCGACTTTTCATCAGAGAAGAGATCTTCAAAAGCTTGTTGGTCGAAGCATACGACTAGTATGTCTTGGGAAGATCCCAGCAAGTTGTCATCAAATTGCATCACCGCCTTCTCGTTGGAGGAGAAGGTAGTCCCCAATAGAGTCGTCATTTTGTTCGACATAGCATGTCACGACCCGCACCCTAGAATAAGGGCACGAGAAGCGGGTACGTCCAGCCTACGCCGCAGTGTCGGCGGTAGAACGCTGTCCTAGGTCTCATGCATCAAACAGTATAAGGCTAAACAGTTTATACTCCCCGAATGGGGGTGACATAGCAGATACAGACTCAATCACATCTAAGGTAGAGCATGATAAGGATAGATAAAATATGAAATCCAAAAGAGGTACAACAGAGAAAAATCTAAGTGTCTAAGATACACAAATCCAGAAATACATCTCAAATCTCCAAACTCAGATACAGTAATCCATAAAGTAAATACGACTCCAAACAATTAAAATAACTACCTAAACAACCTCTAATGTGTCTCCTCTAGGCTAGCAGGCAACCTCCAAGCTATCTGTAAAATTTATCAACAGGTCCAGTCAGGACGGGAACGAGCACATATCTCTAAAACAGTTCATAGCAGGTTAGGAGTATAAATCATGCAATAGAGTAAAATACAGGAAGTACGAGTAAACAGGAGATATTTTATAACTGAAAGTAAATACATGATAGTAGAGACTGTAAGTGGCTACGTGATTTAGAGCACAATGGTTATATAAACGGCTTGGGGCACATGAATACAAATAAGGAGGCACATGAATACAGCTACTGGGGATAGTGATCACATAACCAATTCTACTCACCCCGCCCCAATCAATACACAAGGATTCGTTCAAGTTTTGTCATAAGCACATGAATACAGCTAAGATACGTTAACTCATGTAATGAGTAGTACATGAGGCAGATGATAAGCACATGAAAGCACATGAAGCACATGAAGCACATGAGAACATATAAAAACATGAACTAGTACGAGTATAAGGAGTACCTGATGCACATGATAAAGTACATGAACATGAAATACCCGATGCACCAGTAGAGGGATAACATCTCAGGAAAGGATCCATATAGTACTAATTCGTGAAGATACGTGTCAGCATCAAGTAGAGTAATCTAGAGCAAGAAAATAATCCAGGTAAGTATGAAAAGATCAGAGAATGTACTCACCTGATATCTGAATGTCCAAGGTAAAGATACTGTCCGAGGAGAGGTGTCTGACTCCTAATTAGAACAGCACAAGTCACAATATGTCCAGAAGGGTAATATAAAGTACTATAATGCATTCTACATGAATCTAGGTTAAACTAGGCCAAAGTTAACCCTTGGTCAACTCTGGTTAACTGCACTAGTCAAACTAGGTCAAACTAGGTCAAACTAGGTCATGTCCTAACCCAGCAAGTCTTACTAGGCCTTACCAAGACTATCCTAGCAAGCACACATCAATACAAGGCTATACAAGCCAATATACACCCAACTCTATATAACATGCAATTATTCAATACTCAAATAGACAAGAATTTACATTGGATATACACTAGGTAATCTATTACTTTAAGCTATATATGTCTACACATATATACACATGCACATATTGGTATTCAACATTAGGTCTATAATCATGGCATTTCAAATGGTTATATAAACTTATATATTACAACACAATATGCTAACATATATATAATATACATACATAGCTAAGTTAACTATATTCATAAATACTTATTTAAGAGGCTATGTGTGTGTATGTGAACATGGCAAAGGGGCAAGTGAGGGTTAAACAGGCATACATAGTGTATACATATCGAAGAGTGTCAAAGTGTAAGTGAACAAAGTGTCAAGTGTGATAGTGTCAACATAGTGTAAGGGGGTACATGAGGTAATATAGGATTTGTGTTAACATAGAACATTACATCTCATTAACTTGTATATTGCATACATTACATCTATTATTACATTACATTCATGCTTGCATTCATTCATCGTTTATTTATTCTCTTGTACTACTATATGCACCATACATTACATACTATGGAACCTACATATTCATTACAAGCCATACTTATACATGCTTACATTAGATAGGATACTTACACCTCATACATCATTATTTAACCATTTACTCATGCTTGCATTCTCTATTTAGTTACATAATGTATATACATTAACATGGGTTAAAATCAAATAGAACATTATATTACACACAAGGGTACACAAAATGCATATGCCGAATAGTAACTCCTACTAATAATCAATACTGTACCAACTCAGCATGAATTAAATTCTAGGATTAAAGTATGTTATAGATCTATGTGTTAGCTTTCCGAAACTTCAAACGGATCGCATTTTTGTTTCCGGAAACTCCTGAAATCGCGAAAACACCGAGAACACGTTTGTCTTTTGTACAGCTGACACTCAAATAATTCTCCAGAAAGTTACAGAATGAATTAGGCCTATTAATACATGTTTTTGGAAAGCTAACTTCAATATGCTTTTTTTTTTAAAACGGGAGACTAAACCGAGCTTTGAGCTAGAAGTTATGACATTTCTAAGTTAGGGCTGAAATTAAAAACGTGGATGAAAATCATGACGGATTTGGGTAGTTTGAGACAAAATAACACAAGTATATAACATAATATATCAAGAACTCACTCTATACACTAATATATATATATGAGACACTATAGAACACATCTCCAATACAAAAATATGAGATTAAACATGTAATAATTCATTTATACATAACAACAACACATAGTGTGTCCAAATTTGGGATTTTCCCACATGGACACAACCACAACACAAAGGACACTCCTATGACCTCCAAATGGACACGAAATGGACAAAAATGGAGATACAACCATGGGGTCATTCCTATGGGTTCAAAATAGACCTATATGCATGAGGAAATGAAAAGGAGAAGGAATTTATACCTCCCGGTAGATCGAATCGAAGAAAAACCTTCCCGGAGCGATACCGACACGTAGAGATTCCAAAAGGACACGAACGAGCTCCGAATCCTCCCAAACTTGGGTAGCTTCCTCCTTGGCTAGAATGGAGAAGGAAAGAAGAAGATTTGGTGGCAAAATGGAAGGATTTGGTGGAGAAATTGTTAGGGATTGCTCTCTAGGAATTTGGGGAAGAACAAGAGAGAGTGTGTGGATGAGAATAATAAAATGAACTTGAGCCTATCCTCTCCCAAAGTGGCTAGCCATATAGAGCTATTTGTCCTATTATGGTAAGGTCCAAAATGCCCCCACTAACTATTCTATGAGTATTAGGAAATGGCTAATTGGTTGGGGCTAAATTAGTCATTCTAAAGTCTCTAATCACACTAACCTTATCCATAATAATTAGTCTAACATCTAACTAAAATATTTCTATCATCTGGACTAAAATTAATATCATGTGGGCCATGCCTAACTAGTGTGTGGGTCCCACTAGAGTCAAACTACCCCCGGGTCTCCGTTTCAAGTCGGATTGAGTTGAAATTCGAACCCGACTCAAATAACCCCAAAACAATATCATAAATAATAAAATAATATCAAAATAATTCAAAGAGATCAAATGTAAAAATATCCTTAGGCCAAAAATGACATTAAAATATTATAATCACATGGTTAGGCTCTAGGTCAAACAGTCTTTAGGGTTTCACTAGCAAAACGTCAAAACCACAAGTCATTGATTTAAATAATTTTAAAATAATTTAAAATTACCAAAAATTATATCATGAATTAAATATCATTATTAAAATAATTATAAACACGAAATTTTAAAATTACCCTCATTTGGGAAACTGGGTGCTACAACTCTACCCACCTTAGAAAAATTTCGTCCTCGAAATTTAAGATCGATAGTACTCCTTCTAGAGCCTCTAACCTACCCAATATCTAAGGTAACACTTCCTAACACTGGAATAATAAACGGACATCTAAAAAGTGTCAATCTAGGAATACCTCCAATACTGCTCTGCTGTACGGCGGTAATGGATCTTCAATAAAATATGGACTGGAACCTATATCCAAGGGACTGGACCTATTTTAAAGTTGTCTTAACTAAGGATGAAAAGGAACTGATCATAGGCTATAGGTATGCTCAAACTATTATCTTCCTATTTACCATCTATTAATACATTCTATTACCATAGAAACGATGCATTACTAAGACATATAGGCCCCTATCTCTCATAACACATTTATACTCACCAAAAGACTAGTACATCCTATCAAGGCTGATACTATAATCTCTCATAAATCTCCTAAGCTACATGTTTAGACACACATCCCCACATCAAGGACTAATCCATATATATCTACAACTGATACTAATGGGGTGACGTCCCTATTTTCTAACAATCAAGGTCTAAAAAATTTATCTAAATCATGCAATTTGAAGGAATAGTATACAAGGTCAGGACATACCGTAGCAGTTGGAAGTCTCACCTAGGTACACTAATCATTCTAGGTCAAAAAAGTACTATGGTATTAACACACAAACAATCTAGGGTGTCCTAATTGGGAAGGTAAGGGAACAACAATCATCAAGGTTGTAGGGCTGTCTACTATCCTATATAAAAATTGGTCATTAACAAGCAACTAAGAAATTATTAAAAGGTTACTATTCCATAAAATGGCAAAAATTGAAAATTTAGGCACAATAAATCACAAATATATTTTTGTCTTGACACGATCTAAGTTGATCAATTTCGAGATAAAACGAGATTTGGACAAGAAGGAAAATCAATGAAATCAAAGTATGAGTACGAGCATCCAATGATGGAGGTTCAGGTCATGATTAAATTTAATTCGACTGAGTATGAATACGAGGTTCATAGGCGATGAAAAGATTTCAAGGAGAATTGTCAAGGCTGTCGCGAATGAGACTCTAGGGTCAAGTTTAACGATGTCTCCATTCTCGTAGATTGATACATGAAAAAGCGAACCAAAGTGCAATAGGTTGATCAGACCATCATGTACCGGTTCTGATTAGACAATATGTTAGTGGGTGGCCACCCAATAAAATATGTCATGACCAAGCTCGAAAATAGATAAGCTTGCAAAACTAAGGCTAATTTAGCAGCACAAGATATAAGGGTGGTAATGATGAAAGGAATTACATAGTCCAAGTTTCTTAACTAACGGGTCAAGTAATCAGATAAGGTACAAGGTTAAGCATCGAAGGAAACAAGCAGAACACCATCACATGTCGGGTCGAAAGAATTGAGTCAAGCCTGGATTTCTAATTGAAATAAGAAGAAATTTAGTATAATGGTAGAGGTTATAGTTTAGCCAGTTGACCAGAAAATTATATCAAGAAAATAGAGTACAAGAAGACGGGTTTTAGTGGGACATGATATACCTACACGAAGGTGAGCTCGTCTAGGTCTTGCATATAAGATTTGTTGGAGGGTAACAGCTAGTATTACATTCCGAATATCAAAGTCACGATAAGGAACGTCAAGGATCTCAATTAGAAAGTGGGAGTTCAAGAGGTGGTAATTAATGTACAAAAATAATGAAGATCGAGTTAGTTATCTGCTTCTGATACTCTTAAGTTCATCTGGTCATAACTTGCCAGTCATATCTTTACCTCACCAGTCTCCATATGAAAATTTAACCTTTACTTAAACCCTTACCATGACTACCGTAGGCAATTCCCAATTTCTAAACATCACTCTTGAAGCATAGCCCTTACATTTAGGAATCAACATTAACCATTTATTTAAATTTCCAAGTTCTTTCACCTTGTCTTAAATTTGACCCAAAACCTCTAAATCCCGTTTACGAATTCCTTAAACTTGTTCAAATTATTCTCCTCGTATTATTTAATTTAAATCTCTAGGCCTTACAAAACTTATCTTCCATTATAAAATCAATTTCCGTATTTTCTTCGACATACACCCTTGAATATTATTCTCCTAAAAATATTTCACAACAATCTCTAAACTTCCATAACTTTGTGTTCTCTTTATCCCTAGTCATTTCCTCGCAACATCTTATTTAGTATCCTTTTTAAACACAATTAACTTCTCTTTTCCATTACTAACCTTCTACATAGCCTCAGAGTAAAAGTTTTCCCCAGAATCAATAACCAAGATTTTCTAAGTTCTCAAAACTAGGTTGACCTCTGATATCCTCATTAGTTTTTAATACACCTATAAACTATCTCATAACCCCAAAATTTATCTAAATATAATTGTTTCCAAATTGGCAGTATACATCTCTTTATTCTATTCGAGACCTTTACCACATTTCTATCTCAAGTTTCCATATGGAACACTTACATTTGATTTTCTTTAGATCATCATAAAATAACCAGTTACGTCTTCTCTGAGCTACATAATTTACGTCACTTCCTTAGCCTTCCCCATGCAAAAGATACGAAGATTCAAGGGTTTCAAAGTACATCTGGTAGGGACGACAAGATATAGGTAATTAATGTAATGAGACAGAGTTTAAGATAAGAGGTAAATAAGAATGCAAGGGAATAATGGCGAGAAAGAATAATGAAGATATGTTCCTTCTCATCGGTTCAAACGAGAGGAACCCATCAAGCTTAAATTCAATAGCAAGGAATGAGGGTGAATCCAAACAAGAGGAAAAAGAATTCCAATTGAAGTTCAAAATGAGTTTCTCAGGGGTCGTCCCAGAAATCTCTCAAAGAATCCTAAGTGTGATTGAGTACCTTGGATTTAAAAATATTAATCTAAATACAAAATTAAATCGACAACTACAAAATTTTATCAAAATTATCAACTAATACCCGGATTCATAGTTCTACAATGAATCCACAAAATTAAATTCAAATCAAGGAAAAAGGTGAATAAAAATAAGGAAAAGGAGTTTAAATCGGAATTCAAAATGAGATTCTCAAGGGTCATCCCAGGAATCTCTCAAGAAATCCTAACAGTGATTGAGTATCCTCTCATCCTAACATCTTAATTTATATAACCTATAGCAGGCTCGTAGTAGTACAACTAAGTCGTTGTGCTACTACGAAATCGCACTAATGCGAATCTCGACCTGCATAGGCTACCACTAAAAACGTGTCACGACCCGCACCCTAGAATAAGGGCACGAGAAGTGGGTACGTCCAGCCTACGCCGCAGTGTCGGTGGTAGAACGCTGTCCTAGGTCTCATGCATCTAACAGTATAAGGCTAAACAGTTTATACTTCCCGAATGGGGGTGACATAGCAGATACAGACTCAATCACATCTAAGGTAGAGCATGATAAGGATAGATAAAATATGAAATCCAAAAGAGGTACAACAGAGAGAAATCTAAGTGTCTAAGATACACAAATCCAGAAATACATCTCAAATCTCCAAACTCAGATACAGTAATCCATAAAGTAAATACAACTCCAGACAATTAAAATAACTACCTAAACAACCTCTAATGTGTCTCCTCTAGGCTAGCAGGCAACCTCCAAGCTATCTGTAAAATTTATCAACAGGTCCAGTCAGGACGGGAACGAGCACATATCTCTAAAACAGTTCATAGCAGGTTAGGAGTATAAATTATGCAATAGAGTAAAATACAGGAAGTGCTGAATAGGAAGTACGAGTAAACAGGAGATATTTTATAACTGAAAGTAAATACATGATAGTAGAGACTGTAAGTGGCTACGTGATTTAGAGCACAATGGTTATGTAAACGGTTTGGGGGCACATGAATACAAATAAGGAGGCACATGAATACAGCTACTGGGGATAGTGATCACATAACCAATTCTACTCACCCCGCCCCAATCAATACACAAGGATTCGTTCAAGTTATGTCATAAGCACATGAATACAGCTAAGATATGTGAACTCATGTAATGAGTAGTACATGAGGCACATGATAAGCACATGAAAGCACATAAAGCACATAAAGCACATAAGAACATGTAAAAACATGAACTAGTACGAGTACAAGGAGTACCTGATGCACATGATAAAATACATGAACATGAAATACCCGATGCACCAGTAGAGGGATAACATCTCAGGAAAGGATCCATATAGTACTAATCCGTGAAAATACGTGTCAGCATCAAGTAGAGTAATCTAGAGCAAGAAAATAATCCAGGTAAGTATGAAAAGATCAGAGAATGTACTTGCCTGATATCTGAATGTCCAAGGTAAAGATACTGTCCGAGGAGAGGTGTGTGGCTCCTAATTAGAACAGCACAAGTCACAATATGTCCAGAAGGGTAATATAAAGCACTACAATGCATTCTACATGAATCTAGGTCAAACTAGGCCAAAGTCAACCCTTGGTCAACTCTGGTTAACTGCACTAGTCAAACTAGGTCAAACTAGGTCATGTCCTAACCCTGAATTTCGGGTTGATTTTTTTATTTTTTATTTATTTTCTGATTGATTTTAATTTCAATAAATATTTTATTCTGTTATTTATCTTTAAGTGTACTTTCCCGTGCCATTGATATTTGGAGTATCAGGGATGTTCAACTCTGGAAATCTTCTTCACGAGTTTTGGAGTGGACACGATCACCTTCATGACGGTATATGGTGTCCCACCCAAACTTGTTCCCTTGTACTTTTTCTGCTTCGCTGAACTTCGGGTCAATTTAGACCATTTGATTATTATTTATTTTCTCACTCTTTTCCTTGATCATTTTCAGCGCGTTACCATGACTTTTAAATTGGGAGCACAAGACCAGTCAGTTTCTTGAAACCAACTCCTCATTGATGATCTACTCGAGTCGTTCTTCACCCTTGACCTTCGTGTCCCACTCAGACACGTCATTTTGTGCTCCATTTGATTCGCACAACTTTTCTGACGCGTGACCCGATTTTATTTCACTCCACGGCGTCACATTCATCTTCCAACTTGATTTGTAGGTCCCCTGTCGACCAAAACCTGTCCGCCCCAACTGTGGACATGGCCCACTTTGAGCCTACTATTCGTCCGCCACTTGTGTCCCATTTGTTGGAATCTCCATGTGCTACTTATTTCTCCATGATTATCGACGTCTATTTTAATTCAATTTTCGCACAATGTCCAGTTTTGACCCAATCCGGCTCCACCGAGTCCAGTCCAGCTCCATGATTTTCTCCATCATGACACCCTCGTATTTTTTTGCCCAAAAATATCAGGTACCCTTCTACCTATTTTTCTATATTTAATAGGAATTTCTATTGGATTAATCTCCATTGGAATGACCTATTATTAGCTAATTTAATTGTAGCCCTTGGATTCCCCAAACTAAATCTTCTCCATTCATTTCCTACCTATCCATTTCCTACAGCCAACATATGGTAGTGACGGCCCTAATTTCTAGGCATTCACTTTTTTCATCTCTCTCTCTCTCTTATCCTCTCCTTCTCTCTCTCTACAATTAATTACTACAACAAAAACCATGCACTTCCTCTCCCATGCAACAACTCCACAGCACACAACCCGACCTCACCCTTCTCTCTCGGCCGACCTCACCACACCCCTGGCCGCCCCTCCACCGTGGCCGAGCACGGTCGACCACCCACCAATCTTCCCTCTCCATCTCTCCTCCTCCTTCACCTCCAACTTTAAACCACCACCATCACCACCATTTCCGCCACCTTCAAACCACCACTTCACTGCAGCCACCACCTTCATCCGCCCCTCCGCCGTGCGCATGGCAGTGTGCATCGTCGTGCCTCACCATGGCAAGCCGGTCGGCCATGCACAGCTGCACAGTGTGCCACCAGCTCGACAGCACAGTCGTATGCGTGCACAGGCGCGCGCACGCGAGCGCGTGCGGGCCGCCGTCGCGCGCCGCCGCACCGCCGCGTGGGCCGTCGTGGCCCTGGCCGTGCACCCCTATCTCTCCGACGTACCTTCCTTGACGGCCACCGTCCTCCGGGACGTGCCGTCGAGGCGATTCGTGCGTTTTGAACGACGTTCCGTCGCCTCGAAAACGACGTTGAAATCGTGCCCCGTCGCAGCGACTTCGTGCACGTTTTTTCCGGAGATCCGACCGTTGGATCGGAGATTTCTTTGCTCCATCGCAATCTCGGTATATCCACCTTTATCCCTGTCAATTTTCGTCCGTTGATTTTATCATTTGATACATGAAAACTGGCCACCAAGTTGACCGTTTAAATTGTATTAAATTTGGACAGTTTCGCGGGGCCAACTTCGGCAGCTTGTATCTCCTCCACCGTATCTCCTTTTGGCGTGCCACCAGTTCCAATGCGAAGCTGGTATAACCCTCTTGCTACCCCTCCAGTTTCGTTTCATTGTGAGCTTGTTTGATTGGTTGAATTCGACGCCAAAGTTGGTCGTCCGAATTCGTAATTTCCAACTTGTAAAATTCTATTTTTGAACACGGGACTCTAGATTTCATTTCTGACACTACCAGTAGACTTGTGGCGTCGTTCTGGCACGTTTTCATATAAAATTTGTTAGATTTGGAGAACGTGGGCCCTGGCACGTTTTTCGGTGCAAAGTGGGTCCCACATTCTGGGTCAACGGGATTTTTTGACGCCGGCTCATCGGAATCTAATTCCGAATATACCGTTGAGTTCGTATCGTCATTCTGGACTCGTTGACATATAATTTGCTAGGTTTGGTGGACATTGGGTCTGGCATGCATTTCGGTGTAAGTCGGATACCAATATCCGGGTCAACGGGTCATTTTGAGATCGGCTCATCGGAATCCAATTCCGGAGATACCGTTGAGTTCGTATCATCATTCTGGACTCGTTGACAGGTAGTTTGCTGAGTTTTGAGAACTTTGGCTCCGACACGCATTTTCGTGTAAACCGGAATTCTAAGTTCTGGTCAACGGGCCAAATTAAGATCGGGTCGACGGAATCCAATTCTGGAGATACCGTTGGATTCGTATCGACATTCTGATTTCATGGACATATAATTTGTTATATTTTGTAGACTTATTTTTTTGTACGTTTTTCGGTGCAAAATGGCTCCGACACGGACACTGTTTTGACCCGAAATTACCTTTTTGCCCTTGTGTCCAAATGGGACCGTTGGATAGGCTATCCTAGCTAATTTGACTATTCTGGACACGTTGGCGATGTTTATTTCTTCGTCCGATAATGGTTGTGGATAATTCCTCTGAGTTTAACCTTTTTATAATTAATTAATAATTAATTCATATAATGTTCGTATTTCGGGATTAGTACAACGAAACTGAGATCAGTCAATTCCAGTGATCTCACATCGCTAAAATTGACAAGTTGGACACATGGATCACTATAATAAGATTATCAACCTTACCGATAATCTTCTTATCTCAATTTGCGTGTCGTAAGTTTCGACGTACAAATAACGAAGTACACCTTATATTAGACTAGAATTGACCCTGTTTGACCAGAGTTGACCAGTTGACCCAATGTCAACTGTAAGTCAACACTTGACCTAGTTTGACTAGATTATTGACCGGAGTCGACCTAGAGTTGTTTTGACTTAGAAGAACCTAGAATAATATAGGTTGCCTGTAGGGATTCATTTATTTTAACTTGAACACCTTGTAACCTGTGTTGCTTTAAATAGGACTCTGTGGCTTCAGTGGGACCCCCCTATACTTATCAGCTGTTCAGGTTATCGAGGCGAGTACATTCTCTGATCATTTCATATCCTGCTTAGAATTATTTCCTGCAGCAGATTACTTTACTTGTACTGTCACGTTGGTCACACGGATTGGTACTATATGGATCCCTTCTTGAGATGTTATTCTTAGGAAGCATCGGGTACTATATGATCTGTGCGTTTTACTTATATGGCGTATCATATGCTTCATTGATTCTTTGATCACTTACGACATATACTCTTATGATCGTAGAGTCTTCCTAGAATCCTTATCCCATTTATAGGACTACTATGTATCACCTTCGGGGTCTATTACCTTCGGGGTCTATTACCTTCGGGGTCTATCACCTTCGGGGTCTATCACCTTCGGGGTCTGTTACATAGCATCATAACATAACCTGGCTGGACCCTTGTGTATTGATTGGGGGTACGGGGGAGTAGAAATGGACATGTGAATAATACCCAAGTAGTATCTTATCAGAATCTCTTCCATAGTGTCTTATCAGAATCTCCTATGCCATTTACATGTTCATATTGTACTCTGACTCACTAGTCACTGCTAGTTCTCTATTTATAGTAGATATTTCTATTACAGCTCTCTCTCTGTTTACATACAGCATTTCTTTCAGTACCTGTATCTTACTTTACTGCATGATTATATTTTCTAACCTGCTATGAACTGTTGAGATGTATTGTGCTCGCTCCAGTCCTGACTGGACCTGTTGATAAATTTTACAGATAGCCTGGGATTGCCTGCTAGCCTAGAGGAGACACAGTAGAGGTTGCTTAGGTAGTTATTTTATTTTGTCTGGAGATTGTATTTATTTTTATGGATTACTGTATCTGTATTTGAGTTTTGAGATGTATTTCTGGGTTTATGTATCTTAGACACTTAGACTTCTATCTCGTGTATCTCTTTTGGAATTCATGTTTTACCTATCATTATCATGCTCTACCTTAGATGTGATTGAGTCTGTATCTGCTATGTCACCCCCATTCGGGGAGTATAAACTGTTTAGTCTTATACTGTTAGATGCATTGAGACCTAGGACAGCGTTCTACCGCCGACACTGCGACGTAGGCTGGACGTTTTTACGTTCTCGTGCCCTAACTCTAGGGTGCGGATCGTGACACGTTTTTAGTGGTGGCCCATGCAGGTCGAGACTAAAAGTGTAGTGGTATTCGAACTTGAGTACCACTACAGCCTGCACTAGGAATAGGATATATTTTGAAGGTACTCAATCACAGATAGGAACCCTTGTGAGATTTCCGGGACGACCCTGGAGAATCTTATTTAACTTCGATTTGAAAACTCTTTTTCCTTGATTTGTTTTATTTTTATTTTCTGTTGTTGAATTTGATTTTAATGGGTTATTGTTGAATTTGAGTTGTATTTATTAATTTTGATGGAAAATTTTCGAAATTTGAATTTTGATGGTAGCTGCTGCATTCGAGTTTGTATTTTGATAGATTTTGTTTATTTTAAATTTTGATGTTCGTTAATAAATTTGATTTGATTTTTGAGTATTCATTATTGATTTAATTTAATTTTTGGCAAGATGAAATTATATGGGCTAGGTCATCTATGTTATGGAACCTAGTCTTCTATAGTCACATTAGCCAGCATGGTGAGGACATATAGTCTGACTTTGGATATATTTCTCGGGTGTGGGAATTTAAGGTTTTCGCAGCCAAGCATGCGACACCGCGAAAATGTTAAATACCATGATTCTATCTAGAGATATGTGCATAAGTCAAGGGCTCTGTGATTATCGTAGCCTTGCTTACTAGTATGACGAGGATTTAGAGTACCATGATTTTGGATAGACGCATATGATTATCAGATTGTACCTTAAATGTTTTCGAACATGTTTTTGCTACTTTTGTTTCAGTCATTCAAAAAAAAAAGAATTATTGTTGTTTGTTTTGTTTTGTTTCTCATTGTTTACTTAGGATGTAGCTTTAGCTATTTTTATAAACCTTGTGTAACTTCTTACAAATTTATTTCTTCTTAATACAATAAATCAGTGATTTTGTTAGGCCTTATTTTGGATTTGATATTATAGCTCTGATTTCGAAATGGGTTCCTCTTTTAAATAGATAAGCAGAACATATTCTTTTATCATTCTTTTCCTGCCAATATTTTACTACCATCATTCCTTGTCTTATATACCTGTCTTGATTATATCAATTTCCTGTCTCGTATATAATTCTGTTAGCTATACCTTGAAAACTCTTGAATCTTTATATTGTTTTTATCTGAGAAATGTTGAGAAAGTGACGTAAATCATCTAGTTCGGAAATGATGTAATTGGTTATCATAGGATGATTTTGTAGGAATCAGAGTGTTGGATGTCAAATATGAAAAAAAAATTGAAATGGGGATGTGGTAAAGGTTTAAAATGAAATCGAGGGATAAATGTTATCAAGTTAGAAACAATCACGGAAAGTTGGTTATGAATAATTCATGGATGTATTTCAAAACTAATGAGGATGTTCAAGGTCAACCTAGTTTGAGGACTTAGAAATCTTGGTTATTGATTCTGGGGAAAAACTTTTACTCTGAGGCGATGTAGTAATGGAAAGAAAATTTTATTGTAATCAATGATTATGCAAAAATTGAACTAGATATTGTAAGAAATGACTAGAGACAGAGAACACAAGGATTTTAAGTTATAGGAATTATTTTTGGATGAAAAAAATGTGTAGAATTCAAAAGGATAATAATTGAAGGTGAACGTTGAAGAAATATGAAGGTTGATTTATAAATAAGAATAAATTTTGTATGACATGGTGGTATTAGGGTTGAATAAATACGAGACTTGATTTAAATAAGTACGAGGATTTCGTAAACTGGATTTAGAGGTTTTGGATCTAAATTAAAACGAGGTGAAGGAATTTGAAAATTTGATTAAATGAATAAGTGTTGAC
Organism: Iris pallida; assembly: GCA_029216955.1. NCBI lineage: Eukaryota > Viridiplantae > Streptophyta > Magnoliopsida > Asparagales > Iridaceae > Iris > Iris pallida. Next base: position 23,686,415 of record JANAVB010015000.1, on the reverse strand, counting down.
TCCTAATATGAGACATGTATGTTTCGTGGAAAATATTTTTCTGAAGTTAGAAATTTTGCCTATGGTGATCATGGTAAAGGTTTAGATGACTAAAGGTTATAAAATTTGATGATAGTCATATGAAGGTTGATTTTCATATTGGGACAAATATATATATATATATATTTTTTTTTTTTTATATATATATATATATATATATATATATATATATGTGATTTGGCAAATGACAGACTTGATGGTATTAGAGAGAAATGATTAACTTGACTCCTTATGAAATCTTTCCTTGTTTTCCTAAAAGGGGTTTTTCAATATCATTGAATCCTAGTTTCCTTAATCACGACTAAATCGACTTCGATTATCTTTTCTTATCATAATTATATCTTGGTTTGTACTTAATTTTGATTGTGACATGAATCTCTATCCTTGTATGCTCGATCTCAGACTTTGTTGAACCTGTCCTCCATATTGCCTAAATCTTGATTTTTTTCCCAATTTGATCAACTTAGATCGTATCGAGACTAAATATTCTTAATATGTATTGTGATTGGAAATTTTCATGAAATTGGCTTTCATTCCTTAACTTTGACTCTGATTTTTTTTTTCTGAACCCTTTAAAGATAATGGGTAGTTACTTTTCTTTATTTTTATGATAAATACCAGTTTTCATATAGGATGGTAGACTGCCTTACAGTTTTTATAGTTTGTTGTTTTTGTAACTTTTGTCTAGCACCCTAGACTGCCTGTGTGTTTTGATACCCTATGACCGATTCAGTTAGCATGACTAGTATACCTAGATGAGACTTACACTACCACCGTATGCCATGACCCTGTATGTCGTCCTTTTGATGGTATGCTTTTTTTTAATCAGGGACTTTGATTGTGGGGGTTTGACCTAGAGGGACTATGGATATTTTAATTTCGAGGACGAAATTTTTATAAGGTGGGTAGGATGTGAGCACCCTGAATTTCGGGTTGATTTTTTTATTTTTTTATTTATTTTTTTATTGATTTTAATTTCAATAAATATTTTATTCTGTTATTTATCTTTAAGTATACTTTCCCGTGCCATTGATATTTGGAGTATCAGGGATGTTCAACTCTGGAAATCTTCTTCACGAGTTTTGGAGTGGACACGATCACCTTCATGACGGTATATGGTGTCCCACCCAAACTTATTCCCTTGTGCTCTTTCTGCTTCGCTGAACTTCGGGTCAATTTAGACCATTTGATTATTATTTATTTTCCCACTCTTTTTCTTGATCATTTTCTGCGCGTTACCATGACTTTTAAATTGGGAGCGCAAGACCAGTCAGTTTCTTGAAACCAACTCCTCATTGATGATCTACTCGAGTCGCTCTTCACCCTTGACCTTCGTGTCCTACTTAGACACGTTATTTTGTGCTCCATTTGATTCGTACAACATTCCCGACGCGTGACCCGATTTTATTTCACTCCACGGCGTCACATTCATTTTCCAACTTGATTTGTGGGTCCCCTGTCGACCAAAACCTGTTCGCCCCAACTGTGGACATGGCCCACTTTGAGCCTACTATCCGTCCGCCACTTGTGTCCCATTTGTTGGAATCCCCATGTGCTACTTATTTCTCCATGATCATCGACGTCTATTTTAATTCAATTTTCACACAATGTCCAATTTTGACCCAATCCGGCTCCACCGAGTCCAGTCTAGCTCCATAATTTTCTCCATCATGACACCCTCGTATTTTCTTGCCCAAAAATATCAGGTACCCTTCTACCTATTTTTCTATATTTAATAGGAATTTCTATTGGATTAATCTCCATTGGAATGACCTATTATTAGCTAATTTAATTGTAGCCCTTGGATTCCCCAAACTAAATCTCCTCCATTCATTTCCTACCTATCCATTTCCTACAGCCAACATATGGTAGTGCCGGCCCTAATTTCTAGGCATTCACTTTTTTCATCGCTCTCTCTCTCTTATCCTCTCATTCTCTCTCTCTACAATTAATTACTACAACAAAAACCATGCACTTCCTATCCCATGCAACAACTCCACAGCACACAACCCGACCTCACCCTTCTCCCTTGACCGACCTCACCACACCCCTGGCCGCCCCTCCGCCGTGGCCGAGCACGGCCGGCCACCCACCAATCTCCCCTCTCCATCTCTCCTCCTCCTTCCACCTCCAACTTCAAACCACCACCATCACCACCATTTCCGCCACCTTCAAACCACCACTTCACTGCAGCCACCACCTTCATCCGCCCCTCCGCCGTGCGCACGGCAGTGTGCATCGCCGTGCCTCACCATGGCAGGCCGGTCGGCCATGCACAGCTGCACAGTGCGCCACCAGCTCGACAGCACAGCCGCATGCGTGCACAGGCGCGCGCAAGCGAGCGCGCGCGGGCCGCCGTCGCGCGCCGCCGCGTGGGCCGCCGTGGCCCTGGCCGGGCACCCCCATCTCTCCGGCGTACCTTCCCTGACGGCCACCGTCCTCCGGGATGCGCCGTCGAGGCGATTCGTGCGTTTTGAACGACGTTCCGTCGTGACGAGCTCGGAAACGACGCTGAAATTGTGCCCCATCGCAGCGACTTCGTACACGTTTTCCCGGAGATCCAACCGTTGGATCGGCGATTTCTTTGCTCCGTCACAATCTCGGTATATCCACCTTTATCCCTGTCAATTTTCGTCCGTTGATTTTATCGTTTGATACATGAAAACTGGCCACCAAGTTGACCGTTTAAATTGTATTAAATTTGGACAGTTTCGCGGGGCGAACTTCGGCAGCTAGTATCTCCTCCACCGCAGCTCCTTTTGGCGTGCCACCAGTTCCTATGCGAAGCTGGTATAACCCTCTTGCTACCCCTCCAGTTTCGTTTCATTGTGAGCTTGTTTGATTGGTTGAATTCGACGCCAAAGTTGGTCGTCCGAATTCGTAATTTCCAACTTGTAAAATTCTATTTTTGAACACGGGACTCCAGATTTCATTTCTGACACCACCAGTAGACCTGTGGCATTGTTCTGGCATGTTTTCATATAAAATTTGTTAGATTTGGAGAACGTGGGCCCTGACACGTTTTTCGGTACAAAGTGGGTCCCACATTCTGGGTCAACTGGACTTTTTGACGCCGGCTCATCGAAATCCAATTCCGGATATACCGTTGAGTTCGTATCGTCATTCTGGACTCGTTGACATATAATTTGCTAGGTTTTGGTGGACATTGGGTCTGGCACGCATTTCGGTAAAAGTCGGATACCAATATCCGGGTCAACGGGTCATTTTGAGATCGGCTCATCGAAATCCAATTCCGGAGATACCGTTGAGTTCGTATCATCATTCTGGACTCGTTGACAGGTAGTTTGCTGAGTTTTGAGAACTTTGGCTCTGGCACGCATTTCCGTGCAAACCGAAATTCTAAGTTCTGGTCAACGGGCCAAATTGAGATCGGGTCGACGGAATCCAATTCTGGAGATACCGTTGGATTCGTATCGACATTCTGGTTTCGTGAACATATAATTTGTTATATTTTGTAGACTTGTTTTCTTGCACGTTTTTCGGTGCAAAATGGCTTCGACACGGACACCGTTTTGACCCGAAATTACCTTTTTGCCCTTGTGTCCAAATGGGACCGTTGGATAGGCTATCCTAGCTAATTTGACCATTCTGGACACGTTGGCGATGTTTATTTCTTCGTCCGACAATGTTTGTGGATAATTCCTCTGAGTTTAACCTTTTTATAATTAATTCATATAATGTTCGTATTTCGGGATTAGTACAACGAAACTGAGATCAGTCAATTCCAGTGATCTCACATCGCTGAAATTGACAAGTTGGACACGTGGATTACTATAATAAGATTATCAACCTTACCGATAATCTTCTTATCTCGATTTGCGTGTCGTAAGTTTCGACGTACAAATAACGAAGTACACTTTATATTAGACTAGAATTGACCCTGTTTGACCAGAGTTGACCAGTTGACCCAAAGTCAACTGTAAGTCAACACTTGACCTAGTTTGACTAGATTATTGACCGGAGTCGACCTAGAGTTGTTTTGACTTAGAAGAACCTAGAATAATATAGATTGCCTGTAGGGATTCATTTATTTTAACTTGAACACCTTGTAACCTGTGTTGCTTTAAATAGGACTCTGTGGCTTCAGTGGGACCCCCCTATACTTATCAGCTGTTCAGGTTATCGAGGCGAGTACATTCTCTGATCATTTCATATCCTGCTTAGAATTATTTCCTGCAGCAGATTACTTTACTTGTACTGTCACGTTGGTCACACGGATTGGTACTATATGGATCCTTTCTTGAGATGTTATTCTTAGGGAGCATCGGGTACTACATGATCTGTGCGTTTCACTTACATGGCGTATCATATGCTTCATTGATTCTTTGATCACTTACGACATATACTCTTATGATCGTAGAGTCTTCCTAGAATCCTTATCCCATTTATGGGACTACTATGTATCACCTTCGGGGTCTATTACCTTCGGGGTCTATTACCTTCGGGGTCTATCACCTTCGGGGTCTATCACCTTCGGGGTCTGTTACATAGCATCATAACATAACCTGGTTGGATCATTGTGTATTGATTGAGGGTACGGGGGAGTAGAAATGGACATGTGAATAATATCCAAGTAGTATCTTATCAGAATCTTTTCTATAGTATCTTATCAGAATCTCCTATGCCATTTATATGTTCATATTGTACTCTGACTCACTAGTCACTGCTAGTTCTCTATTTATAGTAGATATTTCTATTACAGCTCTCTCTCTGTTTACATACAGCATTTCTTTCAGTACCTGTATCTTACTTTACTGCATGATTATATTTTCTAACCTGCTATGAACTGTTGAGATGTATTGTGCTCGCTCCAGTCCTGACTGGACCTGTTGATAAATTTTACAGATAGCCTGGGATTGCCTGCTAGCCTAGAGGAGACACAGTAGAGGTTGCTTAGGTAGTTATTTCATTTTGTCTGGAGATTGTATTTATTTTTATGGATTACTGTATCTGTATTTGAGTTTTGAGATGTATTTCTGGGTTTATGTATCTTAGACACTTAGACTTCTATCTCCTGTATCTCTTTTGGATTTCATATTTTACCTATCATTATCATGCTCTACCTTAGATGTGATTGAGTCTGTATCTGCTATGTCACCCCCATTCGGGGAGTATAAACTGTTTAGTCTTATACTGTTAGATGCATTGAGACCTAAGACAGCGTTCTACCGCCGACACTGCGACGTAGGCTGGGCGTTTTTACGTTATCGTGCCCTAACTCTAGGGTGCGGGTCGTGACACGACCTATACATGTAATGCATATATATATAAGGTAATGTATATCTATATGTATATATGTATTAAGCCTATATCTATATGTGTATATATATATATATATATATATATATATATATATATATATATATATATATATATATATATATATATATATAATATATATATATATATATATATATATTTATATATATATAGATAATATATATATATATATATATATATATATAATATATATTTATATATATATATAAATATATATATATATATTTATATATATATATATATATATATATATATATATATATAATATATATATATATATCTATGAAATGTGATTGTGCCTATACCTATGTATAGGTATATGGGTAACCTAAAGCTAGTGTATTTATATGTTGTGTTAGATGACATATCATATGTGTAGTATTTTAGATATAGATAATGTCATATAGTCTTGTGTTAGGGTTGGCCTATAGGTATGATACAGCCTATGGCATATATGTGAGTCTGTTTGCCTAGAAAGTCTAGAATGGTCTTGTATAGCTTTGTTAAACCTAGAATGACTAGTTTGACCTAATTTAGACTCGTTAGACCTAGTTTGACCATAGTTGACCAAGTTTGACTTCTAGGGTTGACCAGAGTTGACCAAGAGTTGACTTTGGCCTAGATTGACCTAGATTCATTTAGAATGCATTAAATTGCATCTTGTTATCATTTTAGACTTGTTGTGACTTGTGCTGTTCTGATTAGGTGCCAGACACCACTCCTCGGACAGTACTTTTATATTGGACACTCAGATACCAGGCGAGTACATTCTCTGATCATTTCATATCCTGCTTAGAATTATTTTCCTGCTTTAGATTACTTTACTTGATGCTGTCACGACATTATCATGGATTGGTACTATATGGATCTCTTCATGCGATGTTATCCCCCTCGGGAGCATTGGGTACATTGAGTCATGTGCGTTTCACTTTCATCATGTACTCCTGTGCTTTCACCATACATGTATACTCCTGTGAATCATGTACTCTTATTGTTCACGGAGCCCTCATGTATAATATCATGTGCACCCTTTCATGGTCCCCTATGTGATATCATGTATAATAACATAACCTGCTTAGATCCTTGTGTATTGATTGGGGAAACGGGAGAGTGCTAGTATGTGAACAATTCTATAGTAGTGTAGATCATGTGAAACTCTTTAGTGTAGATCATGTACAAATCTGTTCTGTTCACATGTGCTATCCTGTACTCTGACTCACTAGCCACTGTTAGTTCTTTACTTATAGTAGATATTTCTATTACAGTTCTCTCTCTCTGTTTATATACTGTATTCTTCAGTACCTGTATCTTACTCTACTTCATGTTTATATTTTTTTAACCTGCTATGATCTGTTGAGATGTACTGTGCTCGCTCCTGTCCTGACTGGACCTATTAAAAATATTACAGAGGACGAGGAGGAGGCCTGTGTGGATACCTTCTACGGGGCAGCCCTAGACGACACTTGCGAGCTGGACTCTCAGGAGGACCCAGCTCTAGCTGGGGACATCACCCCCATTGTCTAAACTAGTTTAGTTATGCTTATCTTATTTTATGTTGTCATGAGACTGTTTAGCTAGACTTTACTTCTGTTCAGAGATTTGGGGTTGTATATATTCTTTCATGTCCTGTAGCTGAGTTTTTACTCTGGATATTGCTGGGATGTTATCTTAGACTACTTTATCATCTATTTTCCTTGAGTACTATATCATATCGTGCTTTCTTCTTCCTTAGTTGTGATTGAGTTTATTTACTGCTATGTCACCCCCATTCGGGGAGTATAAACTGTTTAGTATATTACTGCTAGATATTATGACCTAGGACAGCGTTCTACCGCCGACACTGCGGCGTAGGCTAGACGTACCCACGTCTCGTGCCCTTACTCTAGGGTGCGGGTCGTGACACATTTTTAGTGGTGGCCCATGCAGGTCTAGACTAGAAGTGTAGTGGTACTCGAATTAGAGTATCACTACAGCCTGCAGTAGGATATAGGATATTAATTTTTAAGGTACTCAATCACTTTAGGAAAGAAAAAAATTCTTTTATTGCCATCTAAATCCTTATTGTCAGCTGATCCTTTGAATTTTAATTGTCCGCCTTTGTTATTTCGCTTCTTTCTCAGAAATTGATACTCTTGTTTGTCTATCTTCAGGATGGTAGAGACTCGATCGCAGCGTACCATTCATGGTGATGCTATAGAGGGGACTGCTACCTCTCAGCCAGTACAGCAGGGCCAGGGGACTGCAGCTCCTGCCACCTCTGCTCGTATTGAGACCTCGGCAGCAGCAGCAGGGGGTATGCTTCCACCGGCTCGAAGGCAGGACCCAGTCATTCCAGAGGATCCTTTCCAGCAGCCGTCGCCTATAGGATACGTGGATGCAGCGCAGATGTTCGCATATTTCCAGCAATTCATGGACCGGCAGCAGGCTCAGCAGGACAGGGGCATGGAGCTGGCCCGTATGACGGTCGCAGCTCGACCAGTGGTTCATCAGCCGAGGACACCGGGGATAGAGCAGTTCCGGAAGATGAGCCCCAGAGACTTTCTGGGGACAAAGGGGATACTATATGCTGATGAGTGGATCGAACATATAGAGGAGATCTTCCGCCTGGCCCGGATACCAGCAGATCTCCAGATTGAGGCCGCAGCTAGCCGGATGCGAGAACTTGCTAGCACCTGGTATCAGTCAGACCCAGGGTGGGGGTAGCTGGGCAGACTTGGGAGGAGTTCAAGGGCTTCTTCAAGAAGAAGTTCTTCTCAGATTCAGCACTCAGAGCCTTGGAGTCGCAGTTCGAAAGCCTAGTCCAGGGGAGTCTTTTAGTGGAGGAGTACGCAGGGGAGTTTGGCCGCCTCGGCAGGTTCGTAGAGGGCTTGAGCGAGACGGTGAAGGCCCAGAGGTTCCGAAAGGGTCTAGTCAAGGAGGTCAAGTCCTTGACCAAGGGCAACAGGGACGCCACATTCGAGGAGATCTTAACGGGAGCCTTGTTGGCAGAGGATGATCTTGATCTTAGGCTCAAGAGGGGATGAGACCCAGTTGGGGGCAGCAGCAATGGGGGCCAGGCCAAGAGGCCCCACTTTCAGCACCAGCAGTTGAGGCAGTTCCAGCCACAGCCGATCCAGCAGAGTCCAGTTCACCAGCAGCAGTTTCAGCATCAGGCACCCAGGCAGCAGACAGTCAGTTGCACCTTCTGCAAGAAGCCAGGGCATGGATGGAACGAGTACAGGAAGAGGCTAGGAAGTACCTTCTTTGCGGAGCGGCAGATCACCAGCTGAGGGATTGTGCTAGGTCTGGGGGACGAGCAGCCCAGGGAGGAGGAGCCAGGGCAGCAGCAGGCCAGCAGAGGGACCAGTCCTGCAGACACAGCAGCAGAGGTTCGTCCAGCACCAGCAGCAGGCCAGGGGAGGCCAGCAGGGGCGAGGATTTGCTATGGCAGCAGAGGATGCGGAGGCCATCGGAGAGGTGATCGCAGGTTCGATTCTTCTCGACTCCAGTCCAGCTTTTGCATTATTCGATTCCGGTGCTTCATATAGCTTCATATCAGTATCTTTTGCGATTAGACACGATATCGTAGTTGAATCGTTGCCTAGGACTTACAAGATCACGATCGGGGTGGTATTATCCTCGTGAGTGATGTTTGTAAGGGTCGGAGAGTAGTTTTGGGAGGCCGTGAGTTGGAGGTGAGCCTGCTCGTAATGCCATTGCCGAACTACGATATAGTAATAGGCATGGATTGGTTGAGCAGGCACCACGCCAACATTGATTGCAGAGGGGGCAGAGTTCTTTTCAGAGCGTCGGGGGAGCCAGAGTTCGAGTACTCCAGACGTCAGGCAGAGCAGAGCAGCGGAGTCTTCTGTGGAGTCTCGGTCGAGGAGCAGGCGATTCCACATCCCTTGATAGCAGAATATATGGATGTTTTCCCAGAGGAGTTGCCAGGATTGCCACCAGACAGAGACATAGAGTTCTCGATAGACTTGGTTCCAGGAGCGGAGCCCATCTCTCAGCATGTCTATCGGGTGAACAACAGCGAACTGGTGGAGTTGAAGAAGCAGGTGGATGAGCTACAGGACAAGGGCTTCATTCGCTCGAGTTCGTCGCCATGGGGTGCACTAGTGTTGTTTGTGCCGAAGAAGGATGGGTCAGTACGGATGTGTATTGACTACAGAGCACTCAACAACCTCACGATCAAGAACAAATACCCACTGCCGCGGATCGACGGTCTTTTTGACCAGTTGAGCGGAGCTCGGGTATTTTCCAAGATTGATCTGAGGTCGGGATATCACCAGGTGAAGGTGAAGAGGGAGGATATTCCCAAGACCGCTTTTTGGACGCGGTACGGGCAGTTTGAGTTTTTGGTTATGCCGTTTGGGCTGACCAATGCACCAGCAGTGTTTATGAACCTAATGAACAAGGTGTTCCACCAGTATTTGGATCAGTTTGTGGTGGTGTTCATTGACGACATCTTGATATATTCTAATACTGGGGAGGAGCACGAGGAGCATTTGAGGATAGTGCTGGAGATTCTCAGGAAGGAGCAGCTTTACGGGAAGCTCTCCAAGTGTGAGTTCTTCTTGGACCGGGTGGACTTCTTGGGGCATGTGGTGACTGGAGATGGTATCTCAGTTGACCCCAAGAAGATTGTAGCAGTTGAGGCATGGGCTGCACCGACTTCAGTTGCAGAGATCAGGAGTTTCCTGGGGTTGGCAGGATATTATCGGAGATTTGTACAGGATTTCTTCCGGGTTGCAGAGTCGTTGACTCGGTTGACCCGGAAGGATGCTGAGTATGTTTGGTCAGAGGAGTGTCAGGCAACTTTTGATGAGTTGAAGAAGCGGCTTACGACAGCTCCGATTCTGACATTGCCTTCAGGATCTGGTGGTTCACTATCTATAGTGACGCTTCAAGGAAGGGGCTGGGTTGCGTCTTGCAGCAGCATGGGAAGGTCATTACCTATGCTTCCAGGCAATTACGTCCCCATGAGAAGAACTACCCTACCCACGATCTGGAGCTGGCAGCAGTGATATTTGCTCTGAAGTTGTGGAAGCATTATCTGTATGGTGAGAGGGTGGAGATCTTTACAGATCACAAGAGCTTAAAGTATGTGTTCACTCAGAAGGAGTTGAACATGAGACATCGCAGATGGCTAGAGTTGATAAAGGATTTTGACATCCTACTTCAGTATCACCCAGGGAAGGCCAACGTGGTTGCCGATGCCTTGAGTAGGTATCCGACAGCCATGTGTTTGACCATGGATCGGTATTTGCTTGCAGATTTGGAGAGCCTTGGGATTGAGGTGATCGTGCCCGGAGTACAGATGCAGATATGGGACATGCAGATTCAGTCAGACTTGGTGGAGAGGATCAAGTCGGCACAGTTTGAGGACGTTGCTCTGCGGTGTCTCCGAGAGCAGGTTCGAGCAGGATTGCTGGAGGGCAAGTTTTCTCTTGCAGAGGATGGTGCCTTGAGGCACGGTTCCAGATTATATATGCCCAGCAGAGATCTCAGAGAGCAGGTTATGCAGGAGGCCCACAAATCTCAGTACTCTATACACCTGGGTGCCAACAAGATGTACCGAGATCTGAGGAAGCATGTTTGGTGGTCCGGGATGAAGCGGAAGGTGGCTCGCTTCGTGGCTAGGTGCTTGGTCTGTCAGCAGGTCAAGGTAGAGAGACAGAGGCCCGATGGATTGTTGCAGTCGTTACCCATTCGCGAGTGAAAATGGAAGCATATCACTATGGACTTCGTATCAGGATTGCCGCATACACCAGAAGAAAAAGACGCGATTTGGGTCATCGTTGACAGGTTGACCAAATCGGCCCACTTCTTGCCATTCAAGGTGGGTACGTCTACAGAGAGGCTGGCGGAGATGTATATGCGGCAGATAGTCAGGATTCATGGGGTTCCGGTCAGCATCGTCTCAGATCGGGATAGTCACTTTACTTCCCATTTCAGGAAGAGTCTGCAGACCAGCTTGGGCACTCAGCTCAAGTTTAGTACTGCATACCACCCCCAGACGGACGGACAGTCAGAACGGACTATTCAGACACTTGAGGATATGCTGCGGACGTGCGTCCTGGACTTTGAAGGTTTCTGGGAGGATCATTTTCATTTGGTGGAGTTTGCTTACAACAACAGTTTCCAGGCCAGCATTGAGATGTCACCTTTCGAGGCTCTATACGGGCGTAGGTGTCGTACACCCTTATCTTGGGATGATGTAGGTGAGCGAGCTTTACTGGGGCCAGAGATGGTTGTTGACGCAGCCGAGAAGGTGAAGCTCATCAGGAACAGACTTTGCGTAGCGCAGGACAGACATCGGCACTGGGCCGATAGCCACCGGAGGCCGTTGGAGTTTGAGGTACAGATTAGAGTAGGATTAGATTTAGGTTTGTTGTTTGTGATTTTTTTGATCATGTTTATTTATTATAATTAATTGAGACCTTGCTTGTGATTAGGTCGGAGACCAAGTTTCTTGAGGATATCTCCGACTCGTGGTACGATACGTTTTGGTGGAGGCGGGAAGCTTAGCCCGCGCTTCATCGGCCCTTTCGTTATCAGCGGGAGAGTCGGTGACGTTGCATACAGGCTAGACTTGCCGCCTGTACTAGTGGGAGTCCACAACGTATTCCCTGTATCACAGTTGAGACGGTACGTGGCTGACCCTAGCCATGTGCTCGATCATTCAGAGATTGAGGTTGGGCCTTCTCTCAGCTATCCAGAACAGCCAGTGGAGATTCTGGATCGACGGGAGAAGGTTCTGAGGAACCAGGTGATACCCTTGGTACGCGTCGCATGGAGACATCATTCTCCAGGAGAGTCTACCTGGGAGCGGGAGGATGAGATGCGCGAGCGTTACCCATATCTTTTTGGACCGTGAGGTATACTTTCTATCCTTCTCATCAGTTGCATTTTGCCTTTCAATTTCGAGAACGAAATTCTTTTAAGGATGGTAGATTTGTCACTACCATATTTCTAGTTTGAGGGTATTTTTGACATTTTTGGGGTAATTTGAATTTATTAGAATTTATTTGAATTTATGGGAATTTTTAGAAATTATTTTGGAATTGTTTGAATGAGGGTTGACTAGGTTGACTTTGACTAGCTTTGACTTTGTGACCTAACCCTAGTTGAGTTGGACTTGGCTAGATATGAGACCCTAGGTTAAGTTAAGTTCACCATACTCTAGTTAGTGAAAACAATTAGGAATTTAGAGTTTAGAATAGAAAGATTTTGATCACAAGTCATGACTTGTGATTTTTAAGTCATTGTTTTATGACTAAGCCCAAAGCCCATTAGCCAAGTGCCCAACCCTAACCCTAACATTTTTTCCAGCCACTTAACCCATCCTTGGGATTCCCCCTTATAAATATTCTCTTAGAAATTAGGGCTAGCCTCTAAGGAAGAACAAGCTTTAGAAAGAGGTAATGTCCCAACTTCAAAAATCCCTAGAAATTCTATTTTAGCTTCTTTTTTCCCCAACCAAATTGCAATAAGTTTTAAATTTAGTATTCTTGTTGTTGTTACATGTTATTCTCAGATTCAAATCAATTTGGAGGAGTTTGACCATCAAGAGGAACATCTCTCTTTAGAGCTTTTTGGGGATTTTGTTACATAGAGGTAACTTTCTATTTACACCATGAAATTCTGGTTTTACTGCATATCTAGGGAGTCCTAGGCCTAACCTAACTGTAGGAATAGGAAACCCTAGAATTTGAGTCCATTTCGTGTCATATATGGACACGTATCAGTCCTATAGTGTATGTGTTTGTGAAAATGCCACAAAGAAAATTTTTGTGTTATTTTCGAAATCTATTTGAATAGAAATTATTATTTTGTGGTCGCTTACACGTTTCTTATGGACTGAGGTGATTTTGGTGTGGTGTCGTGTCTGTTTGGACACGGGGACACGTTCGCGTGCGCTCGGGACTGCCTGCCCTGCTGCTCGGGGGTTGTACCGGACACGACACGCGGCCACTTGACACGAGGTTCGACACACCCCATAGGGCACTCACTGACATGCCACGTGTCAAGTTTCAGGGGCCCACGTGGCGTGTCGAGGGAGTTATCCACGTTGCACTGGTCGGGGCTGTCAGTTCCAGTCGAATTTGGGTTGATTGGTGGTATATGGGAATCAAAATGGGGTTGGTGTGTAAAACTGGAAACTGGGTTCAGATTTTCCATTTTTCTGAACTGTGAAATGGTTTCAGTTGCTGAATTGTTGTGATTAATTTCCTTTCCCTTTTATTGTTCCTGTGCAATGATTTCTTTTCTTTTCAGTCCAGTACACACCCTCATCACTCACAGTTTACACACACTTTGCCTCTCCACACGCACACACAGCCATACACATTGTCACGCCCCGCTCCCGTAGGAGCGATCGTCCTCGCTAAGGCGTGATGCCGCACGAGCCTAGATTGCGCTCGTGCAAGGCGGGTTCCATAACGGCCGATTACAGCGGCTGCGACGGGGTCGTCGCACAGAAGTCCCGTGCAGAGACATTGAATATATTGCAGCGGAATTTAAAGAACACATGAACACAAGTATTTCAAAGAAAGCTCTTTTATTGATATTGAATTCAAGGATTACATTGTGGGCGCAAGGCCAATTACAAGTCTCTCAAGTCTCACTTTTCTCTCATTTTACAAGTCACTCTGCTCTCTCTCATCTCTCGATACAATACTTGATTTCCAGCGGAAGCTTCGGAAGGCGATGTCCATACATTACGTCCTGTATAAGTCTTCAGATCACGCGACCGCACGCTTCGACTCGCCAAGGAACTCCGTGCCTCGACGCATCCAAGCGAGCTCCACGCCACGAGCTTCTACCTGTGCCTGCACATGAAACACTGTGTGGGTGTCAGTACCACTGTACTGGTGGAGTGAGCTTCTCGCCCACCCATACAAAACCTACACGTTTCATTTACTTTGTGTAACATAAACCCTCTTTCGATTGTCTTTCTATTCTTGCCTTAGGATCAGTTTAGGACCGGCGCCTTAGCGCAACTTGTGTATCAGAACCATCCCGTGCTTGCAATGTCAACGTTAACTCATACTTTGTCGCTAGACCACTTCTCGTGCCAACAACGTTAACCTATCAAGTCGTGTTTGCCTTACGGCCATAATCGGAGACGCAGCTACACGAAGGACTCCATTTCCTTGCCTCTAGACCTTTCTCGTGCTTGCATTGTCGACGCACCGACTTATACTCATCTTTTGTGCCAAACTCTGGGACGTAACGACTCGGTCGTGCCACAACTCGATTCGTGCTTCAATACCTCCGAGGCAGTGCCTCCTTGCTTAGTCTCGGCTACACTTGTGTCGTGACAACGCGGCCGTGCCTCATATTTCGAGGCCGAGCCCAACAACTCAACGTAACTTTATACAACTAGCCCTACGGCCCTTCTCGACTTAACTCGCGATAGCTCAAGCCTAACACATGCAACTCTATGCCAACAACTTAACACTCGACGCCACGTCTCGTGCCGAAGCACGTCGCCTTCGCTGTAGCCAAATCTTAGGCTCCGACATTGTGTCTTTTTAACTCATGCATATTCAACTCAATCCAAAGGCGCGCACACGGATTTCCGCCCGTGCCGACACAAAACTTACCATGTTAGTTTAAAACAACAGTTATTATTAAGTGTTTGTTATGGGATTGGCCTAACCAGCCGCCTTGGACGTAGCCTGGTACTCGGGACCCTTTCAACGCAGGTAGCGAGCCCCGATGAAAGTCCCCGACATACCGATGCCTTACCGGCGTTGCATAAACAGCGCGGCTACAACTTGTTTCTTCCTAGGCCGAGACGGTCCCGTGGCCGCGGGTCTCCGCTCGAAGAAACCACCCCTTGTCGACAAGTGTCCAAGTTCATAAGGGTTACATGGAGTGTTTTAAGATACAGTTTGGGCTTGTTATGTGATCAATTCATTTACTTGGTTGTTTTAACTCTTCTCTTTTTCATACTTCCTTTGCAGAGCCCCTAACCAGGGTTGCCTCGGCGACTAACCATCGCTTAGACTTAACGTTCTTTGAACTCAGGGAACGGCTACTGCATAGCCTTCCAACTTAACTTGAACATAACATGTTTTCTTGAGTGTCGACCGACCGTGGATAACTTTCTACTGAACCAACCGTGGCTCGTGCCTCTAAACCGACTCGTGTTCTACGCAACGCTGTCGCCCAAGTCATACTTTATATGACGGGCCTTGGAATCGTGGGACTGTTTAACTTGACAACCGCAGAATGAGCGGGACAGCACGTAGAATAACTTAGGTCGACCGGCATAACTTTGCCTAACTCACACAAGCCTACAACTTAACCCAAGGGACGAGCAAAGGCTATGCCAAGCCTTGCGGGACCGGACCGTACATGCTTTAGCAAGCATTTGTGCAGGCGACGCCTATGACTTAGGCTAACTCTCAACTTTTGCGCCGAAGACCAACTTGTGCAAGTTGAAAACACGATTTATTATATGAAGGTAAAGATGAGGAGAGTTCACCGAAACTACCCCACCTGAGCGATGTCTCCGAGCAAGCCGTTGTAAGGCTAAGGCCGAACGCCGTCGGCGTTTCGATTCCTCCGATTGACTTTGCGGGACGGGGCACTACATCATACACCACTCAGAACAAGTCTCGTCCTCGAGACTTTCCTGAAGGCAAGCTATCCTACCATTCCTATGGCCAAGACTTAATCGTACACATCTCGCCTACGCGTTCCTTCGATTCCGAGCCACGCTCGCACTATTATCAATCTTTACTTCAATACGATTTCAAGATCTCGACACACTCCCACATTTCAAGCCTTGCTTGAACTCGTCGTATCACTTGGCTGGATCGTGCACGCATTCCAAGCGTCCCTAAAATACATGCATTCAGCCAAGCCGCATGATAGAAAATTTGTCATTCTCACTCGAGTCGCATCGTGCACATACCCAGGCGTCCCTGAAATATATGCATGTCAGCCGAATCTCGTGAGCAGGGTTTTCTACATTCGTGATTCACGCTATCCATCCATGCCAATCCTCAAGATCAATCCTTCGACTGATAACTCATGAAACATGGCGTCTCGCCTAACCGCTAGGCCAATTCTTTTCGAGGCTAAGTCAATGTCAGGATTGGAATCATAGTTCCCCAACAATAATGCCAACACTGACCCCAATCCTAGGGTCAAACCATAGTCGATCATACGGGGTCTTCTACCCAAGCTCGTGCCACTCAAATTTTCTAAACATCGAGCACGATCACCTAATTCGCATTACGGCACGCGTTGCGTATATTCGAATCCCTTCAATTCACCAATTCTAACCAATTCATGTATTCGATCACGAGGTCGTCTCGCTCGACAATACGTTGCGCCCCAATCTCACGCGAGTCCGATTATCCACGGCGGTTCATGAATCACCACGCAATGCTCCCGCGGAATAATCATTCTCATCGGGGCGTAACTCTTGTTTGAGTTTAGACTCATTCATTCTCGATACGCGGATTGGACCTACTCAATCCTCAAGTTCAATCGACAAGCACACCAATTCAATCTCGAGTCTAACTTCGTGTCAAGCCACAAGTCAAAGCACAATCTGTCGCACCGTACAAGTTCGACCACTCCCGCTGTATGAATCACCATACCAGCGCTCACGCAGAGTGATCGCCCTAATCGGTGTGACGCATGTGCGAGGCTGGAGTAGCGCTCGCATAAGACAAGAACATCAACATTGTGGTTGTCGATGAAGCAAATCCAAACATTCCAGTTTTCATCCAAGCCAAGTTCGATAGTTCGATCGTCATTCGTTCAACTTAGGAAGTCCTCGAGCCAAGTCTATCCTTTCCTCGACACATTTTTAATATTTCAAGTATAGCGTCCAACGGAACAATGACATTTGCACGACCGTCATTCGCCGAGTCAGAGTGCCCCTGAGTTATCGCATATCGATCTTTGATACGCCTCAATACCATCGACGATATGCGTAACCTGACGATCTTCCTTTGCAACCAATTTCGAGTCGTACGTTGATGCTGTTGTCCGAGTTGGATATTCCTCAATTTTCTCAATACTCAAGATCAAGTTCAGTCGCTTTTCCTCAAGCTCGTTTCAAGATCATTATTCAAAACTCAAGTCGCATTTCAGTTGTATCAATCCGATATCGCACGTACGATCCTCTAAGTTTCCTCGATCAAGACCATTCATTTTCATTCATCGTTCCGAATCGTTTTCTAACTCGCATTGCTCATTCACAAGTTGTCCGAACGAAATGCTCGTTCGGGACATTCGAAGTCACGACCAACTAAGCGTGACGCATTCTAACGCTTTGCGCGATCGCATCGCCTTGCCGACATACTCGTAATCCTCAATATTCACTCGAACAATTTCCAAGACAAACCATACACCACTCGGACTCGAGCCACTCGACTAATCGTCGACACTCATTCTTATTCTTCTTCAAACCTATCATATACACCACTCGGATTCAAGCCATACGATCTAGTCCTCAATCACATTCGCGTCATTCGCTAAGACGTCCTTCAGATTCGTTCGACGAATCGCTAGCGTAGTCGCTCGCGTCGTATCGACGCACACACTAAGTCGTTCGCACTATTTCCTCGGAATCCAAATCAATCTTCCGTGTACGCCTAAGCGTTAGTCCGATAGCGTTCCTATCGATAGACACTCTAAGTATATCTTCTTTCCCGACCAAGCGATACTTGATATCGCTCGCGACTCATTTGCACCAAGGGTCGAGGTGCGCGATGCACGACACAACTTAGCCAAAAGGCCGTGCGCATGGCCATCCCGTGCGGACTATATTCCGAGTTTACACGCTCAATTTCTAGGGTCGACGTTGGACTAATTGGGCACGCACGCAACTTGCTAAGGTCAACGTAGGACTATTCGGGCACACGTGCGACTTGCTAACATTAACACACATTTTCTATCGAGTCAAGTTTGCAACGTTCGGCACAAAGGCCCTATCGATCCCATTCAACCGAGTACTTGTACGAGCTTTCGAAAATATTTAGACTTATTGTATGGACATGCCGAGGGACATTTGAGAGAGAGCGAACCAACGATAACAACTTGCGGAAGCAACAGAGTTTTACGGAAACATCAAAGTTAAAGAATTCGATCGACGGTCCAAGGACGTAAAGCCGTGCTCTGATACCACTATGTCACGCCCCGCTCCCGTAGGAGCGATCGTCCTCGCTAAGGCGTGATGCCGCACGAGCCTAGATTGCGCTCGTGCAAGGCGGGTTCCATAACGGCCGATTACAGCGGCTGCGACGGGGTCGTCGCACAGAAGTCCCGTGCAGAGACATTGAATATATTGCAGCGGAATTTAAAGAACACATGAACACAAGTATTTCAAAGAAAGCTCTTTTATTGATATTGAATTCAAGGATTACATTGTGGGCGCAAGGCCAATTACAAGTCTCTCAAGTCTCACTTTTCTCTCATTTTACAAGTCACTCTGCTCTCTCTCATCTCTCGATACAATACTTGATTTCCAGCGGAAGCTTCGGAAGGCGATGTCCATACATTACGTCCTGTATAAGTCTTCAGATCACGCGACCGCACGCTTCGACTCGCCAAGGAACTCCGTGCCTCGACGCATCCAAGCGAGCTCCACGCCACGAGCTTCTACCTGTGCCTGCACATGAAACACTGTGTGGGTGTCAGTACCACTGTACTGGTGGAGTGAGCTTCTCGCCCACCCATACAAAACCTACACGTTTCATTTACTTTGTGTAACATAAACCCTCTTTCGATTGTCTTTCTATTCTTGCCTTAGGATCAGTTTAGGACCGGCGCCTTAGCGCAACTTGTGTATCAGAACCATCCCGTGCTTGCAATGTCAACGTTAACTCATACTTTGTCGCTAGACCACTTCTCGTGCCAACAACGTTAACCTATCAAGTCGTGTTTGCCTTACGGCCATAATCGGAGACGCAGCTACACGAAGGACTCCATTTCCTTGCCTCTAGACCTTTCTCGTGCTTGCATTGTCGACGCACCGACTTATACTCATCTTTTGTGCCAAACTCTGGGACGTAACGACTCGGTCGTGCCACAACTCGATTCGTGCTTCAATACCTCCGAGGCAGTGCCTCCTTGCTTAGTCTCGGCTACACTTGTGTCGTGACAACGCGGCCGTGCCTCATATTTCGAGGCCGAGCCCAACAACTCAACGTAACTTTATACAACTAGCCCTACGGCCCTTCTCGACTTAACTCGCGATAGCTCAAGCCTAACACATGCAACTCTATGCCAACAACTTAACACTCGACGCCACGTCTCGTGCCGAAGCACGTCGCCTTCGCTGTAGCCAAATCTTAGGCTCCGACATTGTGTCTTTTTAACTCATGCATATTCAACTCAATCCAAAGGCGCGCACACGGATTTCCGCCCGTGCCGACACAAAACTTACCATGTTAGTTTAAAACAACAGTTATTATTAAGTGTTTGTTATGGGATTGGCCTAACCAGCCGCCTTGGACGTAGCCTGGTACTCGGGACCCTTTCAACGCAGGTAGCGAGCCCCGATGAAAGTCCCCGACATACCGATGCCTTACCGGCGTTGCATAAACAGCGCGGCTACAACTTGTTTCTTCCTAGGCCGAGACGGTCCCGTGGCCGCGGGTCTCCGCTCGAAGAAACCACCCCTTGTCGACAAGTGTCCAAGTTCATAAGGGTTACATGGAGTGTTTTAAGATACAGTTTGGGCTTGTTATGTGATCAATTCATTTACTTGGTTGTTTTAACTCTTCTCTTTTTCATACTTCCTTTGCAGAGCCCCTAACCAGGGTTGCCTCGGCGACTAACCATCGCTTAGACTTAACGTTCTTTGAACTCAGGGAACGGCTACTGCATAGCCTTCCAACTTAACTTGAACATAACATGTTTTCTTGAGTGTCGACCGACCGTGGATAACTTTCTACTGAACCAACCGTGGCTCGTGCCTCTAAACCGACTCGTGTTCTACGCAACGCTGTCGCCCAAGTCATACTTTATATGACGGGCCTTGGAATCGTGGGACTGTTTAACTTGACAACCGCAGAATGAGCGGGACAGCACGTAGAATAACTTAGGTCGACCGGCATAACTTTGCCTAACTCACACAAGCCTACAACTTAACCCAAGGGACGAGCAAAGGCTATGCCAAGCCTTGCGGGACCGGACCGTACATGCTTTAGCAAGCATTTGTGCAGGCGACGCCTATGACTTAGGCTAACTCTCAACTTTTGCGCCGAAGACCAACTTGTGCAAGTTGAAAACACGATTTATTATGTGAAGGTAAAGATGAGGAGAGTTCACCGAAACTACCCCACCTGAGCGATGTCTCCGAGCAAGCCGTTGCAAGGCTAAGGCCGAACGCCGTCGGCGTTTCGATTCCTCCGATTGACTTTGCGGGACGGGGCACTACACACATATTTCACTCAATGCTCACTGTTTTTCCCCACTCACACATACACACACACATCTCACATTACCCTCCTCTCTACACACAGGCATACACACACACACTCACATTACATTGCCCCTCTCTATATACATATGCATATATATTAAATGGTGTATACCTATACATGTAATGTATATATATATATATATATATATATATATATATATATATATATATATATATATATATATATATATATATAGGCTTAATATATATATACATATAGATATACATTTCATATATATATATATATATATATCTATATGTATATATATATTAAGCCTATATATATATATATATATATATATATATATATATATATATATATATATATATATATATATATATATATATATATATATATATATATACATTACATGTATGTAATGTATATCTATATGTATATATATATTAAGCCTATATATATATATATATATATATATATATATATATATATATATATATATATATATATGAAATGTGATTGTGCCTATACCTATGTATAGGTATATGGGTAACCTAAAGCTAGTGTATTTATATGTTATGTTAGATGACATATCATATGTGTAGTATTTTAGATATAGATAATGTCATATAGTCTTGTGTTAGGGTTGGCCTATAGGCATGATACAGCCTATGGCATATATGTGAGTCTGTTTGCCTAGAAAGTCTAGAATGGTCTTGTATAGCTTTGTTAGACCTAGAATGACTAGTTTGACCTAATTTAGACTCGTTAGACCTAGTTTGACCATAGTTGACCAAGTTTGACTTCTAGGGTTGACCAGAGTTGACCAAGAGTTGACTTTGGCCTAGATTGACCTAGATTCATTTAGAATGCATTAAATTGCATCGTGTTATCATTTTAGACTTGTTGTGACTTGGGTTGTTCTGATTAGGAGCCAGACACCACTCCTCGGACAGTACTTTCATATTGGACACTCAGATACCAGGAGAGTACATTCTCTGATCATTTCATATCCGGCTTAGAATTATTTTCCTGCTTTAGATTACTTTACTTGATGCTGTCACGATATTATCACGGATTGGTACTATATGGATCTCTTCATGCGATGTTATCCCCCTCGGAAGTATCGGGTACATTGTGTCATGTGCGTTTTACTTTCATCATGTACTCCTGTGCTTTCATCATACATGTATACTCTTGTGAATCATGTACTCTCATTGTTCACTGAGCCCTCATGTATAATATCATGTGCACCCTTTCATGGGCCCCCATGTGATATCATGTATAATAACATAACCTGCTTAGATCCTTGTGTATTGATTGGGGAAACGGGAGAGTGCTAGTAGTCATGTGAACAATTCCATAGTAGTGTAGATCATGTGAAACTCTTTAGTGTAGATCATGTACAAATCCGTTCTGTTCACATGTGCTATCCTGTACTCTGACTCACTAGGCACTGTTAGTTCTTTACTTATAGTAGATATTTCTATTACAGTTCTCTCTCTCTGTTTACATACTGTATTATTCAGTACCTGTATCTTACTCTACTGCATGTTTATATTTTCTAACCTGCTATGATCTGTTGAGATGTACTGTTCTCGCTCCTGTCCTGACTGGACCTGTTGAAAATATTACAGAGGACGAGGAGGAGGCCTGTGTGGATACCTTCTACGGGGCAGCCCTAGACGACACTTGCGAGCTGGACTCTCAAGAGGACCCAACTCTAGCTGAGGACATCACCCCCATTGCCTAGACTAGTTTAGTTAGGCTTATCTTATTTTATGTTGTCATGAGACTATTTAGCTAGACTTTACTTCTGTTCAGAGAATTGGGGTTGTATATATTCTTTCATGTCCTGTAGCTGAGTTTGTACTTTGGATATTGCTGGGATGTTATCTTAGACTACTTTATCATCTGTTTTCCTTGAGTACTATATCATATCATGCTTTCTTCTCCTTAGTTGTGATTGAGTTTATTTACTGCTATGTCACCCCCATTCGGGGAGTATAAACTGTTTAGTATTTTACTGCTAGATGTTGTGACCTAGGACAGCGTTCTACCGCCGACACTGCGGCGTAGGCTGGACGTACCCACGTCTCGTGCCCTTACTCTAGGGTGCGGGTCGTGACAGCACCTCTGGAGTGAAGATATTGGTTTCTGAAACAAAAGAAAGGGCATGGCCTACCACCATCTTGCTTCTGAGGTTGGTACAGGCGAGTAGCTGCACCTCTGGCTTGAAGGCTTTGGCTTCTGAAGTAAAGAGCAATAAATACCCGCTCTTTAAGAACTTTTCTCTTAATTGCCACTGTAATATGGGAAATTCCAAGTGTCTAAGACTGACATTCGTCGTATTGAGTCTTAGGTTCATCCCATTAATGCGGGAATTCTGACCTTCAACCATGTGGCGTGTACTATAGGCCATTCTCGGTCCTATAAAAGGGGAAGTTCTCCTCTAAACAATCGTTGTATTCTTCTTGGCATCCATCACTACCATGCGAGATCCAAACTTAACTTTGAGCGACGATCGACCTTGTATAAGTTGGCTGCTGGTTGAGGCTTTTCTCGTTCATAGGAGCTATGTTCTTATAGAAGAACTCTGTGTAGAAGGAGTCATCGCTGCCCTTAAGGAGTATGTAAATATCTTCCTTAGGGAGTTCAACTCTGGGCGACGTTTGGGGGATCTTCGAGGTCCTGACGACCTAGGTCATGGGTGGATATCCAACCCGAAGAGCCACAGGTTTGTGCTATGTCCTTCCCATTTAGAGCTTCGCGACCTGCTGCGCTCTTTAAAGGCTCGGGTCAATGACTGCTTTAGGAAGCTGCTTGCTTTGGCCGAGTGGCTGATATGCTTCTGGGAGGCTGTGCCCATAAAAAGATCAGAATATGCCACGATGTAGGTCAATCTTCTGGTATGAAGAAGAAGGGTTGCGCTTTGACGAAGATCGAATCCCTTGTAGACCCCTCTAGGCTCTGTCGAATCTGTACCAGATCCTTTGTAGATGAACTGAATTAGTCCTTTTTGTGTAGTCTCGATGTGTCTATACTAGACTTTGGTAGACGTGACACATAAGGGACTTCTTTCCATATCCTCTGTTTTGTCTTTTTAGCACTTAGGCTGAGCCTTTGTATCATCTGCTCTATGGCGAAGGGATGTCATCAGCTGAGATTTTTCATGCTTCAACACTTGGAAGCAGGTTCACAAGGATAAGTAGTGATAACTTCAACTTTAGAATAGTCACCTAGCTTCCGCCTACATCGTTTTTGCTTCACCTTCGCACTCTGCACAAAAGAAAGAAAAATAAGTAGAGATATGCAAACATAAGAAACGACATCGTTATTGGTGAAGCTAATGCCAGGAATTGTCCCTGTTTTCCCTTATAGACTGAGGAGTAGGCCTTACTATTCTTGTCGTCTTTGAAACAAGGACTTTTCTTATCCTCTTCGAGGCAGACAGACTCACCTCCACCGAGGCATGCCGTTTTAAACCAAAATCGACAGGCTCTATCGGTTAGTCGTCTTCTTCTTAAGAGGTTCGATCCCCCACTGTTGCCTCAGCACCCGAAGGAAGGTATGTCCGGGCATACAGGATGACATCCTACGACGCCTCCATCTAACCTGGGACAAGGTGCTCGCTGAGCAGATAACGGTGGCATATAGGATGTGTGTTTCATGCCTCCTCATGGGTGCTGTAAAGCATGACCCAATACACCCAGCATGATAATACTACCAGGCTAGAGCTCCGTCAAGAAGGCTCCCTTCATACCCCAAGCAAGTGCTCGGGTTGCCCAGCTGCAACTAACTGTAGCCAAACTGACGAACAAATCGGCTCAACAGATACGGCTCAAGAAAGACTTGATTCCTATTTCGGTAAACCATATGGGAGGGTCGGATAGACAACCAGTTAAATTCCCCCTATGACAAACATGACACATGGGTCCCCATGTCCGCCAGCTCTTCGCCTTTAACAAACCCCGCATAGGAAGGGGAATCTTGAAAAAGTCATAGCCGTTCAGGTAGCCCAGTACCCGTCGATAGATCAGGCTGCCTGTATGAAGCCACTTCCTCCTGTGTAATGAAGGATAAAGGCATCCCCTCCATGTTGCCCTCCTCCAGGCTAGGGCTCATCACGTACGCATGGATGATGCAATACTAATCAACCCATCAGATAGTGGTAGGGCAATTCCACTCGGGGGAAATTTTTACTATTCCTTTCGTACTTTATTACCTTCTCTGTGAATTCTCGTAAACCCTGAAGAAGGTTGCATACCATTACAAGGAGAAGAGTGAGACGGTAGTCGAAAACCAGCTCTACAGTAGGCAATATAAGGTTCATGCTTACCCTTTCTAGTGACCCGGACCCACTAGGGGCCATGCAATCGTGAAGCCATATCATCAGGTAGGCCACCAGTGCCGCCTTCGAAGATAGCTTTGTTATGCCAAAAATAATGATAAATCTTGGAGCCCGGCTTCCCATACTAATCCACCATAGGATTCTTCTCGCCGTGAGTTGCCATCAGCTCAATAATATCCTTCGGCGTAGAGGAAAGACGAGGCAAGACGACCAGTGAAGATGTGTCTCTGCCAAGCATTGACATGAAGACAAGCCCTCGTCATGTCAAATCATTGACATGTGTGATGATGACATAGCAGCTCTTATAGACGGCCATCATCTCCGGCTCCTTCGCCAGCAAGCCCAAAAGCTCATCGTTGCAAGGAGAATACTCTTCATACGGTTCTATGCCCCCACCGAAGCTTCGAGATTACGTGTATCTCGTGGAGGGCCAAACCTATTTCCTTACGCAGAGTGAAGAATGTCCCAAAATGACAGTTGTACATCTCAAGCAGGATGAGGAACATGTGCTAATTTATCTCCAGCCCATATTAGGTGGCTCGCAAAGCATAGTACAACCCGATCTCCTTAAGGGTCGCCTCATACTTAGTATCCACAAGGTCGGATCATGCCATTCACGGTCATAGTGGGTCCAGGCAGCAAACATGAAAGTACCGGGTAGATATGAGACCTTCTCCTCTAAAAGTCGGTTCGCAAAGGTAGTGGCACCAAAAGCCAAAGTGTCAAGAGTTATAGCAATCGTAGTAAATAGGATGGCCCATCCCTTGCATAGCCAAAGACCTATCTCTTATGGGTGCTGGATTGGATTTTAAAGTGCCCCACTAAAGCTCTACCTTGGGTAGGGGTAATCTTCCAATCCATCCTCCTCTTCGAGGCCAAGCAAGTGAAGGCCGAAAGTGGTAGTTGACGCCCCATCCTTGGTACATACATCTTGAGGTCGTTTGCCTCAAAGTACCAGTCCTCCTTAATTTTTAAAATTATGTCATCGGCAGAGACCACCTTGTCCCAAACAAGAACTAGGGCTTCTTAAAGTACGTTTCGGTCCCATCTTCCATCGGGATCTTGCCCGAATTCATTATACGCTGGAGAAAAATAAAGTGTTGAGCCTCGATCAGGGCCATCCTTCTTGGGGGCTAACCTTTAGTAATGACCGCCTTTGTAGGGTTGACAACTTCTTCGTCATGGTCTAAGCCTAATACACATAGGAAAGGACTGAAAAGGACCTCCCCTAGAGAGGGCACAACCATGGATACTGTACAAAAAAGACAAACAAAAGTTAGAAAGAAAAAAAGTCATAAAGAAAAGACTGAAAACCATGCCACTCACTCAGCTAAGGAGCATCATCTATCAACGCATGACTACGGTATTATGTCTCTTTGCGCATCTTCAGGACAGTTTTTTCAGCAAAGTCTATCGCGTCAATAGTGTCTGTACATGATGCCAGATGGATAGCCATCCATGAGACAGATCGTGCATCAGCGCATCTTCAGGACAGAGCTTTAGTAATGACCATGCACGTCAGCTGTATGTCTTATTCGCGCATGTTCCAAATGGTCACATATCCATGTGACAGCCGAAGCCTCGGTGTATCTTCAGGATGAAGCTTTTGTTCAGCTACGTCCATGCGCTTCAGCGATGGATCTTGTCATCGCATGTTCCAGACGGTCACCCATCCATGTGACTGATTGTGCAAAAGTGTCTCTATGTTTGAAGACATGGCCATCAACGGCGGTTCATCACCTTCAACTTCCTTTCGAATATTAGGGTGTGTTTGGTTGACGACGAGCGGCGCAGCGGCAGCCTCAGTCGGCTTTGCCTTACCTTTTCCCTTGCCCTTCCTCGTGCTCGTAGCAGCAGCTTTGGGGGCCATGTTGGAAAGGATCTAGGGTTCTCTGAAGTGAAGGACAAAGAACAAAAAAAAATTTCTCTTTCTTTTTCTCTCTCAAAAAGCAAGTAAAGCCATTTCTCTCTCCAAAAACCAATATTTATAGGCAAAGATGCGTGGCAGCGAATAATGACAAATCATGCCGCTAAAATGCTTCGAATTTCACGTGACCCTGACGCTTCGAAGTTCTTATCAGATGGTGGCACAAGATCTCAAGAGATCTTCTCTAAAATTGATAAGTTATTAGAACACCAACGGCGAAAGCACTCTGCTGGGCCGACACTGAAACTGAGAGACGAAAACTAGAGAGCAAATGGGATTAGATACCCCAGTAGTCCTAGCCGTAAACAATGGATACTAGGCTACTTGGTAGTTGGTTTGGTTTGGTTCTTAGCATGTTTGGTTTGGTTTAATTTTACAACCATAATGTCTCTCAAAACCAAACGAAGAACCAAATGATCCAAATCTCAACCGATAAATATTTATTTATTTTTTTCTTAAAACCAAAATTGGTTGGTTCAATTGTAAACCAGTTCGGCTGGTTCACCAATTATATCCGGTTCTGGAAAAAACCAACAATTTTTTTAAACTCGGTTCAAGCCATATCGGACCAATTTTTTTGGCAAAATCGGTCTAACCGCCGTTACCGCCCGGTTTTGTCAACACTAATTTTTGTGAAGTTTTCGTCTGACAAGCTTACACAAGGTTTTGCTTCCAGAATTTTGTTGCAGAGTTTGCTTTTGACAAACTTACGTGGGGTTTGCATCTAGCGAATTCGATGTTCTCTTTTTGAAAACATTTTGCGGGGTTGCTCCATTTTTCATAGCTCTTATTGACCGCGAGGCTACTTCACACCGCAGAAGAGTAAAAGTCCACGATATTTGAGAAAACCAAACATATCAGTCGAAACTTCTGAATGCAACCAAGGAAGGTTGTTAAAAAGAAATCTTGTTATCGCAGTGATGAAGATCACTGATGCTCAAAACAGAAAAAATCTCTAGAAAAGAAGCATGTAGATTTGTTAAGGAATATATATCATGCTTACTCATTTCGTTCCATGATCGTGCGTGAGCCTTCGTGATGATAATGTGTTGTAATTAGAAATAGTTCTTCGAGAACTAGGAGAAATAAGGAAGAAGGGAGAAGGAAATGAATAAGCAATCCATGAAGGAGTTGTTGCTAGCAATATATACAATGCCATTATAATAGTAGAGACCAGCCACTTTCACGTGCATTGCACAAAAAAAATATTATTAAATAATTAAATAAAAATTTAAATTATATTAAAATATTCTAAATATGATTTGAATATATTTTAATTGAAAAAATTATCGATATGTTTTAAGAATTTTGGATATTTATTTAGTTAGATAATACCATGTATTTAGTTTAAATATAATTTAAATGTTGAATATATTTTAGGATTTGTTATATGTTAGATAGTTAGAAGGATTTTTAGAAATTTTATTATTTTTCTTAACTACATAAGAAGACAATAAGATATATATGTTAGCCCAATGATTATATCATGTTTTTGAATATGGCTAATCAATTAAGTTTAACATAATGACGTCACTAATATTCATGTAATCACTATCATGTTGCTACTTAAACTTAGCATTGTCCTAATGTTCTACATCTTATTGCTATATTTGTATCATAATGCATCATACTATTTTTTTTGTCTAACATGTACTTTCAGACATGCAGTAAGCATGATCAAATCAGAACATATGCAATGGAGAATTATTAATGAGCCAAAGACGGTATTATACAATAAGATTTTTCTGAACCACCCAACGACCTATCCGGGGCCTCGCATCGGGGGTTCTGCTGCCCGGTCAGTGGACAGTGGTCGAGGGGGCAGCGCCTCCCGTGGGGTTCGGGGGCGAAGCCCCCGAAAGATATTCAGATTTCCAGATATGTTTATCTTTGGACGACTGCCGTCAAGGAAAAAGGCGTCTTCAAGTCTGCTCAAATATTAGAAGAAAGATGTCATCAAAGGGCTATTAGTTTTCCTATTTTATCAATATATTTTTCATATTTATTGAGTCTAGGAATACAATGTACACTACGTCGTACTGGCAAATAGTCTACCCAAGAAACGTTTTCAAAATACACTTTCATTTTGAAAACAAGTCCACTTACAAAAGTCCAAACTACTTCCTAACTGCTTTACTTTTCAAAAATCCCAAAAATCAATTTACAAAAATTCTAACATAACTCCAACAGAATTCGGCCCGAGTTCGGCCCGGATTCGGCCCGAGTTCGGTCTGGATTCGGCCTGAGTTCGGTTAGTGCCCGTTAGATTTTGAACTTGGTCATCCTGCAGTTACGGATGCAACGGCTATCTGCCGAGTTCTCTCAAAGAATTCTGTTCGAATTTTGCCCGAATTCTGCTTTTGGAAAAACTATAAATAGAGAAGAATTTTTCTCATTTCAACACACCTCTCTTCTCTTCTCTCTAAGCTTAATACGTTATTCCAAAGTGTTCTGAGCTATTCATTTTCAAATTCCAAGCCAGTTGCAATCCTCTAGTTGATTTGCCAGTGTGGTACGGTCTAGAAGTTTCAGAGTGATTATAATCAGAGGCTTGATTGAAGAAAGACACTTCACAATTAAAGTTGGTCGAGTACTTCGGATCAAAGCTCGCGTTGTAGAAGTTGCAAGGACTTCGGATGAAAACTTGCGATATTTTTTCATAGTGGATTCAACTGGAAGCTAGAGTTCTTTCGACTGGACTAGTCCTCACAAGAGGAAAACCAGTATACATCGACGTGTTTGCGTTTGCTTTCTGATCTCTACTTTTTATTTATTTACTTGTGATATATTATCTGTGATATTGCTGCTAACATTTTAATTAGCTAATTTTCGCTGCCTACTCTATTCACCCCCCCAGAGTATTGCGCTTTACAATTCGTTCCTACAACATATACGGTAGTTAAAAATATTTTTGATTGCTTTTTATTGTTTATATTAATTAATAATTTTTTTCTTAACTATATTATAATACCGTGTGTTTAGACGACCCATTTTTTAGCAGTTTTGAAGTAGCATTATATCTCTACTATTACAATGCAATTTGGAAACGGCTCAAGAAATGAGCTGTCCAAGCTATATGTATAGCCTCCATTAAATAAAAAAATAGCTCAAAAATCTTTCTACCTATCACCACGTGTTTAAGAAAATAATATACGGAATTCATCTGGTTCTTGTGGTCAGCGAGGAGAGGTATAACTTGGCTAGGCAGACGGTCACGGGCCGTGGGGGAGGTGTGTGTGAAAATTAGGGACAATGGACCCAAATGGCATTCAATGCTGCACAAAAAAGAAAAAAATAGAAAAAAATAATAATATAAAATTATTCTAACTATCTGAACATATAACAAATTCTAAAATATATTCAATATTAAAATTATATTTAAACTAATTACACGAACATATAATAAATTCTAAAATATATTCAATATTTAAATTATATTTAAACTAACTACATGGTATCATCTAGCTAAACATATATCCAAAATTCTAAAATAATTTCTACAGTACATTCTAATTAAAATATATTCAAATCATATTTAAAATATTTTAATATAATTTATTTTTTATCTAATTTTTAAACAATATTTTTTTATGTGCAAGTAGAGAGAGAGAGAGAGAGAGAGAGAGAGAGAGGAGTTGTTATGCATAAGGGCGAAAGCGAAAGCGAATGCGGGTTCACCATAGAACTCTTGACCCGCTCTCCGCCCGATCCGAACTCGTCATATATTTTCTCAACGAGATTCGAGGTCGATCAAATCACTTCAACGAGATTAGAGGTGAACCCCTAATCCCCCAAACTTCCCCCTTTTTTCGTTTTTAATTCTTGGAATTCCCTTTAATTCTGTTCAATTCCGCTAAGAAAAAACTCGAAATTTGAGCTCAATTTCTCGATCTAAGTCTTGTTCTTCCATTTTGATTGCGGATTTCCGATCAAGGAATCGGTGATCGTGAGGTTGGGATTCCGTTCTGTTAGATTTTTCCATTCTGTTGTTGTTGTTTCTAATGAAAAGATTTTGCAGGTTCAAACTAGCGAAATCTCTATTATTGGACATCCGTCGTTAGCTGCAAATGTGGGTAACCATTCGAAGGAAGTTTCATTTTGCAATAATTTCATTAAATTTTCAATTATTCTCCTCTTCTAATATTGCCAATAATTGTTGAAACGAAGCATACATGGGCAGGTGGCAACCGTGGGTGGTCCAGCAATTGGGGCTGGTGTGGATTAGTGTGGAGGTCCTAGGTTCGAGCCCGGCCTGAGCACAAAAGAAAAGTAGTAATAATAAGAAGCATACATGAACATGTCCTTAGTACCAGTTAATTCTATCCCTCGTACCCTATACAAGGGAAGTAGCATATTGGCTAAGCCTATCCTTCGTACCATGAGCAAGGGTACTAGCGTACCCTCGCCTTCGCCTCGCGCCTTGGACTTTCAAACCCTTTGCACTGCGACAGGCCTTTAATAACTATGATAGCAAGATGGATGAGTGGCAATACATTAAAGGATATGATAATAAATGAGTGTATCCGTTGGAAGTTAGAGGTGACGTCAATTGAGGACAAGATGAGAGAAAATTGTCATAGGTGGCTTAAACATGTACAACACTAACCGATATATATGGGCTCCCGTAAGGGGTGATAATATAGTAGTTAATGGAGCCACTAGGAATAGAGATAGCCTAGACAAACATGGTTTAAATTGTTAAAGAAGGAGATGGCTTTTGTTGCAGTTATAGTGGTCATGGCCCTTAACAAAGCCGAATGGAAGGAGAGATTCAAACAACCGAACCCTAATTAGGATAAAGGCTTTGTTGTCGTTGTTTTTTGTTGTTGTAGTGTTGCATACTATGATAAATTATGGTAAAGTTGACCAATACTGGTACTTCCAGTGATATTTGCGTCTGACGTAGAGAAGGGATGGATTCAGTCGAGAGACGGAAGAGGATAACACTTCCATGGTCGTTATCAGATCCCTTGCCATTCTGACATGGATAAAAGGAGGATTCTGGTCGTCCATTGTGTAGTTTGGCAGTTTCACCATGGTTATCAAGAAAAACCCATATATAAATTTGCTTTTGAAATTTGCTATATAACATTTCATCCTTTTACTTGCCTTGGCAATGGGCCTAGGTAAGTTAATCAAGGGCTCAGTTCCTAGGACTTTCTAAACATTAATAAATCGTGAATACACCTGAAGGTTATGCTCTATGTAGCATTGTATGGACACCATGACACAATAGTTTTAAATTTCAATTAAGTCTAGTATACCAAATATTCCAAAATTAAATGAATCAATAATTAAGTAAATAGGGGTATTCAATGGAACATAATTTTTGTACAATGCTAACCTAAGATCCATCTTCGGGGATTTACTAAAACCATATATATATATACACACAAACACGAGATAATGCAACCTCTAGATGATACCATACATATCATTCCATAATGAAAGTATCAAATAACCTAAAGTTAAATGAGTTCAAGTAGAGTTTAAGTGGCTTAATAATTATGTTTCATAACTCGACCTACAACTCTAAAACTCGCACCTCTTCTTCTGAATGAACTCTTTGGACGACTGACTTCTGTCGAACGTCCTTCGTTGACTTCCAATATCTGCACCAACAATATCAGTTATTGCTTGACGATACTAATTATTATTTTGCATGTTCAGTTTATCCATATATCTAAGGTCATAACAATTTCTAATCAACTTTCCTATGAAACAATTTTTTTAGTATATGATACAATAATCAACTGAATTGGTACATGTTACATATGTATAACAACAGACGTGTGTGTGTGTGTGTGTTTGTGTGCAGGTGTGTGTGACGCAAAACAGACCTATCGGGACGCTTTGGATGGTCGATTAGAATATAAACCCAAACATTGCATGACTTATGAATAATAAAAACTAGAATATGCAACAATATAGCCCTAGTCCCATTGTACTTTGATCACACATGACCATCACTACCCACGTCATCATCATATTCCATGAACGAAGTAA
Organism: Iris pallida; assembly: GCA_029216955.1. NCBI lineage: Eukaryota > Viridiplantae > Streptophyta > Magnoliopsida > Asparagales > Iridaceae > Iris > Iris pallida. The sequence continues at coordinate 23,653,384 of JANAVB010015000.1, read as the reverse complement.
GATAGGTTTTGTGTCATACAAATTTGTGTATGGGTAAATTCTATCCGTACTTTTGAATCCAAGCTAATTTGCAACTAAATACCTTGAACTATTTCTGAGTTGCAACTTGCTATACTAAACTATTTTAAAATATGTAAGTTAATACCATGGACTTTTAAGTTTTTGCAATTTGACATTCTCCGTTAGACGCCCATCTAATCTAATGGTCATGTGAGAATATTTTTGCCCATCAAATATAAAGAAAACCCTTACGTTGCCTTTTCTTTTTCCTACTTAACCGTAACTATCAAAATCTAAGCCTAACCCTAAAGCTAACTAAATTGAGGATGTAGATGCCTAATAAGGTGGTTATTTGAGTGTGGAGGATCGTCTGGGAGGTGGGATGATGATTCGACGAGTCAAGGTGGTAGATCATAGGGGTTGTCTATGAGGTAAGAAAGTCTATGAGAGGGATCAACATGGAGGGGTGGGGGAGGGTGCTAAGGGGTGGTTGAGAGGGAGGTTGGTTGGATTAGGATTAAGGTTTTTTTAGGGTTAGAGTGCATGAGGAAGAACACAAGTATAAAATAAAATTTTATTTTTTATTTCAAAAATGTATGGTAGCGAGTTGCTAAAAAATAGAAGTTGACGGTATCTAAATGACAATTTGAAAGTTTAAGATAACAAGTTGTCAATTTTGGTACTTTAGCATATCAACTTGCAACTTGGAGATACTAAGGTATTTAGTTGCAAATTAGTCTTGATTATAATTATAATTTAATACTTTTTAGGGTTATATCAATAGTTAATAATATTGGCCGATATCGATCAGATACTGTCGATTTCGAAACAGTTTGGCATATCCTAATCCGATACCGATCGCTATCGATACTGGTCGATATCGTCGTTAGGGGTTTCTTTCCGGTCAATTCAGTAGAAAAAACTGAATGAAAAAGACCAATAAGCAAGGGTATAAAAGCATAGTAATGTTGTAAAATCATGCAAATGAAGAAAATTTATTTATCATAGTTAAACTGATGAGTAAGAGTGACTATTATGTCATTCAATTTTAAAACTATAAGAAACAACACATAAAAGACTTAAAATTATTATAAGATCTTTTTTTCTAAATTTTTAATAATTTATTAGTAATTAATTGTTTTTAGATACCCAAAAAATTCGATACTTCGATCTAAAACAGCCGATAGCGCGGATCCTGATACTCACAAGAAGGGTCTAATACAGATATTGCGAACCTTGGTGTATCCTAGTTTTTATTATTCATAATTCAAGCTTCCCCGTTCTTTTTGAGTTAATATTTGTAATAAACCGTCAAGGTGAGTACACGTGTCAAAATCTAAACCATTATTTATATTCTCTACTAACCACCATCACTTCCATAAATTTAGTTGAGATATTATTCAATGCATTTGTGCATTGGCATCCTATTGGGTTTTGACACGTGGTATCCCTTTCGAAAACTTCTAATTATTGCGACATGTCATCCCTCTCCCACTCTATTACATATTTGAACAATCAATGTTTCCATTAACAAAGCAAACTAAAAGCATTCATTGATGCAATACCATGTAACATTCTACAAGATATATGGATTAAAGGAACATAAAGATATATTTTTGCTACTACAAATTGACTGGATTAAACTAGATTTTGAAACCAAGGACTAACATTTGCAACAGCTTAGGATCAGAATACATTATCATTCGAGTTTCGGTCATTATGTTTTTGTCAAATATACACTTTAAGGTTGGACCAACCATTTGTGCATGGTCGTGTTCCCTCAAGTGTATTGAGGAGAGTCGTAGTTCATTCGATTTCATCCCCTCCATGTTGTGGAACTCTTTATCCTTTCCTTGATGAGCTACCCACATATTGTCCGTGTACCTAAGATGTAATGACTTTATCGTTATTTGTCCTTGCAACAAATATACAAATGAAGCACGAGAGAGTCAGTGATGTGGCGGATGCCAATGCCCGGTAGGGAGGCATGAAAGTATGGGAGGCAAGGTCAGGTGGCATTGAAGGAGAAGGCGGTAGAGATTTTGGAAGAGGGAAGGACTACAAAATTTAAACTGTTGGATCATAAGTAATGGCGTAGGTCTTCTTGCACAACCATATAAGATTCTCTTATATTCTTATATTTTCCGTATTCTTTGCTTTCGAAAAAGCATGACTAGTTTAAGTTGACATAGATGTAAAATCATATACGTCTTCTCAAAGTGGGAACCAAACAACTCACAATTACAAGTACTTGTGAGTTGTGTGGTTCCCGCTTTGGAAAGGTCATGCATGGTTTCAAATCTGTGTAGGCTGAAAGTTGCTGTGCTTTATCAGAGATGAAAAATACTGAAAAAGTAAGAATACAAGAAATCTTTTATGATTGTGTTAAAAGATCTTTACCATTCATTATAATCCAATGGTTTAGATTGTTTCTCATATAAACAGTGTTTCTCACCTCATTATTCCTCTCTCTCTCTCTCTCTCTCTCTCTCTCTCTATATATATATATATATATATATATATATATGTGCTCAAGTGGTCAAGTCTTGGAGATATAAGAATTCGAGCCCATCCTCCTTTGAGAACGGAGGCACACGTTTCAACAAGCCCCCGGGCACTTTGAAAGGCATCCTCAAAGCCTAGTAGAGACCATCTCGCTCTGGATGTTGAGGCACTGTTTAAACCCATGATATCAACTTCTAGTGCTATGACTCGGGAAGTCGATTGTGGACCATGAACTTCGGCGAAGTCTGCTACAAATGTTCAAATGCTCTTGGGCATGATATGCGCTTAAATATGAAAGAGGTGGGGAACCGAGAAATTTAGGTAGCGGCTTATTGAAAGCTACCTAGAGGAGCAGTATTCACGGCTATAGGATTGTGGTGACAACTGTCAAGCCAGAGCTGAGTGTGTGGTGGAGATCAGTATTGAGCGGTGGATCACGGACGTATGCATTAGACGTAAAAATTGAGGATTGACGTGCAGAGATTCAAATTTGCCTAGGTTAGGGGGCATATATTGTAATACCATATATGTGTGTGTGTGTAAACAAAACTAATAGTGAAGAGTGAAAGACATTGATTTTACAACACTGGGAGCAAGTTAGGAACATAATTACTGTTTGCTTGTTGGATTAATGTACCGAGAACTTTCTTAGGTTGCCGCTTGGTTACATTAGCTAACTGCAGGACCAGAAAGAGTCTTACTGCTGTGAACCGTAGCTTTAAAGTGAGTTCTCGAGGGGTTAACAAAATTTAATAGTTTGGTAGTGTTAGGATTATATACTAAAAGCATCACTTTTCTATTAACGATATTTTCTTATCATTTTTAAATGAGAATCATATGGACAAATATTTGCGTATTATATTTGTTATAATATTAATGAAAGTGTCTAATATTCTATATTGTAGATAATATGGTGTGTAGTGTCACGCAGAAGATCATATTATCAGTTTCATGTAGAATGTATAAATGATTCACAATCTAGATGGATTTGGACAAACCATTGGCAAGGTTGTAGTGTAATATGGCATTAGTCTATCTTTACTATAAGTTTACACTAGTGCACTGTGTGTATTGAACAGAACCACTTGATGTTGTTCTCTTTGTATTGACTACATGAGAGAATAAACATCTCTGTTATTATAGATGCTTGTGCTCTTAATCCGGATATAATAAGACGTATATTTGTAGTGTGCATTACTTTGACTCATAAAATGGTGATATTCATTATGGGTCAACCTCTATGAATTGGGTAATGGCATTGTGTATGATGGTATGTTGATTATAAAAGGAATCCATGTCCCGATATATCGTGTTGATGTTGTCTCTTTAAGGAGCTCATAAGGATTGTCATGTAAACCCTGCAGGTGGATTATATCTGACATGACAAATGAAGTTGAGTGGTACTACTTAAGGATAAAAGATATCGATCAATATAGTTGTCAGTAACTTAATTTGATCAACGGACATTCGATATTTTAACGGGGAGACGAACATTCATGTAGTAATAAGGAGCCCATAAACCTAATTTGGGATTAGAAAGGTAGTGCAACAATAGCTCTTTACTGGACCAAGCTATTAACGGGCCTGGGTTGTGTTCGGGTTGAACACGGGATACCTAGATCCGTTAGGAGACGTAACCCTAATTTCTCCTCATGGTCCCTGTTGTAGCCTATACATATACCCTCTAACCCTGGCCGTCAGATGCATCAGAAAAAGAGCAATTTTCTCTAAATTCGTTCTTTGCGTAAGGAGAGAAAGAGAGGTCAGCCAAAGAGAAGAAAATGTTGGGAGATCGTCGCCCATACGACGTCCAATCCGAGGAAGGAATACGTCAGAATATCTTGAGGTTAATGATTGATCGAGGTTGTTGGAAACTATCATCTACTTTATCGCTTCAGGTATAATACGTAAAACTAGTTTCCGCCATTGAAGGGTTAGATCACGCTACATGCTTGTCTGTTATCGATCGATATGCACAACAATCAGTGGTCATGAGAATTCCTAGTTCCATCAGGTAGGTGTTCAGCTCATGCCAGAGTTGGTGCCAATTCATCTAAAAGGTTTACTCCAAGTGTTTGTGTTCAGCTCATGCCAGAGTTGGTGCCAATTCATCTAAAAGGTTTACTCCAAGTGTTTTGTCACAGAACCTAGAAAAACTAGTTGATTATAGAATTGAAGATACACTTGACATCATGAACTGAAACAAATGTTACTGCAAAAGAAGATTCTTAAAATTTGGTTAGGATTGTATTGGTAGCAGTATTCTGAGAACTGAACCGGTCGTCGAACTGGAGAAGGCACTGGTTCAAGATTTATAGATTCAACGGGGTGGGGTGGTTCAAACAGGTGGTCGAACCGGTGTTCAAAATATACACATAAAATCGTAGATTTCACATAAAAAAATTTGCTCCTATGAAAAATTATAAAGTTCATGAGGAAAATGATGCCGAAGTATTACCAGACATGGAGACAATTAACCTGCTAAATCTTTAAAAACAACAATATTTCGTTTTTAGTTAACAAAATAATCATACTTAAGACAAATGAAAATTTTCTTATAATTATGTACTTGGGGTTAATTGGTTCCAAAACATTCCTTTTTTCCTATGAAATTTTCTACTAGAGTCGTGTACTATCATATTATAACAAAATGTCAGTTTAGATTTTTCTTTGATTCTTATATCAAAATATTGAAACACAGGTGACCATATCAATTGGAATAACAAATGATCCCCTATTCTATTCATACATTAAATTAATATCTGAAAGTGACTTAATGAAGGAGGAAGACGAGGATTTAAGAACAGATAATCACATGGCAACACATCATTTAAATAAGGAAGACTCAAATTTGGATGAATTTCCAAGACCATACAACAGAGAAGAAGTGGAGAAGACTGAGTTAAAATAGAAACCTAAAACTAGTGGGGGAGGAAGATCCAAGTCTTCAACATAATTGAAGGGAGAAAACCAAAGTATATTTCATAAAACTTCTATAGAACATGTAAAAGAAAAGAAGTGACTTAAACGTCTCCTTGCTGCAGGAAGAGAGCAACGATCTGAACCAGAGCAGGGGGGAGAGCAAAAGGAAGAAGCATACAGAGATAGGGAGGAAAATTGGGTAATGCCATTTGAGGGTTTATAACAATATGGGCTGCGAACCAACAAAAATATCAACCCGTCTGGTTCAGCCGGTTTGAAAGGTTCAATGGTCTAAATCACGGTTCACTGTCACTAAAGGTTTTTGGGTTCAAGTGAACTGGTCAGCCTGCCAGATGCCAGTTTTTTCGGTTGAACTGGCAGGTCCGGTACGGTTCTCAGAACATTGATTTGTAGTTTAGGTTATTTTATTGTTAAGAACAAGGGTACTGTGAGGGCTTGTGGGTAAATCTGGAAGGAGTGTGCATGTTGTCAACTTATTGAGGGTTGGGATCTTTGCTATTTCCATTAGTTCTGCAACAGTCATAGACATCATAAACTATTGCAATATGTTTCTTGGTGTCAATCCTATTTTATCTTGTATCTATGTACTTAAACTGATTATATTGTTTATGTAGGGCGGACGAGGAGCCTACTGATCAGAAGAAATACCTTGAGGACTCTTGCAAGCCAAAGTGCATCAGGCCTCTACGTGCATATCAGGTACAATTATCCTTTGTGCAATTTAATTCTTTTACCTTCTTAAATTCATTATTGTGCAAGGTTCTTTATCATATGATGTAGCTTTTATGACTTTGTCCCTAAGGGACTGTTTGGCAGATGAAACTTTTAGAAAATAAGTGTCTGTTTGCATAGGAGTTCGAACTTATTTTTCTGAGTTTATACGTAAAAGGTGGCATAAATAACATTTGGATGAGACAAGTCAGAAGTGTACTTTTATACAAGTGTTGGGGATACCGGTGTTTAAACTCAGTTTTTGAAGAGTAAAGATAAACTCTTTCGTGAGTATATCTTTCTTGAGATATTTGAAAAAGCTGTCTCCTCTCTTTATATTCAGAGGTTCTGTCTTCTTTCCCTCTGTTTTCTTTCTGAGAAGAAAGAGCAGCCATTACTCCCCTCCCACTCCCTTCCTCTCAGGTACGACTCTCCCTTCCTCTTCACTACCTCTCTATATTCATCGGTATTGCTGTGTTTGTATTTTGTTGTGTTTTGTTGGTGTCCGTGCGTCATATTCTTCTTTTGAAGAAGAAGACAACCATGTCATTTTTTTGAAGCCGACTGTGTCATATATTTTGTGGACTCTATAGACGAGATACAAATATAACAAAACAGCCTCTTCTTAGAAGAGGGTTACAATAACTCAGCTGTTTAAAGCCTCACATAAGAAATAGAAAATTCTTCACTCTGCTGTGGTCTGCACGGAATGCACCATTGCATTTCTCCTATCCTTTATTCAAGGAGCGTCAATTGTTTGCAATTGGTCGAGACAACTCTCCTTAAATGGACTTGGGTTGTATTTGACTGATCTGAATCGTTGCCCAAGATTGGGTCTGGGTTATAGTTTTTCATGATATAGGAGGTATCATGAAACTCGAGTACTGATGCTACATATGTTTTCACCTTCCTAACAAATCATTTAATAAAATTTCAACTATAAGTTGACATGTTCTCCACTATATCAAAACTGTGTATAAGCAAATTTAAACATTCTGCTGCTTTGCTAAATCTCATGGTCATATTATGTGTAATGTTTTTCCGTGTTCTAAAAATCGGCCTAGGCGGCCGCCCGCCGCACCGAAAACCCCCTAGGCGGCGGTTCTAGGCGGTTTCGGTCTAGGCGGCCCCTAGGCGGCCAATTTTTTTAAAAATTCAAAAAAAAAAAAAAAAGAAACAAAATTATATACTTACCTGCCGCCGCCGCCGTCGTCGTCGTAGTCGTCGGTGGTGGCGGCAGCTGCTTCTGGTGGTGGTGGTGGTGGTGCTGGTGGTGGTGGTGGTGGTGGTGGGAGGGGAGGAGGAGAGGGGAGCAGAGGAGGAGAGGAGGAGGAGAGGAGAGGGGAGGTGGTGGGAAGGGAGGGGGGGGAGGGGAGGAGGAGGAGAGGAGGGGAGGGGAGAGGAGGAGTGGCTGTGTCTCTCTCCTCTCCTCCCCCTATATAGGCATATATATACATAAAAAATAAAAAAAATAAAAAAATCGGCGCCTAGGCGCTAGTCGGCCCTCCGGCGCACCGACTCCGCCTAGCGATTTTTACAACATTGATGTTTTTCAAATTGAAAAAGAAGAATTTTTCTCCTTAAAAAAAAGGGGAAAGAGAGAGACTCATTTTGTGCCTGGTCATTTCAGTTTTACTCGAATTTGTTTTTCCTGTTTGTTGCATTAGAATTTTTTTGCATCTAAGGGGCTAATTATTCTGATCTCTCTAGTCATGTGTTGAGAGAATCAAAGGAGATGAATCTGGACACAAGCATTGTACAGGGCAGTACTTCGACTACTGGTCTTGTGTCGATACATGTGTAAGTACATTCCTTGCTATACATCATTAATGCAATACATAATCTTGTCCTTTTCTTTTTTGCGAGGCATGGTCTTGAACCCAGGACCAACCCAATAACTCTCACCACCAGTCCCAACTGTTGGACCAACCCTAGTGGTAATACATAACCAAATATGAGCATCTCCAACCCTATTGTCTTGTTAAGTGTTGTGAGTCTTAGGTGGCTCCTATGTGGCATGAGCCACAAGACAATGTCTTGTTTATGTGGCAAAATTATATCTCAAAAGTATTGAGAAGACAATAAAAAAGTATTTTTTCCAACGTCCAAGGCAACTTTTAAGACAACTACTCATCTTCTTTCTTTTTTCTAATATTTTTTATTCATAATTGATGACATGGAAGAGAAGACATTGTCAAGTGTATTGTCTAGAACAAGACAATCAACTTCACAATGTCTTCTTTAATTTTTGCCACATAAGTTTCACAATTGACTTGACAATTGCATTGGAGAAGAACTTTTGAATAAAATTTTGTCATTCCTATGTGGCAACAACATTTTTCCAAAGTCACAATAGGGTTGGAGATGCTCTTATCAAAAAGCTAATAAAACTCCTCTTTTAATGTGGCAGGTGGCACCGACAGTTTTCAACAAATTGAAATGATAGGAGAGTGCTCCATGGTGCAATAGACAGCTATTTTCGATCTACGAACCTCAATATTTATGCTTATTATTTGCATACTTGAAGTATTATGATTCATTCGGCTGGTTGAACAGTTCATGTTGGATGAAAGACGGATTCTGCTTGTCGAAGTCATTTGGATTGAATAAACGACTCCAGTACTATTTGTTGAGATATCTATCAAGAGCAAAAGTTGGATTGAATTTATTTCACCATAGGTCTCATTCCATGCCATTAGTTCTCATTGGTGAACCTGGTTTTATCACCATTATGATCTAGTTTGTTTTATCACCATTATGATCTAGTTTAATTTTGTTCTCTACATTTTGCACAGAAGAGGATTAACAATACTCGTTTTTAGTAGGGGACTTGGTAGTAAATTTCTTTTGTGCCCCACAAATTATGAGATATACATACGATTGAAGCTTGGAAAGTGAATTATTGTGGGTCCCACAAATAAACAACAGCTTGATTTCGTTAGTAAAAAATCCAAATTACTTAGGAATTTTGGAAGTAAATACCCTAAAATTATGGGATTTTTTTTTCTTCCAAATTTCGTCCGAATTCTGAAGAAGTGCCTGCATCTGATAATTGGGTAAGTTTCATGCGGTTCCCACAAATAAGTGGGGGTGGCGATGGTGATTTCTTTTGGGGAAATCTCCAAAGTTTTTCAGAATTCTGAAAATAATCCCCTAAACTTTTAGATTTTTCTTTTTCTTTGAGAACATTGGTTAAGTGGTAAACACAGTTTTTTTTCCCAAATTTTTTCTCCTCTCCCTCACCCTCTTAGCACACCTAAAAGCCATAAAGGCCATAGAGATCGATGGAGCGGATGACCGTGGCCTCCCGTGATAACCGCATAACCACCAAGATGATGATGGTACTATGCTAACAAAGGAGTCATGGCGAGAGAAGTACTATACTAAGAAAGGAGTCATGGCGGGAGAATCGATGAGGAAAATCTACATGCTTTGGTTTAAGATTTTATGTGAAAATTTTAAATTGGAAGAAAATAATGGGACGACATGGAGTTCAATCATGAAAAATCTCCACTAAGGATATAGAAGATTAGACCACTTCTATTAAACTTCTTCCACTAGATCGAACACGAATTACCACAACTATTTATTCTAGTCCAATGAAGTCTCCTTTGATTGGAGCTTTGGCCAACTTTGATATAGAATCCGAAAAATCTAGGAAGATGTCTTGTTCTCTTCTTTAGAGTGCCTCAAAGCGCTCTCTAGACTTTCAACTTGTGGAGATGGAAGAAAAATTAGGTATTTATGTTGGTTCTCGAGGTTGATTTAGATTTGGAAATGGAAATCTATGTACTAGAGACTTAAAAAGGATGTACCCTCCCCAACTTGTGTTTGTGGAATGACAAGCAGCTCTTGTTGGTCGAGGACAAGAGTTTTTTCTCTACAATCTCAAATCTAATACCTTCAAAAAGGTTTACTAGTACCAAAACTATAAGATTTGCGACACCAACATGTATCGCTAAATGGGGTCAGTGACGCACTTAATGAAACTGACTAGTCACCAATATGCTAGTTGATGGTGCAAAATGCATCGCTAAGACATTTTAGCAATGCACTAGGATATTGCGAAATTTATCGTTGTAGTGACATCATAGCGGCATACAATGCATTAGTTTTTGCTGACGTATCACAAATAGTAGTAACATGTTGGCAACATAATAGCGATGCCATATGTTGACGTTGCAAGTTAATCATTGACATCCACCGATGTATAGTGACATCAAAACCTGGTAATTGTTCTTTTCAGTATTTTAACGACATCAAATGATGTAGGGTAATAACTAGCGACGTTTCGATACCATTTAGTGACTCCCATTGTCACTAGGTCGTCGCTAAATACCAAAAGATTTTTTTTTTTTTTTTTACATAAATCATGCTTTTCAAGTGTACATTATACAGTTTTATATATATGCACTAAAGATATATTAACATCAAATCATAAAAACTATCGATAAAAATATAATAGTGAAATAAACAAATACCACACAAACATATATCAACATAAAAAAGCTAATCAGTGTCATACACCAAGTATCAATCCAATCCAAAGTACATAATACAACACAAAGTATCAATCCAATTTGGATTGGATACGACCCAATATAACCCATCTAAGGTTGGATACCATACAACCGCTCATTGATGCTCTTAAAGCAGTTGTCAGTAGGACTGAGATCGCATTAGTTGGACCATATCTCGCTCGAGTGCCTCAAAATGTGTCGTAAACACGTCTCATCAAACTATTGCTAGTATTGTGGCTGGTTATGAGATCGTGACTAGGCCTACGAGTGCATCATCTTGAGCAAATCATCTCAAAGAGAAGTAATATGTCACTAAAGGGCCTTCACATGTGCCAAATCATGAGAATATTGAGTTAACTTTGCACCAAAAGAGGGATTTATGGGCGCCTACATCACTATACGAGCCTGTTCTATAGTAACCACTCATATGAAGACCATTAGATGCGGTCTTCCAAATCTCGTCGTCCGATTAAGATCTGAGATGTGACTTGCGAGGAAGTACCACTCTCTCCCTCAGTTGATGCAGCTACTTGTTGGTCTTCCTCACATCTTAGATACTCATCCTTCATGAATTTATCTCCTATGGGCAAGTATTCTTGGTATAGAAATATATCTAATTATTTTTATATCCCAAGGCATATGTAAATCTACATGAATCTATATCCTAAGGGTTGCCAGGAACACGATCAACGTAGTAGCACCTTGAGCCTTCTCAACTTGAAAAAATATTTAGAATACAGTTAAACCAATAGTACGTGTTAATATTCCTATTAAATTAAACATAAATTAATAGATATTTATATTGAAGAATACGTATCATGCGATAAAAATGCTCTTTCATCGAAAATGATTCACCACATCATTTTTCTGGCTCAACCAGAGCTTGTTTGACTTTGTTTGATTTTTCTATGTAGCAGGGACTACTAAACATAACCTTCATTATAACCCACTCACGAAGTGCAATCCAACCTTGGATTGGTGTTCCCTTCCTAACCATATCTTTTTGTTCTCGTACCACAACCATAATCAACTATGGAATGATTGAAGGGAACATGCACATGATTTAGCGTCCCGGTGTGGTGGCCAATAACACTTACACTACAAAACATAAGAGAATTCTAAGTTTAAACTAAAGTTATATACAAATTGACAATGGATATATGAAATTTACTTACCTTGGACTATTGCCCCCCCCTCCCCCCCCCCCCCCCCCCCCCCCCCGCAACGCTCCCACACGCACACACGACTTCCTCTCTTCGAGTGCATCACTATTGTTGATCCAAGGACCACAATTGTTTTTCCTCTACGTCAAGTGGTGGATCTTCCTAATCCATCTCCCCATCGATAGATATTCACCTTCTCTACAAGATCAATAACCTGACTCTAGTCTCGATGTTGTCCAATTGATCTATTAGGGGTATCGTTAGGTTCCTGTAAGGGTATCACTCGGTTACTATTTAGAACTTCTGGAACCAGAACTAGTGCGATCCCTGGATTCCCGTGGAGGTTGGCTTGATAGATGAATGTCCTGACCTGCCATCCACTCGATGAACTTTACGCCCTTGACCCGTACCGAGTCTATCATGTCGTCCCATCATACCTGATAACGTCACAGTAAGACAAGATATATACATATAACCATTTTAATTGAAAAATGAATAAATGCAAGTAAGACAATTCCTATAGTGTAGAATGACATGATACATTGTTAAAATAATTAATCTATTATCAATGTAATCATCATCTTCTTCCTCTTCAACTGCGTCATCTTGCACTTATTATCTTCTTCACCATAAACTTCTTAGTTTTCTTCCTCTTCTTCTTCCTCATTGTGTTGAATCGAATTTACTTCTAGCTATTGCATTTGGCACATTCAAAGCAACTTCTATAGAGCCAACATCTACTTTATTTCTTACAAGAGGTAACTCATCTTTTTGTTAGCTATCTCTTCAACGTCGAAGATATTTCTAGTTTTAGTCATGGGAGAATGTCCACCAAACCGACTTGACAGTCCCCCGCCTAGGATATCTTGTATAGTTATCTTGACTTACTAGGACAAAAGTTTCCCACAATATAAAACCTTCGTCGATAGTTTATCTCAACTAAACTTGCGAAGTCTTCTTCTGAACACGAGTGTGGGAACATTGTCAGTGATAACGTCGTTCTCATCCAGGATATCGTCAAATCTCTTGAAGTATTGTACTTCAAGAGACTCCTTCACTCCTTGGTGGTAAATATATAGGCTATTACGCGTCTTCTTGCTTTTCTTACATGCGCTCGGAATCTAGCACATAGCTGATTTTAGGAGGACATAAAGAGTCCTGTGGCTGGCAATTTAACCACTCGAGGGCTCTTCCCTTGAAGAGATGGGGAACACACGACAAGCAAAGGGAACAAATAAATGCTCTTAGTTTCCATTTAGGATGATATGGTATGGAGTTTTCAAAACAAGCTTCTAACGGACAAAAAAACCTTGAATGGAAACTGACACTTTCTTTTACTTTCCTACTTTCTTACTTTTCGATTGCCAAACATGCCCTAAAGGAAATGGTGAAAACTTAAAAAACTAGTAGACAACATTTGTTATTATTTTTATTTACAAAAGTAGTCCAAACTAATTAATATTTTTCATATTTATTTTATTTTTAATAGTTACATGTAATCACTCTAGTTAAATAAGTTGTTTTTATTTCACCGAATTGTGTTAACTATCCCTATATAACCCCTATGTTTTTACATACTACTGCTACTTATTACACGGACGACCCCTACAGTTTCTATTTTCCATAAAAATTTATAACACTGAACACCCCTATGTTTTATAAAATTTATAAAGGAGATAGATGGTCAGTGTAATTAGTAGTCCCTGTAATACTCATGAAACATAAGAGAGGTCATTGTATTTATTTTATTTTATTTTCTTATTCTAGTTTTCACTAAACAAACAAACATGTTTTTATTTGCCAACCTACTTTTTTTTTTTTTTTTTAATATCTTAAAATTTCATATAGTTTTGGTAGTTTTTGGTTGCTAAATGGAGCCAAGTGATACTAATAGATGGAGACCCAATGACCCCTTAAAGACTTTCGCATAACAAAACCAAAGGTCTTAGCCAGCAAAAAGTCTTAGCTAAACAGTAGCTAATAAAATGGATTATGGAAATCTTAAGAAAATAATATATATATGTGACTAATTTATATAATGGGGGGAGAAGTCACATAGGTTACACCCCCCTAACCCCCAAGTCCTAACCTCTGACCCCATTATGACCATAAAGAAACACAGAAAGAAACTGTTCATAAGCATAAGTAGGTTGTTTAGCTGTCCATCAAAATGACAGGAAACAATTGATTGCAATAGTCCCAGTAGAGAACAAATGACACCTAACAATACAACACCCACATTGTCCAATCCTTAAAATGACAGCTACAACTAATAATAACACACATGCTACTGTAGTCTGTCCTCATCCATCACACTGACCTAACTATCTAATAATAATAATTCTAAACACTCAATTCACTAAAATACCAATACAAAATTAAAAAAATAAAAATTGGTGAAAATATTCAACAACATATTGCTGCTGATTATGATAACACAACATTCTTTTTCTACAGCACCCCAATCTAGGAAAAGAAAAATAGATTGAGAAATGACAAGAAGAGAGAGAGAGAGGAGAGAGAAAATATCTAACAATAATCTTTTCTGCACAAATCTACACTACTATCTGAGCACCTGGTTTCCCCCTTTCCTGCCAAGGAGACCACCTGCCAAGCAAATACATTTCAGTTATTAGTAATAGAAGACCAATTGTTAGCATCATATTAAATCAAAATCAAAATATCTAAATAATGCAGCATAAGATTTAAATAGGACAATTGGAAGGGTAAGGGGCGCGACGCAGTGGAAGTTACAATAAATATCAAATTTCCTGCAGCTTTTGTCGTAGTCAAAGTGACTGCAACACCAAATACAGCGGTAAAAGTTGCAAGGAATCTCGATTTACAGGCGACCAAACAACCCCTTAGTGAAGTATTGGACGCTTACACAGAAAAAAAGGGAAAAATGAAGAAAGAGAAGAGGAGTCATCCTCATCAATGCACAAGAGGAGACAAAATGGTGGGTAGGAAATCTCTAACTTCAAGGAGAATGGAATAGAAACCTAAAGCAACCAAAAGATGTTAAGCCACTTTTGCAGAAAAAGTAATCAAGAAACAAACATAGTAGGAAAGGGAGAGCTTGGCATGGGAACTTCATGTTGTTCAAGAAAAGCAGGTAGGGAAGTTGCCATAAAGAAAGATGAAAACGAGAACAATATCAGAAATTGAACAGGAGCAGAATTAAATGGAGGGAATGAAATACAACTCATACCTTGACAATTATGAAGAGAATTATTTGGTATTTATCACTTTGGTTTAGACTGACCATTGCTTCTTCCATGCTGTTTTCCTTTTGTTATCTTCTAGTAATATTAATAAAAGTAAACACAATGCTAATAACTTGGAAGAAAAGTCGAGAATCCATCGGAAACTTATTAAAGACAGGAAACTTAGAAGAGAATCAAAAGCAATACTATAAAATTAACTCAAATGCTCGTCACACTGAAAACAGACCTTAAGAAGACACCATAAAAACATAAAACACAGAACCTAGGAAGCACCATGTTCGTGTGTGCCGCATCATGTCGGACACGTATTGGTCTCTGCACGGATACTCCAAAATACATTAGGACATAACAAAATAGGTGTTGAATCTATATCGCCGTGTCCAAATAAACATACTAGCATAAAAACCCCAAGAATAGTAAATAGTGCTCCAACATATATACTGAAACTGAAACCAAGATTTCCAAGAGTTGATCACTACAAGCCCCATAAATAAAGAGTCATTAGTGCATCTCATTAGAGATTAATGAGAACAATAGATTCCTACCAACCCCTACCATTAGGGGACAATAGAATCATACAGAAAGTAGAGACTTCCCAATCCATTTTCATCAAAACAAGATTAGTCTTTTCCTAATTTCATCAAAATTCAATCTTTTCCTAGTTTCCTCACTAATTATACAGCCCACGTATCACCAAAATATCTCATTGTATATGTCAATGTACATATCACTATGAAATAATTCTCTTTATATTTGTCAACCTACAACTCTGAAATCCAGCTATCTAAGCAAATATTGATTGAACCCCAAAGACAAAATTCCAAGCAACAAAAAGAAAGCATTGAAATAACATTTACAATTTTAAAAACAGCTCGGAAACACAAACACGGCATTGATTTGGTGTGTCCTATTGTATTTAGGAAATGTGTGTGTCGTGTTAGTTATGGTACTACTCTGACACGACATCGATTTCTAGATGTCCATTTTTCCCCTACAAACAGTGTAACCTATGAAGTATGGATACTTGTACAGACACGATACGGATATGGACTACCTATGTTGCACGAGTACGGACACCGACACGGGTACGGACATCATTTTTTCGTGTCCGTGAGTACTGAAAAAATTCTACAAATAAAAACCAACTACCACACCAATACTACCCCAATGAAAAGACGAGACCTTTCCTTCTTCCCAACTATCCCCAACCAACCCTCAAGCCAATCAATAGTAACCTGACGGCACGACATCGATTTCGGTGTCTTAGTACATTCTGGAGCATCTGTGCCGTGTCCGATTACGAATATGCGGGTAGTTCTCGCAATTCAATTCAAGAACCAAACTTTTCACCACTGATGAACCCCCAAAGGACCACAACCAAGTGCCAAAGCGTATTTTAGAGTGTCTGTGTCGTGTCGAGTCGAAACTAATAAACGCCCAAAGATCTCACCTTTATCGTCCTCCACCGCCACTGCCGCAACAGCGGACATCATCGAGATCGCCTGTTCCTCCTCTCCCTCGATGACGGGAGTGCACTCCGGCGGGACATCGAAGAGGGAGGCGGACAGCTGCTTCCTGGCGAGACCGATGTCGAACATGATGACCCCCGAGGGGGGGACGCTGACGGAGATCCCCTTGACCGGGAGCCAGACGAAGAGTTCCTCCTGCTTGAGCCCCACCACCCCCCTCAGCTCCCCGTAGCTCAGGTTCCCCCTCACCGCCCGGTCGAAGTGGGCCATGCCGTCGTACCTGGCGTAGCACGGGCGGTCGAGCTCCGCCTCCAGGAGCCCCGTGAGGGGGTCGAAGGAGAAGGAGGAGACCGTGGTGGGGAGGAGGCCGGCTGGGAGTCCGTGGGACCTCAGAAGCTCGTGGATGCTCCGCCCGCCGGCGCCGGTAGTGGTGGCGGCGGCGGTGGCGGTGAGGGTGAGGAGGAGGGATAGGGTTAGGGTTTGGAGGAGCTCCATTGCCATTGCCATTGCCATTGGCGATGGGTTTATGGAGGGTTGGAGGAGGAGGAGGAGGAAAAGGGAGGAGGAGGAGAGGAAAACGAGGAATTTTTGTTGGGAGTTGTTAAATGGTTTGTGGCATCTGATTGTCATGGCATGAGTGTATTTTGAGGTGGAGGGGCCATGTCATCACCGGGGTGGGTAGTACTTTGAATTACTAAAATGCCCCTAATTATTTACAAAAATTCTAGACGAACTCATGAGTTGTTTTTTTAAAATTGGCAACAAAAAAAAGTCGTGGGATTATATGCATCTGATTTTTATTTTATTTTTTTCAAGAGAAAAAAAAAAGTAAGACAATATTAATGTTGATAAAATTCACATGTCACATTTATATTATAAATTATTATTTTGAGTTCTTATTTGAGTTTTTGTAGTCGAACTCAATAATTTATCTCATCTTGGTTCCAGCGTGAAGTCTACTCCCACTGGATTTTGACAAATCTCAAATGTGTATTTTAATATAAGAATATTTTTTAGTGACTTACACACATGGGTGGTTCGTATGATATGATATTTTACTATAAGGGAAGGTTCAAATCCTCCAAGTAATATTATTTTTTTCACACATTTCTTACAAAATTTTCTTTGGAGTTAGGTCCCAAAAGGACCTAGTGACTCAGACCATGACGAATGGTACAAGTGGTGCTTTGATGACGTACTTTGCGCTTCGCATATAAGCATCGAGCAACGGGTCAATACTCCGGCGCGGCCAGTGCTCCCGCTGGACTATGGTTCCAACATGGGAGTTGCTCCCACTGGACCTTAATTCCAGCGTGGAGGCGGCTTTCGTTGGCCCTTGGTTTCAATGTGAAGGCAGCATATGTTGGACCTTGCTCCTCACCACTACGTCATTAGATAGAATAAGGACGCCAGTAGCAGCGGGAGCAGAGGCACCAGAAGCAGCACCGGGGGGAGGCACCAAAAGGACCAGCTGTCGTGGCACCAAGGACAACGGGAGGAACAAGACACCGGAATAACCATGTGCCATTATCATGTCCCAGAACCAGAATACTGGAGAGCGGGGGACAGACACAGCCAGCTACGTACATTGAAGTGCAACCCACCTCGCAATACGGCCATGGCTGTCTAGATGCATGAGGGTTTATCTACAAGCCAACAATCTCTTATGGTCAAGAACAAGCCTAGTGTCTTAATCTCAAGCAAGCAAATAAATTTACAAGATGTTAGATCATCAAACATACAAAGTAAGACGTCCCAAATATTACATATTTAGATGATCATGAAGCTAGTCATACAAAATGCGAAGACTAGCAAGAGTTAAGTCATATATGATTAACCCTAGGATTTGTCAATCCTGTTACAGTCCTTAGGCGAACAGAATAAAGTTTCAACACGAGCTAACACATGCTCGACAACTAAACGCCTCAAAAGAATAATTTACAATAGAGTAGGAGAGCAAAATAAGAAATCCACTCGTTGCCACGATTACTCCCGGTGTTTACCATCTGGCTGGAAAGCAGTTAGATCCTCAGGTATTACTCCGAAATCTGGCCATACAAAACCAGCTGGGTCAGACCCCAAAAAGAGCAAGTACCACAAGGGAGGCTCCACTTATGAACTAAAACCAGCATATAAAGAATTGGAGAACTGATAAAAGAACATATTGATAATAACATAAATGACAAGAGTTAAAGTGAACACACTTGCTTGCGTCAGGAAGAACAAAAGGTGGAATATAATTTCCATGTTAATCATGAGACAATCATTCAGGCACGGCCAATCAAGTTCTACGACTTGCTATCATTAGCTAACTAGGGTTATCACAGGCCTAGTTACTAACAAGATGCTGTAGAAGCATAAATTTTTTTCAGCAAATATAGCTCAATGCGCCCAAGTTAAGAGCAGCTCCATGTGCCCAGTCAATGTGATTCCATGCGCCCACTGGATGAAGCTCCATGCGCCCAGTCAGAGTAACTCCATGCGCCCAGACAAGTGTAGCTCCATGCGCCTAAGACTAGCTCCTCCAGAAGGAGGGCGCATAGCCTGAGACATGGCTATGCGCCCAAGCCTGACTCAGTCAAAGCCACGATCAAAATGTGCTCCGAAGTGCATGGCTACGTCAGTCTCCACGAGCAGTCGTGCACCGAAGCATGCGGCCACGTCAACACCACGACCAACCCACGATCTCGCAGCCTATATGCGCCTACATTCTATGCGTCCAAAGCATGACTATGTGCCCACATAAGAACCATCGTGTTCCCTCACATGGGCGCATAACACCATTCCAGCTCGAGAACGACTATAAAAGGGGGGCTTCTTTCATCTTCAAACACAGAGGACGGAGAGCATTTTTAAGAGCCAAATTGCTCCACTTCTTGCCAGTGAGTCGAGAGTTAGCAATTTTCTTAGGTTTTCTTCCACTTTTGTAATCGGAGTGTCAACGGAGTAAAGGAGCAACTGTCACTCGATCTCCATCGTCCCATTTCCCAGAATTCTTTTTTATACTCGGGGATCCTCAGCGCAGGATCTCTCAGACGTACTCGATTTGTGGTGCCTTACGCCAATAAAAGAAAAGACAACGTTTTCTTCCTCTTTTTTGTGTGTGTCCACAAAAATGGCGACTCTGCAGGAGACTACCTTTTCCTCTGACGAGAAGGTGGTGACGCAATCCGATACCGACAAAGTGGGGAGTACTCAGAAGATGTTGATCGTAAAGTTCGATCAGCAGGCGTTCGAAGAGATGCTCTCGAGGGACGACTCTACTCCCTCAAAATCAGCGAAGCCAAACAAGTCTCGTAAAACTTGGCTTCCGAAGGCTCGCTGTGCATATCCTGCTAGTATCATAGCAGATATGCAGCTGGAGGACTCTGCTTCTTGGGCGCATGACTCTGCCACAGAAGTTCCCCAAATGGAGAAGGCTCACACCGTTTTGGGATCTACTATCCCAATGACTTCTTCCCTCCACAACCAACAACAGAGTGTTCAATATTCATGACTTGGCAAAAAAAACACTACGATGCCAAGAATCGGGGTGTGCGACACTCTAGCCGAACCCGACGAGGCTCACAAACGAAGAAGGCCAAACTGGAAGAAAACAATGCTGCTCCACCAGGCATACGCCCAAGGCCATGCGCCCAAGGGAGTGTTTGGGCGCATAACCCCAACCAGAACACTTCTGTCTTCAATAGGCTGGGCATTCAGAGTCATGCGCCCAAGATTATGCGCCTAGGCTCACTGGATCTATACTATACGCCTACATCAAGGAGGCTCAGACATGTTGTCCAGAAGCATGCGCCCAAAGCCAGTCTCCAAGGCCTATGCGCCTACAGCAAAAAGACATGTCCCAACGCGTATAGCACGAGACTGTCTTCAAGGACATCACAGAACTTAGGTGTGGGGGTTGCCCCTGCACATGAACTAAGTCTGGATGCGCCTACTCTCCTTACGAACCCGCATGCAAAGCTCGGCGATGCATGCAACATGGGTTGTAAGACAAAACTTCCTTTCGCTGACTTACGCGACATGATAAATCATAAGCGTAAAACGAGGGAGAACATAACAATTCATAGTGCACTTTCGTGCACTAATATTGTTATCAACTGTTGTTGTTCCAAAGTGACAAGAGTGCCTCAGAGGAAGTCCGTGTTTCGACGGCTGCACTTCCCTGACGACGAGAAGCCACTATGTATTTCATCCAACATGGCTTCATGGGGTCCCCCTTACGGAAGCCTCAATCAAAGACGGTGGACCACCAACCCAACCTTCTCTCTCAATTCCACGAGAAGGAGAAGACAAAGTCTACCAATAGATGGCCAACGGGCTGTCACATCTGAAGGAGTCTATATGGGCACTCGATCAAAGGCAAGATCCCGTGTGGACGATGAAGATTCCCAAGCCGGGGGTAGCATTCCCTCAGAATTTGAAGCAGATGACCCCCACACTGGGGGTTGCCTTCCAGAGGACGATGATCCCTCCGAATTCGATGGTGACTATCTACCTCCTTTACCTGAAGATGATGGACTTATCCACTCGGAGACAGACAGTATCAGCACCAGTTGTACTGCTTCCTCTGTTCATCCTCGTATGCTATCTACATACATGACGGACGAAGAAAGACCTGAAGAAGCCAGAGATCAGACTAGTAAACGGCTAGAGGGTCTCGAAACAGCATTTGCCAAGATCACTGATATGCTTACCAGTATTATGGCAGTTCAAGCTGCTGGAGCTGTTCCTCCACCTCAACAAAATGCCTCAGCCCACGCTAGTCTGGCTCACAGCAACAACCCTCATTCCCTATAAAAGGAGTATCATTCTGTTGTGCCTCCTCTAAATCTCGCAAATACTGGGGGTGGTCCTTCGCCAACAACACCCGACAACCGCTCAGCAGCTGTTTTCCAACACCTGCTCAATCAACAGGATGCAATTGATTCCCTGGTCGTTCATCTCGATACCATCTCACACAAAGACGAGCTGTAGAAAATGGGGATATCTCAACCGTATCCCCCTGAGTGGAAGAATGCTACTTGCCCTCCTAACTATAAACCGCTGATGCTGAACTCATTCGATGGCTTGACTTCTCCTCGTCAGCACATGACGTACTTCAATACGCAAACTCTGCACTTGTCTCGAGATGATCCGTTCCTGTCGAAGCTGTTTATTAGCACCTTGCAGGGGATAGCCTTCGAATGGTTCTGCAGTCTGCCTGACGGGTGTATCAATTCATTCAAAGACTTGGAGAGGTTGTTCCTCAACAGGTTTTACGAGAGTGGCATGCATGTTAGTATGTCCACTCTCATCGAGACCAAGCAAAGGAAGACTGAATCTGTTATTGCCTTCATCGAACGCTTCAGACGGCTAGCACTGAAGATGTCCTTCGGCATACCAGACTCAGAACTTATGGATACTTGTCGACATAACTTCCTTCCTACAGTAAAGTTTTGTCTAGGTATACATAAATATGATATATGGCCCGCTTTCATTGGGGCCGCTGATGTTGATGAAAATGATGTTCCTAACTTGGAACTACTGGGGCTGAAGACACCTAAATCTGAAGACAAAGGCAAGCATCCTCAAACTATCCCTGTTCGTGGAGGTAAAGGGAAAGAAGTCCTGAAAGTCGATACATCCAAAGGAGCTTCCAATTCTTAAGGCGCCTCCGACAAGCCTAAGGAGACCTTCTCCTTCGATGAAGACGATGTCATCACCATCTTCCACACATTGACGAAGGGTAATAAGCTGACATTTCCCCCACCAAGACGTCCAGCAGTAGGGGTGCAACTCGGGCGGGTTGGGTCGGGCTTGAGGTCAACCCGAGCCCAACTCGATGAATCATAAGCATAGCCGAGCCCAATTCTGGCCCGACCTCGGGTTCAACATATGAAGCCCAAGACCAAGCCCGGAGGATCGGGTTTGGCTCGGGTTGAACTTGGGTTGGATCGGGTTCATCGGGCTCTAATATACTAATTGAAACAATTTTAAACAAAAATAATATTAAATATATAATTAAATAGCAATCAAGTATTGATCATTACAAAATACAAACTGAAATAAGATTTATGATAAGGAGTTGAAGGATTTGGGTGAAGAAGTTTAGAATTTAAACTTTTTATTTAAGAAGTGTGTGTGTGTGTGTGTGTGTGTGTGTGTATATATATATATATATATATATATATATATATATATATATATATATATATATATATATATATATCGAGTTTTGGGTTCTTCGGGTAACCCGGCATATGAACCCGAGCCCAACCCAATTTATGATCGGGTTCAAATATTTGAACACAAACCCGAGCCCGAATCCGAGGATCTTCAACCCTTACTCAACCCATTAACCGGTTTACCCGATCGGGCTCGGGGTTAGCCCGCCCAAGTTGCACCCCTATCCAGCAGAGGCAAGCCAACTCAATGATCCTAAGTACTGTCTTTACCATAAGTACGTGCATCACTCCACCAAGGACTGCATCGTCTTGAAGAAGAAGATACAACAGCTTATCGACAGCCAAGTGATCAACCTCGAAGCTGAAGACAAGGTTGTATCTTCTAACATGTTCTCTCTTCAGTTTGGCGACTTTTCTCCTACAGAAGTTCCCGACGGTGTGGTCCCGATCCCCAAGGCAATGATGGAAGTCGTCAACCTACCACCAGTGTAAGCCCCCTAATTTTTTGGATTTTATTTTTAATTATTATTTTATTATTTTATATGGATATTTTAATTTATTAAAGTTAATGATAACTATGTTAGTAGTTTACTGTAGATTTGATTTTTGAAGCACAACAAATATTGTTTTCTCAAATCCAGGTCCATATTGGAATTCTAAACTCGTCCACCTTCAGTTTGATATATCATGTCCCATCCAAATTTGCTTTTTAATATTCTTTTGACTTCGCGCAACTTCTGGCCAACTTAGGCCAATTTGAGCCATTAACGTAATTTTAAGCCAACTTCCAATTTAATTTTGGGACTAGACATAGATCGAAACCGTATAACCCAATATATAGTTTTGATCCATTTTGAGTCTACAATACACATGCCTAGGGTGTACCATCCAATCGAGTTTTTATGTGCTACTTATTTACAAATGGCACATGAGACTCACTAAATTGATTTTCGGGTCCAATTTGACTAGTAATACTATTCGGACTCTAACCTAGTCAACCCTACTAGTCAGAACCTAACTAGGAGTACCAAAACCAAGTATACATATATTTAAGAGAATTTTAGAGGTTTAATTACAGCCATATGCAATATTCCCTTATATATTTGGCTTGGTCAAACATCTAACCAAAATAGGAAACCTATTAATAATAGTATGATTTGGAGAACCAAATCCTATCCAAATTAGATCAAACCAAAGCCCATGCACTATATATATATATATATATATATATATATATATATATACCTATCAAACCCTAACCATCTCCCTCTCTCATAACCACCCACTACTCCATAAATCCTCCCAAACCTAGCGGCCACCACTCCAAATCCGAAACCTTAGCCGAACCCCCTTTCTTCACAAAATATAATTTCTCCTCGATTTTTGTGCCAACCACCACCACTTGAATATCCCTCTCAACATCCGCTTTCACCCTAGCAACTATAGGAGCAACCTTGCGGCCGTTAAAGAGGTGCACGACGCGCTACTTGGGCCGAAACTCCGTCGAATCGAAGTCTGAAACGTCACAGCAGATTAGTCAAATTGTAGATGATGTTTCACCCACTTTTTCTCATCTTTTTCTCCTCAAACCAAATCTGAGAGTTACCTTTGTGTGTCTAATTTAACCTCTGTTCGCCGGATCTCCTAGTTCCAAGCGGTTTGACCGTGGCGTTGATTCTACGTCAGGGTATCCAGAACTGACAAATTCTGTTGCGGGCCACTTTTCACCTATCTAAGGTCAGTTTCTAACCTTTTATTATTTTTATTCAGAATTTAGACGTCGATACCTTTCCGACGCATATATGAAAGTTAGGTTTTGCATCCGTTTGCTATTTTTAAAAATTCATGACATTTGTCATGTCACCGAACTCCGAAAATTTTTGTTTTCCTTGTGTCCAAAATTGTTAAAACTCTATGAATCTATATTAAAATTTATGTTGTGTAAGGTTTAACATTATAAATACTATTTTAACTAATTTTTGGAATTTTTACATAATTTATTATTTTTATTTTATTATTCTTTCGAAACTAAATTAATGGGTCGATTTGAGGAAGTCATATGTGGCATTGACATAAGACCTCTTGTGAAAGAGTTTTTCTTTTGAAAATAGCATTATAGCAATATATAAATATTTATAGATAAATTTCAGAATTTAAATATATTATTTTGTTATTATTGTAAAGTATTTACGAGAGGATTTGGTACCTATATGTACTTATATAATAGATGTAGTGTCGTAGCAACGTTATGACAACTAGGAGTCATAAATACTCATATAATTTATATATGGTATGTTGATATAGAATATTAAATATAGTGTATTATTATAGGTGAGCTTGGGAGGATCGACAAGGACACCGGAGTTGGACATGCCTACCCGCAGACAGCAGTTACAGGCAAGCGTGCCTTGCCATCGTTACAGATCTTTCTTTTCTGTCTTATTTTATTATTAGCATTGCATGACGTAGGACATTGATACTTATTGTCCGTTTATAGACGGGTACCGATGTCATGATAGTGACATCGAGTATTGACATTAGGTATTACGTACATACTGATGTGTCCATTGACACGATTGACCACAGGACACCGACACATTCATGATGCGAGGTTTACATGACTATTCGTGGTATTGATCTCGTGTTAGCATTCTATATTTCTTTATCAGTATTACCTTTACTTTCGAGATGACTGTACAGACTTGACATTGATAGATTCTAGACATGGGGATTGGGGAGAACTTGACTACAATATCAGACCTATTGTCGTATGGCCCGTTGTTTAGTGACCTTTATCTCTGTATCAGAGTAAAGGATTATCACTGTCGAGAATTGATTGTCCTTGGTGCCACGACACAGGTACTGAAGATAATACCCTGCTGAGGTGCTAGTGAGCCTTAGTGGAAGGGGTCTGGTATTCTAGAAAAGTATCTCACTTGCATAGTGTTTGCAAAAACAAAAGTTGATCTTTATTTCAACAAACTTTGTAAAGAAGATTACAAGAATTTTGGGAAAGTACAACTATAGGAATTCGATCTGAATAACGATCGCTTTATCCCTTGGACGATGTGAACTTTGAAGACGGTAGCCTCTGAAGATTACAGCAGCACTTTGGCAAGAACTCCTGATCTCTGGTGATGATCTCTGATCTCTGTGTGTATGTATGTGATCCCCTCTAGGAAGGACTTGAAACTCTATTTATAGAGTTCTGGAAATAACTACTTTGTAGTTATTCTGGACTGCGCAGGTTGGATTGCGCTGCATTGGACTGCGCAGACGTCAGATTACGCTGGCAGTTACTTGATCGTGGGCCAACTGTATTGGACACATGGCATTATTTGATTGAAATACGCATGATCGTGTACAGACGGTTACCACGTAATGAGTCATTGATGGCATGAAGGCCATGTGTACTTTGTCAGTTGATGGAGTGCGCCACTTGAATTGCGCTAGCTTCGGATTGCGATAGGATGGACGTCGCTGGACTGGATTGCGCTGCAGGCAGATTGCGCTGCATGTATAGCTGTCCTCGAGCGCTGTACTGCACGATAAACGAACAGTTTCCTCGTTCTCCGTATTGTCAGTTGTCAGAAGATCTGATTCTCTATCGGGTAATGATGACGAGGCCACGTCAGCATGCGCACTTGGATGAGTGCGCAGTTCAGCCTGTACAATCGAATGGTTGCACAATCTGTCTTCTGCACAGTTCACTTGAAGGATGTATAATTTGATTTTGATGACTTTGTTGATGGGTTCAACTTGATTTTTAGGACCTACAAGACCCCCTTCAAAGTTTTCGAAGTTTGAAAATAGTCAAAGCTTCGAAATACTTTAAATTTTAATTTGAAAATCAAGTTGCGCATATGATGACTTGTCTACGCAATCGGAGGAATTAGCTCCTGTTTATTCGGCACAATCTGAGGAGTTTGTTCATTCTCGAAAACTATAAATAGTTCTACATTCTCTCTCTGCCATTCTTTACTTGCTTTCGAACTTTCAAAAGAGAAAACTTCCTGAGCTTTCCTGATTCTTCTTCTTCTTCCCGTCGATCTCTATGGCCCCAAAGCGCTTCGCCGCCGAGAAAGGGAAGGCCCCCGCCGAGTCCTCGACTCATGCCCGCCGTGCCCTTCTCGACATGAAGTGGCTCATCCAGCACTGCAAGGTAGACATCCGACCGAAAACCCTTTTTAGGGTTCTTCGTCATTGCTGCACCTTCAAACCGATCTCTTTTTAGAGATTTGGTTACGTTACGCTGCCCTGTTTATGGTTTCGGTTGCACAAATCCAATAATCTTCATTTTTATGAAGACTATTTTCTTGCGCAATCGGTTAGAACGCGCTGGTAAAAGTCATCACAGTCTGCTGATTTGTGCAAGGCTATCCAGCACAAACTGATGCTTTGCGCAAGTTATTCAGCGCAATCTGATGTCTTGCGCAAGTGGATGAGTTGGCACCACTTGATAGTTTTCGCATAGAAGCTATTGTTGCGCAATCTGATGCTTACACAATCTGATGCTTGCACAATCTGCTGACAGAATCTTTGATTTTACTTGTACTGAATTCTGCTTTTTCTATTTGATGCAGTTAACATCAGAGAGGATCCTGAGTATGAAACATTTGCAGGGTCCCTTGCTGAGCCGAAATTCAAAAAAGATTTGTCCCATGTGCTCTTTCCACAATATGCCCTTCCATCCTCTCGTCAAGCTATCTTGATAGCTCAGGATAATGAGACTTTGTTAAGTTTGATGAATGGGCAGCCCTTGCAGTCTGCTGACGCCATCACCCACAAGAAACCCATGTTCCTATTTGGTGAAGCCATCGATAAGAGTTCTCAACCTAGACCCCGTGTTGAGTCGAGAACTTTCCAAAGGAAGGAGAAACTGATCCAGTTACCAGACATAGCTAGATGCCTCCCTCTAGCACGATATGCTCATGCAAGCCATCCCAGGAGGATGGACTGGGACATTACTCCCCTTCAACATGCACGGACAGGAAAGATCTGTGTCAAGAAAGGTCCAAATAATAGAGACATATTCTATAGCTCTTCTGAGCAACACATCACTTTACTCAGAGGGTTGAAGCTAGGCTGTATCCCTCCAGAGAACTCTTCTTTACTGCTGCCTGTGAGGACACCAATCTTTGCCAATGAGTATGCAAAGGCTGAAGGCAGATATCCGGATCAGGACATCCGGCTGACCGGTCTTGTGAACCCGGACAATAGGAGGTGGAACTGCATAGCCAACTGGGTATTGGCTCAGTTTGAAGATAAACTTAAAAAGATCGACCTTTATAATGCGATATATGCTACCGTGTATGGCTTCCACCCAAACCCTCATCTGTTTCTGGCCCTGGCAGAGAGGTATAACTATAGGACAGGGACGTTCATGACGTCCTGCAGGGAGATGGGATTGGCGCTCCATGAGATGAAGTATATCTCATGCCTACCAACGGGAGACTTCCCTTATGAGGAGTATGTTACCACAAACGACGAGTTAGATAGACTACGTCGGGAAAATGCAGAGATGGTAGCTGTCTTCAATGAACTTTTGTGCCATTACAACATATGCTCCCTGTACTACAAGAGCGGCTCTTCCGGCACATGTTATTCATCGAAGTGGTTGCCGTATCTTTTTCTTAACCATATCATTGAGAAAAAGACCAAGGATCATGACTCATGCAACCCAACTTTCTTTCAACCTCTCAGCCACAGTGAAGTAATAAAACTGATGGAAGAGAATAAGAAGATGGATATCAAAGTTACTGATGAACACCAATACCCTCCGCTCAAGCCCGGAGATTTTGTTGAGAGCTTTATAAGAATGGACTACAGGTCCATGTCACAGAAGCCCAGCTGGCAGGATTTTTGACATACTGGCTCCGTCGATTTGTTGTACCCGGAGCAAGCGCCGTGGACCGCTTCCACCGTGGCGTACTCTTCGCTGCCGTCCGGTTAGTCTTCGGCTACCGGATGGATTTGCTATCAGCGATGACCTATAGAATAAATGCAGGTCTTCGTCTGTATGTCGACTCCATGATCAAATGGAAGGGTGAGAAGGGGAACTTCCCTAGACTGGAGTTGCCCTACACCTATCTATTCGGATGGTTGCTTCTGCACCATCCGTCTTTGATGAACCCCGACATGGAAGCAGTTAGCGGTAGCTTTCTGCGTAGATTCTCCCGAAGCAAGTGGGTGTACGTTAGTCTGAAGGACTGCAGACGTGTCCTAAACCTTGGCAAGGGATGGAATTTTTATAGCTTTGCCCCTCCAGCTGGTTACGAATTCATGGCAACAAATCTGGTTGACCTTGGGAGGCAACCACTGGGTCGAGCAGCTTTTGACTGGCTGAAGGCGATCAGACCATCGCATTTGGTATATAGATTTGAGGAGGAGTGCTATCTGGAACCATATCTGCCGAGTCGCTTCGCTCGTCAATTTGGTTACGACCAATTCCATATGGGCAATGCTATAACTTGCCTACAAGAAAAGGGGTACCTAGTTGATGGTGGCAGAGCATGGGCCTACTACAACGCTCGAGACACTAGGACAGTGTTCTCGATGCCAAACAAGAATGATAATGGCCCTAGAATGTTATATACGTATTCATTGTTCTACACGGCTGCCAACACTTTTGCCGAGAATTTCAGTCTGGTGGATAGCTTCGCAACAGCGACACGTCTGAAGAAAGGAGCAACTGCTACACTAGCTCCAGCAAATGATGAACAACATGAACCGGTAGATGATCCATTGGAAGCATCCAGGGAAGCAAACTTTCCTGAGGAAGTAAATCAACCACTGAGAATTTCTCTGAAAGTTGTTAAATCTCCGGCCAGAGAGAGGAAAAGAAGAATTGATGAACCTTCTTCCCCAGCTGCAAAGAAAAAACTTATCCTGGATCAACCAGAGAAAGTTACTACTAGATCACAATCTCGGCAGATGGCCGAGTCAATCCAACGAGAAGAGGCAACCACGCCGACTTCTATTCCAAAGCCGGTTGACGTAGTCGATGTGGAGAGCCCAGAAAGGCCTCTTTATAGAAAGAAGCAGGCTATTAGAAAGAGAAAGAAAGCGAGCCTATCCTCGGTGGTGGTTAATGCTGCTGCTGGGATTACTATGTCATCTCCTACTCCTGTCTCTGAGCCTGGTCCAGAGCAGAGAGAGGAGACTGAACAGAGAGAGGAGGCTGCACAGAGAGAGGAGGCTGCAGAGCCTAGGAAAGATGAAGCTTTACGATCTCCTTCACCAGCGGTAGAAACTACTCAGCTTCCTGCCACACCAGGAACAGTCCGCGAAGAGGAGGATCGTCTAATGATCGAGGCATTAAATGATTGCGACTTCGGTCTTCATGAAGATGTCGATCATACCGCTGCTACTGAAAGTGAGGAGAGTACATCATCGGAGGCCGTTGATGATACACATAATCCTGAAGAGGACATTGAAGTCCATATATCTCCTAAAGCAGCTGATGACACCTTGGATCCTGAAAAGGATGTTGAGGTGCAGGTATCTCCCGAAAAGATTGCAAATGAGGAAGTGGCCCTGGAGAAAACTCCTACTGTTGATCCCAAAGGTATAAAATGAAATTATCAATCTACTTTTCATAGATTAATAGCTAACATCTCTATCCTTGATCCATGCAGAAATCGAACCTTCTCCAGCTCCTCCAGTGTGCATGGATATAGTACCTGTAACGACGATAGCTAGCAGCAGTCGTCATTTGTCAGGTGGCTCCGAGGCAGGCAGTAGCCAGGCAGTAATGTCTGAGGCTACTTCTGCTAGACTGGAATCTGGGCCAGCAAATGACCGAATCATCACTGAACCAAGCCATGGTAAGATTGCTTTTACATTTGATCTTTTCAATAGCTGCAAAGGACAGACAAAATGATAAAGTTTATCTATTTTTTTGCAGAGGAACAACCGGGAGGAGCGACCAGCTCTACTTTAGCTCCCTTATTTAAAGAGCCTCCCGTCCAAGTGGCTGAACGTCCTACTGCTTCATCATCAACAGGAGTCGCTGCTACTCCGGGTGCTTTGGCCACCAATCAATTTGTCATCAGCTCTTTTACCAGCTTTTTCTTTAATTCATTGGGACCCTTAATAGATAGGGTGATAGAGAAAAAAGAAGCTAATTTCTCTACAGTTAGAGGTCCAACCTCTTACTTGATTAATGCCATCCGCAGCCAAGGGGATGAAGCTCAGGCTACTTTCCTTGATCATATATTAGATGAATTGGAGACTTCAGTTAAGAGCTACAAAGATCTAAGAAAGGGAGAGGTAGAGCCTCTGGTGAAAGCTGAATTTGAACGGATATCTCAAGAGGCCGCGGTTGAGAAAGTTAACTTCCAAATTCTTTTGGATACTTTTACTGCCAAGTCCGCTGAGTACAACTCCAAAGTAGAAACAGTGGCATCTATTGCTGAAGAGAAAGAAAGGAAAGTTGCTGAAATACAAGCAGAAATTGCCCGTCTTCAGGAAGAACTGAGACTTGCTCAATTAACTCTGGAAGATGAGGCTACCCAACATCAAACTGCAATTCAACAACTTGGTGTTCTGACTCGAGAGAGAGAGATGAATATGCTGCAGCTCACCAAGCTGAAGTTACTCGCAGACTAGTAACCCTACCAACCTTCGATGATAAATCTGGGACGGAAGAAGCTAGGAAACGAGTGATGGAATCTCGTGAAGAGCGACTACAAATTTTGAAGCAGCAGATGGCCAATTTGATGACACCACCGGCTGAGTAGAAGGATCTTCTGTATCTTCTTATTTTTTTCATGATATATGTCTTTGTAACGTCTTTCATCTTTGATCAATAAAAAGACATTTTTGTGGCTCTATTATTTGTTGCATATCTTATTCAGATATAAATAATAGCGATAGAAAATATATTCAGAGGTACAAGACATGATATATTTCTTGATTCTGGAAAATAATCATATTCAATTATATCTGCTCAGAGATAATATGGACGTGACAAATATAATTTATTGAATATCATTATTTCAATAGACAACTTAATCAAAGATGACAAGTTGCTGATAAGAACGAACTGGATAATTCATCAAAATAAATGAACGAAATGAATCGTCGGGATGAACGTAATGAACGGGCGGGACGTCAGATGATGAACGGATGAACCGTCAAGTGGATGTGTGAACGAACGAACCGTCGGATGATGAATGGGCGAACCGTCAGATGAATATGAGGAATGAACTGGTAAACCGTCGGATAATTGTGGATGGAATGAACGGGTAAACCGTCGGATAATGAACGGGTGAACCGTCAGATGAATATAATGAACGGGCGAACCGTCGGATGAATGTGATGAACGGGCGAACCGTCGGATGAATGTGATGAACGGGCGAACCGTCGGATGAATGTGATGAACGGGCGAACCATCGGATAAATGTGATGAATGGGCGAACCGTCAGATGAATACGATAAACGGATGAACCGTCAAATGGATGTGATGAATGAACGGGTAAACCGTCAGATGAATACGATAAGAGAATGAACCGTCAAATGGATATGATGAATGAACGGGTAAACCGTCAGATGAATACGATAAACGGATGAACCGTCAAATGGATATGATGAATGAACGGGTAAACCGTCAGATGAATACGATAAACGGATGAACCGTCAAATGGATATAATGAATGGGTGAACCGTCGAATGAATGTGTTGCTTCATAGTTTTACGACTCTCTGTCTATAAATAGAACAGAAAATCAGATGGGATGGTCACTTTCACTTTTCAACATAAAAATGTCGTCTGGAGATGCATCCAAGAAGGCTGAGATCGTCCCGAAGGTGGAAGCGGGTACTGAAGAATGTCAAGTCGAGCCGGTTCAACCAAAGCAGATAGCAGCGGGCGAAGGTTCGTCTGCCCCCAAACCGCCAAAGGACATCTTAGACTTCCTTCTTGAACCAGGGAGAACTGAAGAAGAAGAAGCCATGAGGATAGCTGCTTGCAAGTTCTTGGTGGGTTCCAGCAAGAATGTTCTCGACTCTTTTGCTGATCATGTTTTTTATAAGGACGGTAGTGGCCCACGTCCCAATTTTGAGAAGGATGATAGTGACCTTCCTTGATATTATGTACTATCATTCAAGATAAAATAAAACTGAATTTTATTTATGAACTTGTCTGATAATTACAATCACTGTCTGTTACATTTACACATAATATTTCTTAAGGAACTTGCCATTGATGGGCATCATTGCGACTCGACCGTCTAGCTCTGTGAGTTGATAGGCTCCATTTGAGAAGACTTTGCTTACGATATATGGACTTTCCCACTTCGCATCGAACTTGCCTTTGCTTGAGTGAGTCATAGTCATAGGACGTCTGACAGTTAGAACGAGCTCTCCTTTCTGAAAGGCTCTGACCTTAACTTTGCGGTTGAAAGTCTTTGAGATGCGGGCTTGGTATAACTCAATATGCTGTTGAGCCAATAGCCGCTTCTCATCGAGCGCTTCTAATTCTTGAAGTCGGAGAAGATCGTTGTTCTCTGTTGTAAGTTCGTTGGCGATGGCAATCCTCAAAGACGGAATTTGGAGTTCCAGAGGTAGAACTGCTTCACAGCCGTGTACTAAAGAGAAGGGTGTACAGCCTGTAGGGTTGCGGACCGTAGTACAGTAGGCCCAAAGATATTCTCCAAGCTTTTCACTCCAGTTTCGTTTGTTAGTAGATACAAACTTCTTGAGGAGCTTGATGATAGTCTTGTTAAAAGCTTCAGCTAAGCCATTAGCAGCAGGATTATAAGCTGTCGAAGTGACATTGTTAATCCGATGATCGTCACAGAACCTTGTGAACTTTTGACTGATGAATTGAGGTCCATTATCATGAATGATTCTTCGAGGGACACCAAATCGATAGATGACATGGTGTTTGACAAAGTTGATGACGCTACTGGTCTTGACTTCAGCCAATGGTATAGCTTCGGCCTATTTGGAGAAGTAGTCGGTTATTGCCAGTATAAACCGATGTCCTCTAGAAGAAGGAGGATTGATGGAACCGATGATGTCCATGCCCCAAGCTTCAAAAGGCCAGGAAGCAGCAGTAGGATGAAGGAATTCTGATTGTTGATGAATGAAATATGTGTAGATTTAACAAGCTCGACATTTCCTCGCATATTCGATGGCATCAGATGCCATAGAGGGCCAGTAGTAACCCATGCGTCGAATACGATCCTATAGTTTAGGACCGGGTTGATGTGCTCCACAAACACCGTCGTGAGCTTCACGCAGTACTTGCTTCGCCTCATCACCAGCGAGACAGCGCAAGAGTAGGCCGTCATAAGTCCGCCGATAGAGAGTTTTGGTGGTCTGATTATAGTAGAATCGTAGAGACCATCAACGAACACTCATAGCCTCCTTAGGATCTTCAGGGAGTATGTCATGGACCATAAAGTTGATGAAAGGAGTTCTCCAATCTTCATTGATAACATTGACTTCAGTAAGATTACTGAACTCAATATTACGATTGTTTTCAACGCAGAACAATTTTCGATTAGAGACAACCACCACCTACTGTCTTTTAACAGGGATGGCTAAGACTGCTACAAGATTAGCCAAAGCATCTGCCTCAGTATTACAAGATCGTCGTACATATTCGATGAAGAAGGCTTTGAATGATGTAGCCATGTTGATTGCCGCTTCATAGTAAGGCACTAGATCTTGATGGCGAACTTCATAAGTCCCTCTAACCTGGTTAACAACCAGTTTAGAGTCGCCATAGACTTCAAGATACTCGACGTCAAGTTGTTTGGCTAGCTGAAGACTGATGAGTAGAGCATTGTACTCTGCCACGTTGTTGGTGCAAGGCTCATCTAGGGAGTAGGCTCTTTGGATAGCTGACCCATCTGGAGAAACAAGGACAACTCCAACTCCTGCGACAATGGCACCATTGGGTCCAATCCTGGATGCACCGTCAAAGAATAGACGCCAAGTAGGAAATTCTTCGGAAATTGTATTAGATTCCAAAGTCTCGTCTGGAATTTCATCGTAGAGCTTGGACGTCTCTGGAACAGGATGAGCTGCTAAGAAATCCGCCAGTGCTTGACCTTTGACAAACTTTTGAGGAACATATACCATGTCATATTGGGCTAGCAGAATGGCCCATGTAGCCAGCCGAGAATTGAGTGTGCTAGGCTTCTTCATCAGTACCCGAAGTAGATTAACTCGGGATAGACATGAATAGTTTGGCCAATGATATAATGCCGAGTCTTCTGAACAGCAAACATAAGAGCTAGGCATTCTTTTTCGACCGGACTATAACGGTGTTCAGCACCAATCATAGTACGACTGAGATAATAGATGGCTTGTTCGTGGCCTTCCTTGTTCTTTTGGGCAAGTAAAGTACCCAATGAATGGTCCATAGCACGAACATACATTAAGAATGGTGTGCCTGAGATTGGTGGCACCAAGACTGGTGGGTTCATGAGATACCTCTTTATGTCGTCAAATGCTCGTTGACATTCTTCGGTCCAAACGAAAGATACATCCTTTTTCATTAGTTGAGTGAATGGTCTGCAGCGTCCAGACAGATTCAAAATGAATCTCCTGATATACGCAAGTCGACCTTGGAATCCTCATAGCTCTTTTAGGTTACGTGGAGGACGCATCTCTTGAATGGCTTTGATCTTCTCGGGATCTATGTGTATACCTTTAGAGGTAATGACGAAGCCGAGAAATTTGCCACTAGAGACACCCAAGAATGACTTGATAGAATTCATTTTGAGTTGATGTTGGCACATGAGATTGAAGATAGTTCTCAGGTCTTGGATGTGATCTTCCTTTAGACGACTTTTGACAGCGATATCGTCGACATAGCATTCGACAGTTTTGCGCAAATGATCTCGAAAGATGGTACTCATAGCTCGTTGGTATGTTGTACCAACGTTCTTGAGACCAAATGGCATGACGGTATAGCAGTAGACTCCACGAGGAGTGCAGAAAGAAGTATGCTTTTCATCTTCAGGATTCATCCGAATCTGATTATATCCGGAGAATCCGTCCATGAAAGATATTCTTTCGAACCCACAGGTGTTGTCAATCATGATGTCCGTGATAGGGAGAGGAAATTCATCTTTTGGACATGCTTCATTAAGATCCCGAAAGTCGATGCAAACTCGAACTTTTCCGATTTTCTTTAGAACTGGGACGACATTGGCTACCCAATCTGGATGCTGCTCTTCTCGAATAAAGCCACAAGTGATGAGCTTCTTGACTTCATCGTCGATTGCGTCTATTATTTCTGGCTTGAAACGCCGTTGTTGCTGTTTGACCGGTTTTGCATTAGGCAGGATGTTCAGTTTATGAGTAGCAACTTTAGGATCCAGACCTGGCATATCTTCATAACTCCAAGCAAAGACATCTATGTATTCTTTAATCAGAAGAATCAATTCTTGCTTATCTGCCTCTGGGAGGTTCTTGCTGATGAATATTGGACGAGGTGATCCGCTCTCTCCTACATCAATTTGAACTAATTGATCTTCGATGGGAGGTTCCCTTTGTTCGAATCGGAGTTCCCATTGGGTATCCATTCGTTGAGCCCAAGGATCTATTTCGGGGCTTTCTTCAATATCATCGTCATAGCCTTCTAGAAGTTCGACGGAGACCATGTTAGAAGACACAGTCAGTCGATGAACTTGACCGATGCTGGTGTCAGAATTCCATGATCTGGAATCAGAAGAGTTGGAACGCTCCTCACTATCGGATTCAGAAGCTGCTGGGGATAATACCGGAGAAGAAGCATATC
The DNA here is from genome assembly GCA_029216955.1 of Iris pallida. Lineage (NCBI taxonomy): Eukaryota > Viridiplantae > Streptophyta > Magnoliopsida > Asparagales > Iridaceae > Iris > Iris pallida. Next base: position 23,616,921 of record JANAVB010015000.1, on the reverse strand, counting down.
CGAGGCCTCTTTTGGTCCTGCTGTAATACATCTCTGATTTTCCTTTCGGCACAGCCGTACGGATAGGAGTTCTTCTACCCTTACCATAGTTGAGGCCGCTCTTGAAGTCATAACCCATCTTTCGGATGATATCTTTTGATTGTTGACTGTAACGACGGAGTTGAAGATGACCCGTGTCGTTACTTTTGCTATCATCCGTATAGCTGAATTGTTGTTCTGGTCCTTTACTAAAAAGTATTGGACTCTCGCCTTTCTTACGAGCGGAAACAATACGATATGAATCCTTCGGGTGTTCAAATGAGATTTCTGTTTGAAAAGATTGCACAACTCCCATTGTAAATGATTGAAAGCTATCTAACATATCCAAATAGCACTTAGCATGATAAACGACATCAGTATACTGGAAAGTAGATGCTTTTTCATTGATTTGTACATTTGTATTTACAGCAGGACCTTTAGCCTTAGCAGGCTTGGTCAGATTGATTACAAGAGGGGGAGAAGAAGAACGTAGAGGAGGATTGGCTTTGTTACGACGGAGGTCGATAACAAGCGGCTCAGAGGAGGTAAGCTCCCTTTTGTCCTTGTTATGAGATAAATCAATAACAAGTGGCTCAGAAGAGGTGAGCTGCCTTTTTTCCTTGTTACGACGTAAGTCAATAACAAGTGGCTCAGAAGAGGTGAGCTTCCTTTGATCCTGATCATCATCAGTTGATTGCTTCTGGACCGGCAAGTGAATAGCCAGTGGCTTAGAGGACTTGAGGACGAGAAACACGCCCTTTGACAGGAATGATGAGGGTGTCATTAGGCACTGTTTCTTGCTCTTCTTCAGTGTCTAGAGACATGACAACCTTCATGAATTCATCCTTGTACATACGAGCATCGTCGCAGTATGCTTCGACGCCTTTGAAAGGATAGAGATCAGTAACCTCCTTTTGTACTTCTCTATTGTCATCAACATATTTGAAACATTGATGGAGAGTCGAAGGAACAATGTTATGTTCATACAGAAATGGTCTTCCCAGTAAAGCATTGTAAGAACAACCATGGTTGTCAATGATATAGAAGGTCACCTTTGTGCGAAGATTGCCTATTTAAAGTTTTAAGCGAATCTTGCCCAGAGGTTCACTCCTTTCCTGATTGAATCCAATGATGGTGGTGATTGTACTGGAAAGACTATGTACTAGGATCTTCAATACATCCAACATTGTCTTCGGCATGATACTGAGAGCAGACCCTGGATCTATCAGAATACGATCGACTTTCATCGAGTCGACGTATCCTGTATAGTAGAGAGGGCGGTCGTGCCTGTTGTCTTCCATCAACATGTCATCCTGTGTGAAAGTTATGTTTGGAATTAACTCCAACACACTATGACAATAGAGGCAAGAGACTGGTTCTGCTTTTGGCTTCTTTAACAGGGCTAGACAAGTTTTAGCTTGCATGAGAGCCTCACTTAAAGTTTCCCGAGTCTCTTTGGAGAGGCGCAAGAGCTCGAAGATGGATAGCCGGATCGGTGTATTAGCTAACTGAGCCAAGATATCAAAATTGTAAGGCTTCTCAAGTCCGGAGGGAGATGACTTCTTCAAAGGTTTGTCGAAGCGGACTTGCTGTTTGCCTTTGTCAGTGACCGTCGGCTTGGAAGGAGTAGACTCTACAACCGGTGGGGATGCAGTAGGAATATCCTCAGTGGAAGCAGGCTGCACTGGAGCAGACTCAGAAGAAGAAGCAGGATTATCTTGAGCTTCAGGGTAATCCTTTAGATAGGCTTTTCCTGATCTAGTGCCCAATAGGATTTCTTCATCAACTATGGGGGTCAAAAGACACCATATTATAAATCTTTGTCTTGCCTTTGGAACGGTCTTTCTTCTTGGAGGAAGAGGGAAGTTCAAACTCTGAAGCAAGATCCGGATGAATCTACATAATCTTGCCATTTTCAAGAGACAAGGGGACGAGACCTTCACTTCGTGGAGGAGGGAGATTCTCGATCTCAAGAGTAGCTTTGGGAATAGGAATGACACCGTGCTGCACCATCTGCGGTGGAAAGTCACTGAATTGAACTGAGACCATGTTTGCGGTAACAGTCTTTTTGTCTTGCTGCAGAGTGACAACACCGGCGTTGACCAGCTCTTAAATTTTGCCTTTGAGCACATAACATGTTCGAGTGGGATGTCCGATGAACCTGTGATAGACACAGTACTTGGGATGATCAGTCTTACCGACTTCATCGGGCTTCTTAGGATCTGGGAGCTGGAGCCTATTGCTTTTGATTAAGTAATCAAAGCTGCTCACTGTGTCATTCTCGTCAAAAGAGTACTCCACTTTTGGACGAGGTTCTCTTGGTGGAGGTGCTGAAGGAGTAGAAGTGGACGTAGGGGGAGCTACTTTGACCGCCAAAGATTCTTTGTTCTTATTCGTCAAATTGATATTCAAAGTTTTTCTTCCTTTGCGGTTGTTCTGGCAATTGCCACCACTCGATGTCTGATGTTTATCCCTGTCGGGGTTAGACATTTGTACCCCTAGATGCTTGAATTTGTCAGCGCTAACTTCAGCTGCTTTAGCATTGACAATGAAAGATGGCCAGTCTTGGAACTGAGTAGATCCTGTCCACATGCTGATGATAGGCAAAAGATTTGCCTTACAGGTGTCTATGGTGACAGCGACTGGAGTTCCAGGAGGCATTTTCAAAGCTTCTCGACGGAATCTTTCAATGAAACTCTCAGCAGTTTCATTGTGCCTTTGTTTGATTTTATTGAGGGCTGACATGGTCATGTCATTGATACCCTTATAAAATCGTTCCAAGAAGATTTGTTTTAGACCAGAGTAGGAGGTGATACAACCATCAGGCAAGCTTCTGTACCAATCGTATGCTACGTCGGCTAAACAGCCAACGAATACTCTGGTAAGAAGAGCGTCATTTGGTTGAAGTTGGACAGTCATAACCTCAAAGTGGTTAATGAACTGACTGGAAGAAGTGCTGCCATCGAACAGCAAGATTGTTGGGATCTTGTACTTCGGAGGAAATGAGACTTCCTTCCATTCAACTGGGTAGGGTTGTTTGATCCCCAACCTTTGCAAGTTGTCCTTCTCCTTGAAGGCCTCGAACTGAGTGCGTAGGAGCTTGACAGCTTCATTGGCATCTTCTACTGATGTAGAAGGAGCAGGCTGAGTCACAGTATTAGGGAAAGGAACAACATGATAAGCACTACCCCCAGCACCTGACTGACTGGGTGTAGGTTGGATCTGTACAAGAGGTACTTGAGTAGATGCTACCCCCAGTCCTGGATTGACAGGCACCGACGATGCTATGATTTCAGGATTTTTAGGAGGTACAGTCGGTGGTACTGTGTGTTGGGCCACAATGATGGAATACATACTTGCGACCATTTCGGCCATGGTTTTCAGCTTGTCTTCTAGTGCAGCTATTCGTTGTTCTTGACCGGCCGAACTGGAAGCATCTGGGTCCTCATTGACAACATAAGTTGTCACCTCTCTTGGTACAGTGGAGGACACTGTTTGTTCTGAGCTTTCACTGTATGCGTCATAGTCAGAGAAAGAATCATCTCCTGAATGAGAAAGAGGAAGATGCCCGGAAGGATCTTGAAGATTCCTTTGACCGATTGTGTCTCGGCTTCGGGATCGGGTATGTTGGAATACTCCTTCAGAAGATTCTTAGAGTAGATCCAAATACCGTTGGCTTGGCTTACGAGGCTTCCCGTGCTTGGAGCACTTCCTACCCCCAGTGTCTCTGGAAGTCATGTTGACAGAAGCGTACAAAACTTCGTCTTCATCTTCCGACATAGGTTCAGAGTTTGAAAAGTTCAAACGATCGAAGACAGATCATCTGGTTGTCTGACAATAACACTTGATGACAACCTTATGATTGCAATGATGTCCAAGTGGTTGCACTGGGGATGTTGAGATGTTGTCCCATTTTTACTTGAGGTGTTCTCGGAGATCGGGAACAGCCACGGGACGAGAAGAAGTTCGAGGGATATGTTCTTTGACAATATTCGGAACATGGTTCCGGTTCTTCAAATGTTTTGTCCCCTGAGTGTACAGGGAAGTACTCATTTCATTGGCATAGGTGTCCGGATTCTTGATTCTGGAAGTTTGCTTCTGATGCTGGTTGGTCTTCGGCATTGGCTGTTTGCGTTTTACCGAAGTTGGTCGATTGAGATAAGTTCTTAGATCAGCAAACTCACCTCCAGGGGCTTCTGTCTGAGACACCAACAATTTTCCCTGTCTTGAACGGGAGATCTTGAGGGTTGGGAGATCTTGGAACTCTGCTACCGGAGTAGGCAGAATACCTCTCTGATCAGTGCACTTCCCTTTGGCAAGGAGAGAAGAAGAATCCTTATGAGAAAGGGTTTTTGTACTGACTGGTGCTAGAGCACATTCAATTTGATCTTCTACGGTAAAAACTGAGGAAGACTGAGAAAAGACCAAAGGGCCTTTTCCTTTGTTTTGTGAAGAAGGGTTAGCTAAAGAGCGTTTCCCTCTATTGTCTTCCAAGTCATGGGACGAGGAAGTTTGAGAAAAGACCAACGGACCTTTTCCTTTGTTCTGGGGAGGAGGAAGAATAGCCAAAAGACTACCCCCAGTGGATTGCGCAGGAGCAGCAGGGTGCTTGAGAGGAGGAGCAGAGCTTTTTCTCTTATTGTGGGAAGAGGAGAGATTAGCCAAAGGGCTGTCTCTCTTGGATTGCGTAGACACAGTTTGCGCATGGGTTGATGGCGCACTGGCTGATTGTGCATGAGGAGTTCTGGCAGAAAGTCTTCTGGCTACAGTCAAAATGGCTTGCGCAGCAGGAGTCTTGTTGTCAGAGTGCTTGGGTTGCACTCTGGTTGCTGGAGTAGTGGACTGTGCAGACAGAGTTGTAGCCAATTGCTTCAGTGGAACAGGAGTCTTGCACTTTGACAGGACAGCATATGAAGTGGTTTGTGCACTGGCAACAGCAGACTGCGCATGACTAGTAGAGGTAGATTGTGCAACAGCAGAGACAACAGACTGTGCAACAGTCTTAGCAGCAGAGACTTTAGACTGCGCAGCAGTCTTAGTGGCAGAATCAACAGACTGTGCAGCAGTCTTGGGGACCCACACTGGGCACACTTTACTCATGGCAGAAGTTGTCGCAGTACGAGGGGTGATCCTGGAGTTGATCATGGCTTTATAGGCCGTCTGGTTGACCTTCACAACCAGCGTCTTCTGCGTCTTTCCGATAGACGCAACGTCACATTGAGTTGTCACTTCCTCGTCGGAGGAGAAAGTCGTCCCCAGCAGAGTCGCCATTTTGTTTGCAAAAATAAAAGTTGATCTTTATTTCAACAAACTTTGTAAAGAAGATTACAAAAATTCTGGGAAAGTACAACTATAGGAATCCGATCTGAATAACGATCGCTTTATCCCTTGGACGATGTGAACTTTGAAGACGGTAGCCTCTGAAGATTGTAGCAACACTTTGGCAAGAACTCCTGATCTCTGGTGATGATCTCTGATCTCTGTGTGTATGTATGTGATCCCCTCTAGGAAGGACTTGAAACTCTATTTATAGAGTTATGGAAATAACTACTTTGTAGTTATTCTGGACTGCGCAGGTTGGATTATGCTGCATTGGACTACGCAGACGTCAGATTGTGCTGGCAGTTACTTGATCGTGGGCCAACTGTATTGGACACATGACATTATTTGATTGAAATGCGCATGATCGTGTACAGACGGTTACCACGTAATGAGTTATTGATAGCATGAAGGCCACGTGTACTTTGTCAGTTGATGGAGTGCGCCACTTGGATTGTGCTAGCTTCGGATTGTGCTAGAATGGACGGCGCTGGACTGGATTGCGCTACAGGCAGATTGCGTTGCATGTACAGCTGTCCTCGAGCGCTGTACTGTACGATAAACGAACAGTTTCCTCGTTCTCCGTGCTGTCAGTTGTCAGAAGATCTGATTCTCTGTCAGGTAATAATGATGAGGCCACGTCAGCATGCGCACTTGGATGAGTGCGCAGTTCAGCCTGCACAATCGAATGGTTGTGCAATCTGTCTTCTGCACAGTTCACTTGAAGGATGTATAATTTGATTTTGATGACTTTGTTGATGGGTGCAACTTGATTTTTAGGACCTACACATAGCACATAGACGGTTACAGTAGATTGCCTTAGTTCATATTTTTATTTCTATACCTTGACATGTATATTATGCACCTTGCTAGTCCTCTGAGGACCTGGCTATTTCCCAGGCTTAGACGAAGCTAAAGAATACCCAGAGGTTTACGGTTCGGGAGCTGAGACCGGAGGCGTACCGGCACAGGAGGACGAGATAGTGCCAAAGGATTTTTCGTGATCATGTTATAATCATATTTAGTCTTGCTACATTATTTTCTTTTCTTTTCATCAGACTTGTAGTTGATTTGTACTTTCTTTCTATTTCTATGATTTTGGGATGATTTACCCGCACAGACTTCATTACTTTTATTGCTGGATATTTGAGACATTTCTTTATTTATTCTTGATCTCTTTGTGGACTCTGTGGATGTGATTAGATGTATATACTTATGGACTGTATTATATTTCTGGGTGTTATCATGATTTACAGCTTAAGTATTTCGCTAATGGGCTTGTTGTGTAGCTTGGCCCATTAGTGAAGTTTTGCTGGCATATATTCGTATTCCTGGTCCTACGTATTTTGGGACTGGGGCGTTACATGATTATGTGGTGGCCCATGCAGGTCTACGTTAATCACTTCGGTTACATAACTGTACCGACGTGAGCCTGCAAATAGAATAGAAAAGACCCATAGGATCACATCCACATGCTTGATTCCTTGACTTCGTTTCGAACTCGTACTTGACTTTTTGATTTGCATCCAGTTTGATATGTTCTACTGTAATCCTTAAATATTCCTTCTAGTAAGATGAATCTTCATAATGGATGTATCTTCCCTTACTATCACATTAGGAAAGCAGGAGCACAGTCATTAGAAGTCATAAGTGTAGGTGGAGTTTTCATGAATTGTGCGATGTCATGGTGATATCTATACTATTAGCCCGCAATAGCTTGAGGAATAGGACTTGAGGATACATCTACAACTAGGAATATAGACTTCTCCGAGACTCTTTGCATGATTACTTTCATGTTATCTTATTTCTTAATATGATTGATTTTGTGTTCTTCCTTACTCGAGATTTGACTAAACCCTTCTCTATTGACTTCTTGAGTAAATCTTCTCGTTTATTTACGCTAATTTATTAGAAACTACCTTACGGATTAGTCCAAGGAAAAGTTTGAGAAATTATATTTATCCTTGTATTACGGAATCAAAGTTTTTGCAGCCTGAGAGATACTGGCGAGGCAGGACTTCAGATAACGGCATCATGGCTACATTTGTTTTTCAAATTCTACTTGAACCATATCCTATGCATGTTGACATTTTTTCTGTATTTTCGTAAAAAAAAGTTAATTTAAAAATATTTTATAGATTTGGCCAAGATAAGCTCAAGAACATGTATTACCTGGCATGGTAGATGTGCACTACAGCTATCCGTCGTATTATGGAACTAGAAAGTTATTTGCAGCCAGATGCAAACTGGCATGGTAGTAACTTTATGTGACATAATCACAGAGATATATGGTTCTCGAGTCTTACCGAGACTATGTCATATGCATCTTGTTTGGCTTTACATCATTCTTGAAAATAATGCGACAAACCTTTCTGCTTTGCTTGACCCTACCGTTGTTTGAAATTGGTATATAGGTTTGTTTGACCCATCCTTAGGCTTCCATTACCTTCTATTTATTAGATGACTAAAATAGACAAACCTTATAGTTATATTATAGAATATAATTAAGCTAGATATTGGTTTGATTGTGATGTTGGATAGCTAGAAACGGGTTAGTTTCTTAGAGATGGATCCTAGTGAGATTATGAGTCGAGTATGAGTGTCTGGATATCGGATGCGTAGAGCCTATTAGGAGAAATTGCTAGGAGTGAACTGACGAGTATCATTGAATAGGTTATAATACTATATCTACGATAGAGCGAGTTGTATTGGGAGTATTGAGGAAGGAGAAGTGATAGCCCAAGCTTAGTAAGTGTGAACTCTGCTTTGATAGAGTTCCATTCCTTGGACACTTTATCTTGGGAGAAGGACTTTCAATGGATCCGGAGAAGATAGCTACCGTAGAGTCTTGGCCGACACCAACATCAGTTGCAGAAGTTAGGAGTTTTCTCAGACTTGCAGGGTATTACCGCAGGTTCGTAGAGAGTTTCTCACAGATTGCAAAGCCGATGACACGGTTGACCCGTAAGGATCAGGAGTTCCAGTAGACAGAAAATTGTCAGAAGGCTTTTGAAGAGTTGAAGGAGAAGTTGACCGTAACACCTATTTTGACGCTTCCTTCTGGATCGGGAGGATTCGTTGTATACAGTGATGCGTCGGGTAGTGGACTTGGATGTGTTTTGATGTAACACAGAAAGGTCATAGCCTACGCATCGAGGTAGCTGAGGTTATATGAGAAGAATTATCCTACTCATGATCTGGAGTTAGCAGCGGTGATCTTTGCATTGAAGCTATGGAGGCATTATTTGTATGGAAAACATGTGGAGATATTTACGGATCATAAGAGCTTGAAGAATGTCTTCATGCAAAAGGAGTTGAATATGAGACAGAGGCGGTGGTTGGAGCTCATGACAGACTATGACATAGATTTGCAGTACCATCCTGACAAGGCGAACGTAGTAGCGGCCGCTTTAAGTAGGAAGCCAATTGTATATTTCTTGACAACTCAGCCACAGTTATTAGAGGATCTTGAGGAGCTTGGAATAGAAGTCATTATGCAGGGACAACAATGAGTACTTGCCAATCTTGAAGTATAGTCGTCACCTGTGGATAGAATAAAGACAGCATTACCTACAGATGTAAGATTTCGAAAACTTCGCGAGAGGACGGAGGCTGGAGAGCGACAAATACTTGGACCAGAGCTTGTGACGCAGACAGTCGAAAAAGTGAAGTAGATTCAGAGTCATCTTCAGACAGCTTAAGACCAACAGAAGCATTGGACCGATACGTATCGTCGACCACTGGAATTCAAGGAAGGACAACATGTATTTCTGAGGATTCCACCGACAAGGGGCACCATTAGATTCGGGAGTAGAAAAAAGTTGAGTCCAAGGTATATTGGACCGTTCGATATTATTGAGCGTGTAGGAGAGGTGGCATATCGTCTTGCATTATCCCCATCACTAGAAGGAGTGCATGATGTGTTCCATATCTCACAGTTGAGGAGGTATGTGACTGATCCCAGTCATGTGGTCGATCACTCTGGGATCACGGTGGGGACCCAGTTTATCATACGAGGAGCAGCCGGTAGGTATCTTGGATATTAGTGAGAAGATGTTCAGAGGGCAGACGATTAGACTGGTTCGTGTTGCATGGAGGCACCATTCTCCGGGAGAATCAACTTGGGAGCGTGAATATTCTGTGTGAGCGTTATCCTCACTTATTCGTAGATGCCGGTAAGTCTTAGCCTAATTATTCATATGATAAGATTTTTCTAAATAATTGTGTTATTTTTAATTTCGAGGACGAAATTTTCTAAGGAGGGTAGGTTGTAAGCCCCCTGATTTTTTGGATTTTTATTTTTAGCTATTATTTTATTATTTTATATGGATATTTTAATTTATTAAAGTTAATGATGACTATGTTAGTAGTTTACTGTAGCTTTGATTTTTGAAGCACAACAAATATTGTTTTCTCAAATCCAGGTCCATATTGGAATTCTAGACTCATCCACCTTCAGTTTGATATATCATGTCCCATCCAAATTTGCTTTTCAACATTCTTTTGACTTCGCGCAACTTCTGGCCAACTTAGGCCAATTTGAGCCATTAACGTAATTTTAAGCCAACTTCCAATTTGATTTTGGGACTAGACATAGATCGAAACCGTATAACCCAATATATGGTTTTGATCCATTTTGAGTCTACAATGCACATGCCTAGGGTGTACCATCCAATCGAGTTTTTATGTGTTACTTATTTACAAATGGCACATGAGACTCACTAAATTGATTTTCGGGTCCAATTTGACTAGTAATACTATTCGGACTCTAATCTAGTCAACCCTACTAGTCAGAACCTAACTAGAAGTACCAAAACCAAGTATACATATATTTAAGAGAATTTTAGAGGTTTAATTGTAGTCATATGCAATATTTTATTATATATTTGGCTTGGTCAAACATCTAACCAAAAAAGGAAACCTATTAATAATAGTATGATTTGGAGAACCAAATCCTATCCAAATTAGATCAAACCAATGCCCATGCACTATATATATATATATATATATATATATATATATATATATATATATATATATATATATATATATATATATATATGCCTATTAAACCCTAACCATCCCCCTCTCTCATAACCACCCACTACTCCACAAATCCCCCCAAACCTAGCGGCCACCACTCCAAATCCGAAACCCTAGCCGAACCCCCTTTCTTTACAAAATATAATTTCTTCTCGATTTTTGTGCCAACCACCACCATTTGGACGTCCCTCTCAACATCCTCTTCTACCCTAGCAACTATAGAAGCAACCTTGCGGCCGTTAGAGAGGTGCACGACGCGCTACTTGGGCCGAAACTCCGTCGAATCGAAGTCTAAAACGTCACAGCAGGTTAGTCGAATTGTAGATGATGTTTCACCCACTTTTTCTTATCTTTATCTCTCAAACCAAATCTAAGAGTTACCTTTGTGTGTCTAATTCAACCTATGATCGCCGGATCCCCTAGTTCCAAGTGGTTTGACCGTGGCGTTGATTCTACGTTAGGGTATCCAGAACTGACAAATTCTGTTGCGGGCCACTTTTCACCTATCTAAGTTCAGTTTCTAACCTTTTATTATTTTTATTCAGAATCTAGACGTTGATACCTTTCCGACGCATATCTGAAAGTTAGGTTTTGCATCCGTTTGCTATTTTTAAAAATTCATGACATTTGTCATGTCACCAAACTCCGAAATTTTTTGTTTTCCTTGTGTCCAAAATTGTTAAAACTCTATGAATCTATATTAAACTTTATGTTGTGTAGGGTTTAACATTATAAATACTATTTTAACTAATTTTTGGAATTTTTACATAATTTATTATTTTTATTTTATTATTCTTTCGAAACTAAATTAATGGGTCGATTTGAGGAAGTCATATGTGGCATTGACAAAAGACCTCTTGTGAAAGGGTTTTTCTTTTGAAAATAACATTATAGCAATATATAAATATTTATAGATAAATTTCAAAATTTAAATATATTATTTTGTTATAATTGTAAAGTATTTACGAGAGGATTTGGTACCTATATGTACTTATATAATAGATGTAGTATCGTAGCAACGTTATGACAACTAGGAGTCATAAATATTCATATAATTTATATATGGTATGTTGATATAGAATATTAAATATAGTGTATTATTATAGGTGAGCATGGGAGGATCGACAAGGACACCGGAGTTGGACAGGCCTACCCGCAGACAGCAGTTACATGCAAGCGTGCCTTGCCATCGTTACAGATCTTTCTTTTCTGTCTTGTTTTTTTATTAGCATTGCATGACGTAGGACGTTGATACTTATTGTCCGTTTATAGACGGGTACCGATGTCATGATAGTGACATCGAGTATTGACATTAGGTATTACGTACATACTGATGTGTCCATTGACACGATTGACCACAGGACACCGACACATTCATGATGCGAGGTTTACATGACTATTCGTGGTATTGACCTCGTGTTAGCATTCTAGATTTCTTTATCAGTATTACCTTTACTTTCGAGATGACTGTACAGACTTGACATTGATAGATTCTAGACATGGGGATTGGGGAGAACTTGACTACAATATCAGACCTATTGTCGTGTGGCCCGTTGTTTAGTGACCTTTATCTCTGTATCAGAGTAAAGGATTATCACTGTCGAGAATTGATTGTCCTTGGTGCCACGACACAGGTACTGGGGATAATACCCTGCTGAGGTGCTAGTGAGCCTTAGTGGAAGGGGTCTGGTATTCTAGAAAAGTATCTCACTTGCATAGCACATAGACGGATACAGTAGATTGCCTTAGTTCATATTTTTATTTCTGTACCTTGGCATGTATATTATGCACCTTGCTAGTCCTCTGAGGACCTGGCTATTTCCCAGGCTTAGACGAAGCTGAAGAATACCCAGAGGTATACGGTTCGGGAGCTGAGACCGGAGGCATACCGGCACAGGAGGACGAGATAGTGTCAAAGGATTTTTCGTGATCATGTTATAATCATTTTTAGTCTTGCTACATTATTTCCTTTTCTTTTCATCAGACTTGTAGTTGATTTGTACTTTCTTTCTATTTCTATGATTTTGGGATGATTTACCCGCACAGACTTCATTACTTTTATTGCTAGATATTTGAGACATTTCTTTATTTATTCTTGATCTCTTTGTGGACTCTGTGGATGTAATTAGACGTATATACTTGTGGACTGTATTGTATTTCTGGGTGTTATCATGATTTACAGCTTAAGTATTTCGCTAATGGGCTTGTTGTGTAGCTCGGCCCATTAGTGAAGTGCTGCTGGCATGTATTCGTATTCCTGGTCCTACGTATTTTGGGACTGGGGCGTTACAACTAGGTCGCAACTCAACCTTGGTCCCACTCACAATTGGACGTGGTGAGATCATGTGTGTCCACCCGGACCTTGTCCAAGAAGCAGGGGGTAGAACCTCCCAAAGCAAGAAGGGGCAAGAAATTCAAGCCATGCCACATTGTTTCCTTCCCCATCTACGAGGTTCTATCTGGCGAGACGCGATCAGGGAAGACTTATCTTCGGACGTACGATCCCGCACAAGAAGAAGCACTACCTTCTCAAGCTCCTGCTGCCCCTACAAGCTCAGAAGCCGGCCCGTCCAAGCCTCAAACCACATCCAAGCAGAAGGAGACGCGGTTTGACAAATCTCTAAAGGCGCCAGCTCTCGAAGGCATGGATCGACCCTACAACTTTGACATACTGGCTTAGCTAGCCAATATACCCGTGAGGTTGTCTCTGTTCGATCTATTACGACTCTCCAGAGAAACGCGGAAGGCTTTAAGTGAGGCATTGTTACATGCCGACTCTTACCTCGTTGAGGTCAAATCTCCCGCTGAAGATCCTGTCTCCTGCCCCCACTACCACAGTACTATGGAAGTGGTGCTCAACATCACCTTCTCACAGGAGGACATGCTACTCAAAAATAATCGTCATGATAGACCCCTGTACTATACAGGGTATATCGGAACGATCAAGATGGACCGCATGCACATCGATCAAGGATCCTCCCTCAGTATTATTCCTAGAAGTTTGCTTCAAATTCTGGGAATCCCTCTGCACAAGCCAATACAACTATCATGGCTTTCAATGCGGGTCGAAGCCATCCGCTGGGCAAGATCCGCCTCAAATATCAGATCGGTGATCTCCGAACAGAGGTTTCCTGCTATGTGATCGATGCCAATGTATCCTACAACGTCTTGTTGGGACGTCCATGGATACACGAGAACATGATCGTACATTCCATACTTCATCAGTGCTTCAAGTACGTCAACAGCGATGGTGTCGTGAAGATGGAGTTTGCCGATGTCGATCCTTTCAAGGGCATCGAAGCTTACTATGGAGATTCGGTACTTTACCAGTCTCAACCCCCAAGGATGACGACAATGAAGCTGACAATGAAGCTGAAGCAAGTCCATCCTCCAACGATGGTCCCCTGATTATCCGAGTCAAAGGACGTACTACTCCAAAAAGTACTCCGAAGCCTCTCACAATCTGGGTGAAAAAGAAGAACCCCGACAAGGTCAAACCACTGACCATCATTCTCAGCAAGACACCCCGGGAGGAATCTACTGATACCCGTCCTCCCAATCCGGAAGAATTATCCTACGTGGTGAACTCGGCCAAGACTGTGGCTCCTCTTCCAGATGATGATCCTCTCAATAAGTATATCAATACTCATAGTAATGTACCTTCAGCGGATGATGTTATCCCTGAAGAAGAACTTGTGTATTTCCTTAGTAAAGGTTTATCTTTGAATTACCCTGATGTCTATCAATCTGTAAACGATTACATGGATACGATATACGCCCTAGAGAATGACATAGGACCACACCTCTGTATATCGGTCACGATGCCTCACCTACGAGAAAAAATTTACCCAAAAGATATCCACTACTTCATCATTCCATCCAGAAAGAAAGATGAAGAGCTAATCATCTTCGGTCGCATAATTGGCGAGAGAAAGTTCGTTCCAGACTCTACTCCTTCCAAGTACAATACAGAAGCTGACTATGACTCCGGGAAAATGCAACTTTTTTGGTATAGTTGGCAGGCCAAGAATATCATCCAGAATATGGAATATGACATCAAAAGTGACGAAGGGCTAAATTACGGTCGAGGACGACGGTTGCCTATTCGACACTTTGCTCCTCCCGGCAAACCCGAGAACTACTACCAACGAAGCGGTGTTGGTTTGGGTTATGTCTCTCCTCCAACAACTCCCGAAAGATCAGATAATGAAGCAGATCGTTGTTCTCATTCTTCTGATTCCTCCCTCTGGGACTCAGACTCTAGCATCGACGACATGTTCAAAGCAACTCTGTCCGTCAACATGGTTTCTGCCGACCAAATTACAGACGATGTCCAATCAATCGAACTCGAACAATGGGCTCAAAAGATGGACACCAGGTGGGAGCTACGCTTCGAACAACAGGAACCACCTACCGAAGACGAAGTCATCCAAGTCAACCTAGGAGATGAAGCATCCTTCAAACCAATCTTCATCAGCAAAAGCCTATATGGCGATGAACGTCAATCTCTTATACAGCTTATAAAAGAATACATCGACGACTTCGCAAAGAGCTATGAAGACATGCCAGACTTAGATCCCAAAGTCGCCGTGCACCACCTGAACATTTTGTCTAAAGCTAAACCAGTGAAGCAGCAACAACGACGATTCCGACCGGACGTCATGGAAGCCATCGAGAATGAAGTCAAGAAGCTCATTGCAAGCGGATTCATTCGCGTGGAACAACACCCGGACTGGGTTGCCAACATCGTTCCAGTCATAAAAAGAACGGAAAAGTTCGAGTCTGTATCGACTACCGTGATTTGAACTCTGCATGCCCGAAAGACGAGTTCTCCTATCGATCACTGACGTAATGATCGACAACACTTACGGCTTCGAACGGATGTCCTTCATGGATGGGTTCTCAGGCTACAACCAGATCAAGATGTTCCTCAACGATGAGAAGCACACATCTTTTCGAACACCGTTGGGGGTATACTGCTATACGGTAATGCCCTTCGGATTGAAGAATGCAGGGACAACATACCGGCTAGCCATGAACACAATTTTTTTGCGATCATTTGCACAAAACTGTGGAATGCTACGTAGACGATATTACAGTCAAAATTCGTCTCAAGGGCAACCACCTCCAAGACTTGAGAACGGTGTTCGAACTAATATGTGCACACCAACTCAAGATGAATCCAACCAAGTCTTTCCTGGGAGTCTCCAGCGGCAAGTTTCTTGGTTTCGTCATCACTTCAAAGGGCATACATCTGGACCCGGAGAAAGTGAAGGCTATTTTCGACATATATCCTCCAAGAAACCTTAAAGAGCTACGCGAACTATAAGGAAGGCTAGCCTACATCAGACGATTCATTTTGAACCTCTCTGGAAGATGTCAACCATTCACTCAGCTCATGAAGAAAGGCGTATCTTTCGTCTGGATTGAACAATGTCAACGCGCATTCGACGACATCAAGACGTATCTTATAAGCCCTCCAGTATTGGTTGCTCCAATAATGGGGAAGCCCTTCTTACTATATGTTCGCGCCATGGATCATTCCCTTGGCGCCCTCTTAGCCCAGAAGAACGAAGGCGGCCATGAACAGGTAATCTACTACCTCAGCCGCACAATGGTGGGTGCCAAGCACAGATACACACCGATGGAGAAAGAATGTCTCGCACTAGTATTTGCCATCCAAAAGACACGCCTCTACGTGTCTGGGCAGACTATCCACATCATATCAAAAGTCAACCCTCTCAGAATACTCATGACTAAACCGGGTTCTCTCAATTCCCGTTTAGCTACATAGGCAATGCTGTTGACCCCATATGATATGATCTTTGTCCCTCAGAAGGGAGTAAAAGGTCAAGCTTTAGCTGATTTCCTAGCAGCTCATCCGGTGCCAGAGTCGTCCAAACTCTACGATGAAATCTCCGACGAAGTGGTGGAGTCTAACACTGCAACTGAAGAAATCCCTATTTGGCGAATGTTCTTTGACGACGCATCAAGAATAGGGCCCAAAGGAAACATCGTGGCTGGAGTAGGTGTAGTGCTTGTGTCACCTGATTATCTGGTCATACACCGTGCATATTCTCTCGTGGAACCATGCACCAATAACGTGGCTGAATATAATGCCCTATTAATCGGCCTACAACCGGCGAAGCAACTAGGAGTTGACTATCTAGAGGCTTACGGCGATTCCAAGCTAATAGTTAGTCAGGTCCGAGGGGATTATGAAGTTCGTCACGAAGACCTCATCCCCTACCACAGAGCAACAATCGAGCTGGCGTCTACTTTCGCTGGATTCTTCATTGAGCACGTGCCTCGACTACAGAATATAGAAGCAGATGCTCTAGCCGGTCTTGCTGCTTCCTTGACCGTTCCCACCAATACTCAGCAGTCGATCACAGTGTCTAGTCGAGAATTATTTTGTATGAAAGATGCCTTGCATATTTATCACAGTTACGCAGCGAAAACAAATGTCGACGCTAAAGACTGGAGATTTCCTTTCATAGACTACGCTGTCTATAGAATCCTCCCCGAGGACCCGAAGGAAGTAGTATCCATCCAAAGGTGATCCCTCAGATTCTATACGATATAGCTACCAAGATGCTGTACCGACGCTCTTATGACGGGCTACTGTTATGATGCTTATCAGACACATAAGCCAAGCATGCACTCCGGGAGGCTCACGATGGAATTTGTGGTGCACATCAACCAGGCCCCAAATTACAAGATCGCCTCAAACGAATGGGTTATTACTGGCCCACAATGATAGCGGATATGCTGTTGAATATGCAAAGAAGTGTAGAGCTTGCCAGTTCCACGCTGATTTCATTCATCAACCTTCAAAGTTTCTACACTCGACGGCAGCATCTTGGTCGTTCGAAGCCTGGGGCATGGACGTTATAGGACCAATCAGCCTGCCATCCTCCAAAGGACATCGGTTCATCCTAGCTATAACTGATTACTTCTCCAAATGGGCGGAAGCTATATCGCTCACCGAAGTGAAGACATCAAACGTGATCAGGTTCATCAAATATCACGTCATCTACCGCTTCAGCCTACCTCGTAGGATTATCTATGATAATGGTCCACAGTTCGCAAGCCATGTATTCTATCGGTTCTGCGATAAGAATTGAATCCAGAACGTAGCCTCTACTGCCTACAATCCAGCAGCTAACGGGCTAGCAAAAGCCTTCAACAAAACCATCATCAAACTTCTCAAGAAGTTCGTGTCTTCAAACAAGCGCAATTGGAACGAGAAGCTCGGTGAATATCTATGGGCCTATCGTACCACGGTTCGGACTCCAACAGGCAGTACGCCATTCTGTCTGGTTTATGGGAGCGAAGCAGTTCTTCCCCTAGAAATCCAGATTCCTTCCCTTCGGGTAGACTAAGCTAGCGAGCTGACTACTGAAGAAAGCTACCATCTGCGACTCCAAGAGCTCGAAGCACTAGACAAAAAATGCTTATTAGCTCAACAGCGTATTGAGCTATACCAAGCACGCCTTTCCAGAACTTTCAACAAAAAAGTGAAGGAAAGGATCTTCCAAGTCGGCGATCTGGTCCTAGCAGTGAGAAGACCGATAGTTATTAGGGGTGAGTATTCGGTTTATTCGGTTCCAACCGAACCGAATAACCGAAAACCAAATTCGACCGAAACCGAATAAGCAAAACCGAAATCGAACCGAATTGGTCAATAACCGAACCGAACCGAATTAAATCGGTTCGATTTTCGATTTATTCGATTTATTCGGGTTTTTTGGTTTATTTGTGTTTTTTTTTGTTAATATATATAATAACTAAATATACCTAGATAAATTTATTATATACATATAGTATATACCTCTATATATATATACCTATAGTATATATCTATATATATTAAGTATATACCTATAATTAATACCTATATATATATATATATATATATATATATATATATATATATATATATATATATATAAACTAAAATTTTTTATTCGGTTTTCGGTTTTGGACCGAAACCGAAACCCAAAACCGAAACCGAAACCGAATAAGAAAATTTAGTATTTTCAAAACCGAAACCGAACCGATTTTTTTCAAAACCGAACCGAATCTCTTATTCGGTTCGGTTTTCGGTTCAAAACCGAATAATGCTCACCCCTAATGGTTATGACACAGAAAACAAAAGGGAAATTCCAGCCTAAATGGGAATGCCCCTTCGTCATAGAATCGGTGTATTCTAACGGTGCGCCCAAGTCAAGAGCAGCTCCATACGCCCAGTCAGTGTGATTCCATGCGCCGACTGGATGAAGCTCCATGTGCCCAGTCAGAGTAACTCCATGCGTCCAGACAAGTGTAGCTCCATGCGCCCAAGACTAGCTCCTCCAAAAGGAGGGCGCATAGCCTGAGACATGGCTATGCGCCCAAGCCTGACTCAGTCAAAGCCACGATCAAAACGTGCACCGAAGTGCATGGCCACGTCAGTCTCCACGAGCAGTCGTGCACCGAAGCATGCGGCCACGTCAACACCACGACCAATTCACGATCTCGCAGCCTGTATACGCCTACATTCTATGCGCCCAAAGCAGGACTATGTGTCCACATAAGAACCAGCGTGTTCCCTCACATGGGCGCATAACACCATTCCAGCTCGAGAACGACTATAAAAGGGGGGCTTCTTACCTCTTCAAACACAGAGGACGAAGAGCATTTTTAAGAGCCAAATTGCTGTACTTCTTGCCAGTGAGCCGAGAGTTAGCAATTTTCTTAGGTTTTCTCCCACTTTTGTAATCGGAGTGTCAACGGAGTAAAGAAGCAACTGCCGCTTGATCTCCATCGTCCCATTTCCCAGAATTCTTTTTTGTACTCGGGGATCCTCAGCGCAGGATCTCTCAGGCGTACTCGATTTGTGGTGCCTTGCGTCAATAAAAGAAAAGACAGCATTTTCTTTCTTTTTTTGTGTGTGTCCACAGATGCAGTTGAGATGTTCCTGCAATCACAAGCCCTACAGACTATCCAGTTAGGGTTACAAGAGTTATCAAGTTGCAAGAGTTATCAAGAATTATCAGGTGACTTAGAGTGCAATATATGATAGTGTTATGGAAATACGCCCTACTCGATGGCAGGCTACAAGTCCACAGGTGTGGCCAGGATAACAGGATCGCTTGTAACTGGAAAATCTCTTTAGATGAACTACTTGATCAATCTAGTCGTTTAACCTAGTCAGATTCATTATGAATTCCTGACCGTGTTAACCAGGAATCCATATCCTAGACATGATGCAAGATAAGACATGTAGCTTGTTCAGTCACAATCAGAAAAATCAACCACGGTATCAAGACATGAGTTACACTTAGCAAGTCAAGATTGGCTGTCGCAATAACGATCAAGATTATACATGTCATGTCAGGTTTACTTGTAATGTCAAGAGTATTTGTCAAAAGTATGCCTCGACGGACCACTATCAAGATTATCAAGATGAGATCATGTTGTCATGTTCAAGTCAAGTTCAATATTAACACATTATCAAGTCGGGTCGTCGTAAGTTAGGCCAAGTGCAGGAGACATGCAAGGATCAAACATATACATTAAGAACTACAGGGAACTAACATGAAGTACGCGTAGCAAAGTGCGCAGGCAATATGCAGGAAAGTGCGTAGGGAGGCATGCAAGAAGGTGATGTCTGTGTAGAAAAGGCATGCAGGAAGGTGCATGTTGTGTAGGAAAGCACAGGCTGTGTAGAAAAGTACAGGCTGTGCAGTATGTACAGGAAAGTGCAGACTGTGCAGTCTGTGCAGGAAAGTACAGGTTGTGCAGTCTGTGCAGGAAAGCGCAGGCTCTACAGGCTGTATAAGAAGCTGTGCAGGCTGTGTAGGAAGGTGCACAGGCTGTACAGAAAGGTGCACAGGCTGTACAGAAAGGTGCAGGCTGCACGCGAGTACGCAGGTGCAGGTTGTTCATCTTTCCCAAATCAACACCGAAGTGCATAAGGAACCCATGAACTCAAGGAATGCCATAACTTCCTCAAAATAGGTCAAAATCAAGCGGTTCAAAAGCCAAAGTTGGGTAGAATGAAATTCTCCACAACATAGAACTATTAGATTTCGGAAATAACAAACTTTAAGAGATCAAAACCAAAAAAAATAAAAAAAGTCATAAAACTTAGATCTACAAAAATGTAACCATCAAAACCAAAAACTACAAGTGCTAAAGATGCTTAAAATCATGAAAAAAAGAGAATAAAACAAACAAAAATAGAGATCCATCATGTTCTCCATGGAGCAAGTTGTACTTGCCTTGGGTTGTTGGGAGAAATAAATGAAGAAGAAGAAGAAGAAGATGGTGGAGAAGTAAATGATAATAATGGAAGAGAGAGAGAGAGAAGTTGGTTTATATACCAACCTTCTCATCTTAAACCAACCCAACCAAACCAAGCCAAGCCAAGATGAACCAAGGTGAACCAAGGTGAACCAAACCAAAACTAAACTAAGTCAAGATTAGACCAAGACAAGGCTAAGCAAGACAAGTCAAAGCATGGTCACATGACAAATGTCAAAAATTCGTTCACGTATACTGAAAATACGTATAACAAAAATGGGAGTGACAACTCTATCCAACTTAAAAAATTTGTCCTCGAAATTTAATCAAGAGACTAGGGGTGTCAGGGCAAGCTACACTACTACTGGTAATCTATGACTACCAGTTAATCAAGCAATCATTCATGTAAGTAAGAAATTAAAAGTATAAGGCATAATGATGACATTATACCTTATGAGTCAAACAGGTATGGATATCATGATCGAATATCATCCTTACATTTCCAAGTTGACTCACCCAAAGAATGATGACCCCAAACAACATGGACTAAACTAACAGTATTGTTCTTGAGTACCTTCTCTCTTCGGTCCAATATAGATATGGGCCTTTCCTCAAACAAAAGGTTGGTACCAACAACCAATTCCGAATGATCAAGGATATGACTCGGATTCGAGATATACAGTCACAATTAGGATACATAAAATACGTCATGTACCTCATGTAACGATGGCGAAAGAGCGAGACGATAAGACACATCACCAACTCGTTCGAGAATATCAAATGACCCTGTATACCTAGGACTAAGCTTTTTCCGTACGTCGAATCGAATGACGCCATGGGTAGCTAAGGAATACATGGTCGCCGATAAAAAAACTCAAGAGGATGCCGATGAGAATCGATCCAATGGCGCTGACGATCTTGTGCAACCCGAAGATGATCTCTAACTTGTGTGAGCACATCGATAGTCTGAGTAACCATTTCTGGACCAAGCATCTGCCTCTTGCCTATATTATCCTAGGCTAAAGGTGATTTGCACTTTCTGTCATATAGTGCCTCAAATGGTGCCATCTGGATACTGACCTGAAAATAATTATTATAGAAGAACTCCACTAGGTGTAGGCGAGCTTCCCACGAACCATCAAAGTCAAGTGTATAGGATCGTAGCATATCTTCAAGGATTTGAATCGTATGCTCTAACTGACCATCTGTTTGTGGATGATAATTCGAACTAAACTTGAGACGAGTCCCAAAACTCTCTTGAAGACTCCGCCAAAAGTGTGATATAAATCTCAAATCTCTGTCTGATACGATACTGACTGGCATTCCATACAATCTGAATATTTGCCTGAGGTACATCTCTGCTAGCTGATCCGTTGACTGACCAATTCTGAAAGAAAGAAAATAAGCTACTTTTGTGAGCCGGTCAACTATAACCCATATTGTATCTCTTCCAGCTGGGAATTTTGGTAACCCAGACACAAAATCTATGGTAATATGTTATCATTTCCATTCTGGGATCAGTAAAGGTTGAAGAAGTCCAGCTGGTCTCTGATGTTCAGGCTTAACCTATTGGCAAACTAAACAACGAGAGTCAAACCGAGCTATCTCCTTCTTTATGCCATTCCACCAGAAATGTTAACGAATATCATAATACATCTTCGTACCACCAGGATGAATTAAATACTGCGAACTATGAGCCTCTGCCATGATCTCTTGCATAATGTCACCACTGGGTGCGCAAAGACGCCTTCTATGTCGGAGTGTGCCATCTTCGTGAATGCATAACTCTGCTCTTTGTCCTGCTTCACATTCTATCCTAAGCCACTGAAGCATAGAATCCGTTGATTGAGCTATCTTGATTCTCTCAACTATGCTGGACTGAACTTGCATACTGGCCATCAATGCTACATTGGTAGGAAGAACTACCTCTATCTCCATCTTCTGAAGATCTACTAATAACTCTAATTGTGCTGTTAAAAAATAAGGTCCTGTTCTTCTGTTCAATGCATCTGTAACTATGTTGGTCTTCCCATGATGATACTGCAGGTTGATGTCAAAATCTACTAGTAACTCTAGCCATCTTCTCTGACGAATATTAAGATCCTTCTGGGTAAACACATACTTAAGACTCTTGTGGTCGCTAAAAATCTCTACTCGATCTCCATACAAATAATGCCTCCAAAGCTTGAGTGTGAAAACTACTGCTGCTAATTCCAAGTCATGGGTTGTATAATTCCTCTCATGATCATGAAGCTAACGCGACACAAAAGCTACTACCTTGCCATACTGCATTAGGACGCATCCTAATCCTCTTCCTGAAGCATCACAATAAACTGAAAATTCTTCTGTCCCATCTGGAAGCGTGAGAATGTGTGCCTGTTTGCCCATTAGTCATGGTCAAACCTGATTTTAATAATTAATCAAACTATGTCTCGATATACGAAGCTAGTCGGATATTTACTCAAGATGTTTTTGACACTTGGACAGTGATCAATATCGGATATCTACTCAGTTCAAGACCGAAGCTATGTTTGCCACTCGAGTCTGTATTTTTTATATAATATAATTTTTACTTTATTGGGTCCAGGAATACATTGTACACCGAGTCGTACGGACAAATAGGCTAGCCAAAATCATTTTTAAAAATAACCTATGTTTTTGAAAAACATCTCTTGTTTATAAAAGCTTCTGAAGGATTTTAAAAAGCCCAAAAAATCACTTTTGAAAAACCCTGACCAACCCTGACAGAACTCGGCCCGAGTTCGGCCAGAGTTCGGTTAGTAACCGTTTGATTTTCGAACGTTTGAAAAACTTGGTCTCCCTTCAGTTGTGGATTGTTACATAGAGTTCTGTCCGAATTCTGCCCGAATTCTGCCGTTGGAAAAACTATAAATAGAAAAGAATTCTGATCATTTCAAATCACTCATTCACTTTCATCTCTTCTCTTCTAAGCTTACATTTCTTGCCAAAGAGTTCTAAAAAGGTTTCATTTTCAAATCCCAAGCCAGTTACAATTCTCTAGTCAATTTGTCGGTATGATGCGGTTTAGAAGATTTCAAAAAAATTGTAATCAGAGGCTTGATTGAAGAAAGACTCTTCAAAATAGAAGTTGGTCAAGTTCTTAGTATAAAAGCTCGCGTCTGTAGAAGTTGCAAGGACTTTGTATAAAAATTTGCGAGATTTTCCAATAGTGGATTTAAATGGAAGCTAGAGTTCTTCCAACTGGACTAGTCCTCACAAAAGAAAAACCAGTATACATCGTCGTGTTTGCGTTTGCCTTCTAATCTCATTTCTTTTACAGTTATTGTTTTGTGATTATTGATTTAATTTTGTGATCTTACTGCTAACAAGTTTTTTAATTAGCAATATTCTGCTGCCTACTCTATTCACTCTCCTCTAGAGTATTCTGCTTTACGACTTCGTTCCTACAATTGGTATCAGAGCAGGTGCTCCTTATAGAGAGATTATTGTATGTGCTCTTTATAGAGAGATTATTGCAGGTGCTCCTTATAGAGGTATTGTAAACCCCCTAAATTTTTACTACAATTTTTATTTTTGGTGTTAATTTTGTTTTTCATATTTATACGTCGCGTACGAGTTCGCATTTTTTTTCTTCGTAGTTGCTCGACGAGTACGAATATGTGCGAGGTACATATTTTATAAAAATATTTTATTATGGAATTCAAAATTTATATGGTAAAATATTTTATTTATTTACTTATATTATCTTTATTATTCAATTTACAAACTGTATTGATTTAATATAAAAATGAGCTATTTATTTTTATTATGCAAATAAAATTTATAATTTCAAAAATAATGTTCTACATAAATAATCTTTTACATGACTTTAAATTTATGAAAATAATTATATTTTTGAAATTTATTTAATATTAATATCCTATTGTTTGAAAAAGTATTTTAAAATAATGTTTTGGTTTAAATTTAATTAATTATGGAAAATTATATTGGAAAATCTTTTATTTTAAATGGAGTTTAAATTTAATGGAGAATTTATCTATTATTTGGATTGGAACGAATTAAAGTTTAAATATAATTTAAATTTATATGATATTATCTATAGAGGATTTTAAATCCCCCAACTCCCTATCCAACTGAGAATTTCCACCTCCTATAAAAGGAGAGGTACTCTTCCATAATTTTCTCCACATCCACAGATTGTGCATCGTGTCTGTGCATCCCATCCACTATATTTTCCCCCATTACAAATACAATATTTTTCGTCCCGTCCGACAATCCCGGACGTCCATCCATGTTGTGTCGGATATACCCCCGACACGATGAAATTCTCTAACCTAATCCCGTCTCCGGTGTCCTCCTCCCGGCCTCCAACCCAGCACCATCACCACCACGACCACAGCATTCACCCTCCAAGTCCAACTCCTCGCCCCAGTCGCCTCGATGCCTACTGCCAAATTCGTTCCAGCCAGCAACCCAATCACCACTCCGGCATCGTCATCCCGACACAGCCAACGCCATGACTCCCTCGTTTCGAACCACCAGAATAACCACCAACAACCACCCTCACCATCTACACTGCCGACATCGACACCACAGACCACCGTCCCGCCATCATCTCAAAAACCCCCAACAAAGTAAATGAGAAGGGGGACATAACCCTCACCTCCGCCTTCGTTTGGGACCACGAGCGCTGAGCTCGTCTCTGCCCAGGTCCGATGCCGAACTCCTCCGCCGTGCCAGATGGTCACCCCGGCGTCCAGTTCGCGCCAGGACCGCCGTTGTCGCACCAGCCCTAGTGGGTAACGGGTCTAGCCGTCGTAGCCGCGGTGTGCTCCCTTCCCCTGTAAGCATCCGCCGCCCGTGCTCCCACCGTGCCACCATCAGCCACCGATCTGGAGGTAGCCACCCTGGATCCGGAGCACTGGGATCACGACGTGAGCGTCCGACTCTGCATTCACGAACCCTTCGCGCAGCCGCCCCGACTGTGTCGCCGAGACCCGGCCGCCTCCTCCTCCGCGGGACTCTGTCTTCCTCGCGCGGTTGCTCTGCCTGCCCACCGTCGCTTGACGCGCCCGACGAGCGTGTGCCGGTGAGCGCGTACGACCGCCCATTGGTAGCCCCCCTTTTTAATTCACTCTTCTTTCCCATCTCTCTCACTCTCTCACTGTTTATTTGGGGGTGAAGAAATATTATAATGAGTAAAGTTTCTGTTATGATTATTATTATTATTATTATTATTATTATTATTAGTATTATTATTATTATTATCATTATTATTATTATTATTATTATTATTATTATTATTATTATTATTATTATTGGTATAATTATTATTTATCACCAAGGGTTCATCACTTACAAAATTATTACTGTTATCATTAATTGTTTGAGTTAGATAACATGTTACTCTTAATCAATATTTTGTATATGTATATTATTATACTTATGGTTAGTATCTATTTTCAAATAAAGTTGGAAACCTAAAAGTGTAGTATTTTCATCTAATTTCAAAATTGATTTTCTAGAATTTTTAACCATTTATCTAAAATAATTTTTTAAGGAATGATTACCTACATATATTTTGATCAATAAAATATAGTTTTTTCGCTATTATAAATTTTTCTAAAATTACAGTTTGACGAATTTTAAAGTTTTAAGCCTCAAATGATTCCCTGAAGTTTTAGATATTTATGTAAAATATTTATGAATAAAATATTGATTTTAAACAAATACAAAATATATTTTTCCTAGATAGTTAAGACTGTTTTCTAAATGAGCATATATATATATATATATATATATATATATATATATATATATATATATATATATATATATATATATATATTAATTTTTATTTTAAATTAAGAATTATCTTTTACATGAATCAAATCTTCCTCTTAGAATATACGACATCTGACCATGACTAATCACTTACTTATTTCTTTTGGACTTCTTCACATCAAACATGGTTATTGGACAAAACGGAACTGGCCAGATCATCGCACCACACCAGATAAAATACCAGACAAGACACCTTGCCTTTACTGTTTAAATTCTTGCTCAATATCATACATGCTTTTTCTTATTTTTAGCAAATAAAATGTTTTTCTTTCAAAACTATATAGAGATGCAAATTATTATACTTTATGCAATTGGCTTAGAGTTAAGTGACTACCATATGTTTAGAGCATCTCATAAATCGTCATGATGTGCCACGGGTTGTGTGTGAGTTGTGAGTCACATATAGATACGGATTTACGTGCTGACTAATCGTTGGTGCGTACAGGCCGTGCGTTAGGATATAACTGCTAATAGATTATGTAGAAGACTTGGCAGTTATTAAGGATCAAACAGTGTCATAGAGTAGACACATGTATAGTATCATGGGGAGAGAGGAGATAGTTATTAGCGTAGGGGCTACATGTTCAGTACACACATAGATTTGGGCCGATAGTGTCTCGTATGAGCGCTACTTACTGCCCCGGGGCCGATAGTTCTCGTATAAGAGCTACTTTCTGTCCATGGTCGATAGTGTCTCTTATGAGCGCTATCTACTGCCACTCTCTCTCCATCTATGCTGAACACCTAAGCTCCTGCGTAGAACGTTGTCTTCTAAAGTACATTCTATACAGAATGGTTAGAAACCTTCACTCATGTATATAAAATATTGAGCTCTTACTATTCAGTTTATGGCATGATATTATGTGTCTTGTTACCTCCCTCTGAGGACCTGGTGATCTCTCCAGGTGTGTGTTTTCGTGATTCGTGCAGGTGCTCTAGCTAAGGCCATTCCTTCCTTCGTAATGATTGCTCTTGGACTCGTCACTTGCTCTCGCTTGCTAAATTCTTTTCTTATATATTTTCCATATTTAATTTAGTTGGTAGTGGATTTGTCTCCGCCCAACTATTGTGTACATGACAAACTCAAAGTTGCTTTTATATCATTATTTATTTTTGTGGATGAGATTTAGTGTCTTGGCTTTCTACATTTATAGCTTATGTATACATACGAGCCGTATATTTACTCGTATGTATACAGCTGGCATGATACGTTTCTAGTCCTACTATTTTGGGACTGGGGCGTTACATGTTTTTGTGGTGGCCCATGCAGTCGATTTTGCCGTTTCGGTTACATGGCTGTACCGAACGGGCCTGCAATATAGGATTAGAGTCTAGGATCTCATCCACAAGCTTGACCTCCTTCCTTGTTTCAAGTTTTGAACTCTCGTTGCCATCCTTGATTTGCATCCTGCTTGAACTCTTCTACCATAAATTCTTATCTTTCGTGCTTAGTGACAGTTAGGAAGATGACTACACTATTATATGCTCATAGGTCAAACACATGGCTAGGAAGATTACATTGACAATTAGTGTACATTGAGGTCTTATTTGAGTTATAAGGACATTTTTCCTAAAAGTATGATTTTAAGGATTAGTTAATTCCAAGTTGGGTAGTAGCATATTACCGCCTTCAAAGGATAGTTGGAATTTCATTTTGCTATACAAGGTAGTATACACAAGAGGATAGCTAGATCGAGGAAACAAAATTTATGATTTATGATTTTGGAAATTGTGAAATAGTTTATGATTTATTGGGATATGAAACCGATTTGAGAAACATCTTGAAATTGTGACACACGATTTACGGTTAAGTTCAAGTTTGGATACGTTAAAGTTTATCTCGAAATTATTAAAGTGTTTTAAAATTATAAGTTATGATTTTGTAAACGACTAGAGAATGTGGAGGGTTTATGATTTACGGTTTATTAGAGAGCTTGAGGTTTTAAATTGGTAAGTCGTACGATTTATAAATTACAAGTTGTTAAATTTGGAGATTTAAAATTTAAGTAAAAGTTTGGTTTAATATATTTTGAAGGATATGAAATTGACTCTGAATTTTTTTAAATTGTCTTATGATTATGAACTATAAATTCACTTTGATCTAAAAGTTTCAATTATGGGTCATAAAAGTCTTGGTAAAAGGAATAAAATGAGTATGTAGATTGAATTGGGATATATTAAGAGTTATCTCAAGATCTTGAAGATTTTAGGTTATGATATTGTTATGACTAGAGAATGTGGTACATTTGATAAGATAAAGGCTATTTGAAATTGAATTTTTTTTTGATTATGTCATAAAATTATTTAGATTTTACGACTATAAGTTTTGGTTGTGAAGGTTTTTAGAAAATATGTTGACATATGGGAATAAGGAATTCAATTTGATACAATTAGTACGGTTTTAATTATGACAAGAGATTTTGAGTTGATTAAAATATTGAGCTTAAGTTTCGGATTGCTTTTATCTCAAGGGTTATTAGAAATAATTTAAAATTTTAATAGTTATGATCATTTTGGTAGATGATTTTGAGGAAAACTTCGAGGAACTCCCATGTCATAGAAATAGACCCTATAGGTATTAATTTTCCTATGAATTGCCATCTTCTCTGTGGCCATGATTGATATGCTCAAGTGTAGTTAATCATCTAACCAACCATATAATTATATCTCAATCTTGACTAATCCGACCTTTCTTCGTGACCCTCTAACCATTGCAATTTTGAAATATGAGTCGAACGTTCCTTGATTGTATTCATTTAGGAGACCATCTTCTCTCTAGAAGCTGCGTCCATAAACTGTTTTACTAGATTCCTTAATTAATTTTACCTTATGCTTCCACTTGATCTTCTTAAAATGTATGCATTAATTATCACTTCATCAACTCCCACTTTTTATTTTTGCGTGCCTTACCATGACTTGGATATTTGGAGCACAACACTAGACTTTTCCTTCCAACAAATTGTATATGCAAGACCTAGACGAGCCTACCTTCATGTAGGTATACCACGTCCCACTAAAACACGTCCCTTGCACTCTATTTTTATGATGCGACTTTCAAGTCAAAATGGTTAGCTATAAACCCTACCATAATACTATGGTCCTTTCTGACTTCGGTTAGAGATCAATTCTTGACTCAATTCTTTCAAACCGATATGTGATTGTGATCAACTTAATTCCTTAAGTGCTTAGATTGTGCTCTATGTTGATTGCTAACTCGTGCCTTTTATTTTCGTGCCTTATTTTATTTGCTTAGACCAAAATTTTTATTTTCGTGAAATAATCCGTATTTATTATCCAAACCCTTATTATGATCGTTGAATCTAACTATATTCTCCTCCCAATTATTTTTCTTCTCTCTTCAAGGATCTTATTTCTACTACACTGTTATTCATGCAACCCTTGTTTCTTATATGTGAAGATGGAAGTTTATCATGACACCCTTCAGTTAAAGATGAGTTAGAATCGGAAGGCCATAAAGGAGATTAGTATATATAAATAAAATGAGCGTATAATTTGGAAAAATGAGTTGAAAAGTGATATTTGATGAAATTAAGGGAAGTGATATTGGTTTTATGTTCAAGTGATAATATGCTTGAGATTGACAAAAAGGTTACGATTAATCAAACATAGTAGAGAGAACTTCTATGTTTAAGTGCTTAAGGAATATCGTTAGATTATAAATGTGAATTTCCTACTAGGAAGAAATTGATTTGGCCATCGAATGAATGGATTGTAGGTTATTAAATTTAAGATTTTGAGGAGATGATAGCTTGAGAAATTATAAACCTATATGAAAATATTGGAGAAGAAGAAATCAAAAGTTTCGGACCAAATTCTATCATGGGGTATAGGACTTAAAAGTTTGTCTAATATAAAGGTCATATTAAGGTGAGATTGATTCTACTCTTGACTAAAATGTGGAAGGAATTTTAATGTAAATTCTTAAGAGAAAAAAATTGCATGAGGAATTAGCTTGACAGAAAATATGTGGGAAGAAGAGTATTAGAGATCAGTTGGAGTAGGAAGTTTGGACTTATCGAATTTTAAGATTTTGGATATAGCTCACATCAAAGTAACTTCGAATTTATGTTCGACTAAATTGATTAAAGGACGACTGAATTATTTTTGAAAATTATGAAAGATGAAATTTGGTACGAGAAAAGATTACGTATGTATAGATAAGTTGGGAGAAATAGCTTAAGAATTATTAAACTTATGTTTGGCCTTATTGAATCTCTATTGTTGAGATATTGGATTTATATATTTGAATATAGTTGAAGCTCAATTCTTCGTGAGTAAATTTCGAGAATAATTATCAAAGTGAAAGCAAAAAAAAAAAAAAAGAAAAAAAAGAAAAAAAGAAAAAGAAAGAAAAAAAAGAAAAAAGAGAGAGAGAGGGTATTATGGATTTTTTTTTAAGAGGAATGATAAAATAGATGAAGTTGATTCTGAGAGGGTCAAAGGAGAATTTGAATTCGGAAATAAAAAGAGATTTGAGAAGCTATTGCCTATTACGAGGCTGCACATTTCTAAGATTTATGGTTCATACTGATCGAGACACTATTGGAATGTCATGCACGTGATCATTTGCTAAACTATGACCGTTGCTTAATTTTTATCTAAATGGTTGTTTTCTTTGAAATCCGTTTATGACTCCTTGCCTGAATTTGATTATATTTTCCCACCTAGAAACACGTGTACCTCCTTAAACCTGCCTAACATATCTATTCCTAAATTTCGAGGACGAAATTCCTTAAGTTGGGTAGGATGTAAACCCCCTAAATTTTTACTATAATTTTTATTTTTGGTGTTAATTTTGTTTTTCATATTTATACGTCGCGTACGAGTTCGCATTTTTTTCTTCGTAGTTGCTCGACGAGTACGAATATGTGCGAGGTACATATTTTATAAAAATATTTTATTATGGAATTCAAAATTTACATGGTAAAATATTTTATTTATTTACTTATATTATCTTTATTATTCAATTTACAAACTGTATTGATTTAATATAAAAGGAGCTATTTACTTTTATTATGCAATTAAAATTTATAATTTCAAAAATGATGTTCTACATAAATAATCTTTTACATGACTTTAAATTTATGAAAATAATTATATTTTTAAAATTTATTTAATATTAATATCTTATTATTTGAAAAAGTATTTTATAATATTGTTTTGGTTTAAATTTAATTAATTATGGTAAATTATATTGGAAAAGCTTTATTTTAAATGGAGTTTAAATTTAATGGAGAATTTATCTATTATTTGGATTGGAACGAATTAAAGTTTAAATCGAATTTAAATTTATATGATATTATCTATAGAGGATTTTAAATCCCCCAACTCCCTATCCAACTGGGAATTTCTACCTCCTATAAAAGGAGAGGTACTCTTCTATAATTTTCTCCACATCTACAGATTATGCATCGTGTCTGTGCCTCCCATCCACTATATTTCCCCCATTACAAATACAATATTTTTCGTCCCATCCGACAATCCCGGACGTCCATCCATGTTGTGTCGGACACACCTCCGATACGATAGATTTCTCTAACCTAATCCCGTCTCCGGTGTCCTCCTCCTTGCCTCCAACCCAGCACCATCACCACCACGACCACAGCCTTCACTCTCCAAGTCCAACTCCTCGCCTCAGTCGCCTCCACGCCTACTGCCAAATTCGATCCCAGGCAGCAATCCAATTACCAGTCCTGTATCGTCATTCCGACACAGCCAACGCCACGACTCCCTCGTTCCGAGCCACCAGAACAACCACCAACAACCACCCTCACCATCTACACTGCCGACACCGACACCACGGACCACCGCCCAGCCATCATCCCAAAAACCCCCAACAAAGTAAATGAGAAGGGGGACAGAACCCTCACCTCCGCCTTCGCTTGGACCACGAGCACTGAGCTCGTCTCCGCCCAGGTCCGGTGCCGAACTCCTCTGCCGTGCCAGATGGTCGCCCCGGCGTCCAGTTTGCGCCAGGACTGCCGTTGTCGCACCAGTCCTGGTGGGTGGCGGGTCTAGCTGTCGTAGCCGCGGTGAGCTCCCTTCCGCTGTAAGCATCCGCCGCCCATGCTCCCACCGTGCCGCCATCAGCCACCGATCTGGAGGTAGCCGCCCTGGATCCGGAGCGCTGGGACCCCGACGCGAGCGCCCGACTCTACCTGCACTAACCCTTCACGCAGCCGCCCCGACTGTGTCGTCGAGACCCGGCCGCCTCCTCCTCCGCGGGACTCCGTATTCCTCGCACGGTTGCTCCGCCTATCCACCGTCGCTCGACGCGTCCGGCGAGCGCGTGCCGGCGAGCGCGCGCGACCGCCCACTGGTAACCCCCTTTCTAATTCACTATTCTTTCCCATCTCTCTCACTGTTTATTTAGGGGTGAAGAAATATTATAATGAGTAAAGTTTCTATTATGATTATTATTGTTATTATTATTATTATTATTATTATTATTATTATTATTATTGTTATTATTGTTATTATTATTATTATTATTATTATTATTGTTATTATTATTTATTCTTATTATCATTATCATTATTATTATTATTATTATTGGTATAATTATTATTTTATCACCAAGGGTTCATCACTTATAAAATTATTACTGTTATCATTAATTGTTTGAGTTAGATAATATGTTACTCTTAATCTATATTTTATATATGTATATTATTATACTTATGGTTAGTATCTATTTTCAAATAAAGTTGGAAACCTAAAAGTGTAGTATTTTCATCTAATTTCAAAATTGATTTTCTAGAATTTTCAACTGTTTATCTAAAATAATTTTTTTAGGAATGATTACCTACAGATATTTGGTCAATAAAATATTTTTTTTTCCGATTATAAATTTATCTAAAATTACAGTTTGAAGAATTTTAGAGTTTTAAGCCTCAAATGATTCCCTGAAGTTTTAGATATTTATGTAAAATATTTATGAATAAAATATTGATTTTAAACAAATACAAAATATATTTTTCCTAGATAGTTAAAATATATATATATATATATATATATATATAAAAATATATATATATATATATATATATATATATATATATATATATATATATTAATTTTTATTTTAAATTAAGAATTATCTTTTACATAAATCAAATCTTTCTCTTAGAATATACAACATCTGACCATGACTAATCACATACTTATTCTTTCGGACTTCTTCACATCAAACATGGTTATTGGACAAAATGGAACTGGTCAGATCATCGCACCACACTAGATAAAACACCAGGCAAGACACCTTACCTTTACTGTTTAAATTATTGCTCAATATCATGCATGCTTTTTCTTATTTTTAGCAAATAAAATATTATTCTTTCAAAACTATATATAGATGCAAATTATTATACTTTATGCAATTGGCTTAGAGTTAAGTGACTACCATATGTTTAGAGCATCTCATAAACTGTTACGATGTGCCACGGGTTGTGTGTGAGTTGTGAGTCGCATATAGATACGTATTTGCGTGCTGACTGATCATTTGTGCGTACAGGCCGTGCGTTAGGATATAACTGCTTATAGATTGTGTAGAAGACTTGGCAGTTATTAAGGATCAAACAGTGTCGTGGAGTCGACACATGTATAGTATCATGGGGAGGGAGGAGAGTTATTAGCGTAGGTGCTACATGTTCAGTACACACATAGATTTGGGCCGATAGTGTCTCGTATGAGCGCTACTTACTGCCCCGGGGCCGATAGTTCTCGTATGAGAGCTACTTTCTGCCCATGGTCAATAGTGTCTCTTATGAGCGCTACCTACTACCACTCTCTCTCCATCTATGCTGAACACCTAAGCTCTCTGCGTAGAACATTGTCTTCTAAAGTGCATTCCACATAGAATGGTTAGGAACCTTTACTTATGTATATAAAATATTGAGCTCTGACTATTCAGTTTATGGCATAATATTATGTGTCTTGTTACGTCCCTCTGAGGACCTGGTGATCCCTCCAGGTGTGTGTTTTCGTGATTCTTGTAGGTGCTCTAGCTAAGGCCATTCCTTCCTTCGTGATGATTGCTCTTGGACTCGTCACTTGCTCTCGCTTGCTAAATTCTTTCCTTGTATATTTTTCCATATTTAATTTAGTTGGTAGTGGATTTGTCTCCGTCCAGCTATTGTGTACATGACAAACTCAAAGTTGCTTTTATATCATTATTTATTTTTTTGGATGAGATTTAATGTCTTGGCTTTCTACATTTACAGCTTATGTATACATACGAGCCGTATATTTATTCATATGTATACAGCTGGCATGATACGTTTCTAGTCCTACTATTTTGGGACTGGGGCGTTACAGGTATTATTGTTGATACCAATTGCTCCTACAAACGATATCAGAGCGGGTTATACAGGTAAAGCAAGGTAAAATTGTAGTTATATTCAATTATTCTTAATTGCTATATAAATCACAGTATAACACATGGCAACTATAAAATTTACAAGTGAAGGCCAAGCCACAAACAGACCTCCACTGTTTGACGGTACAAACTACACTTATTGGAAAACACGGATGAGTTTCTTCTTAAAATCTCTTGATTTTGACTTATGGTCTATAGTTATTGATAGCTACAAAAAGCCTCCTCGTATTACTGTTGAGGGAGTTTTAGTTGATAAACCCCATGATAAATATAGTGAGGATGACAAGAAAAAGGCCAGTCTTGACGCATGTGCTATTAACGCTTTATTTTATGCTTTAGACAGAACTGAGTTTAACATGGTGTCGACTTGCACAACATCGAATGAAGTGTGAAAACTTTTCGAAGTAACTCACGAAGGAACAACGCAAGTCAAGGAGTCAAAGAACAATTGACTTACTCAAGAGTACGAGGTATTCAAGATGAAGCCAAATGAATCCGTCACTCAGATGTTTACGAGATTCCTGGATATTGTAAATCTTTTGTCTTTATTAGACAAAGAATACAGTAACCATGATAAGATTCGCAAACTTCTACGAGCTCTCACAAAGAACTGGATTCCAAAGGCTACAACAATCATTGAATAAAATGACCTCTCAATAATGTCTCTGGAAACACTCATGGGTAAGCTACTCACTCAGGAGTTGGAACTTCAAGACTTTGAAGATGCTACACCAAAGGAGAAGTCAGAGAAGTCGATCGCTTTCAAGGCTCAACATAGAAGAACTGTCGAAGATGATTCTGACAATAGCGACTCTAACTATGAAGATCAAGCTCTTCTGGTAAGAAAATTCAAAAAGTTCATGAGATTCAACAGAAGAACAAAAGACAGCAACATCAACAACAACGAGGAAGATCCTATTTGCTACGGATGTAAGAAAAAATGACATATGAAGAAAGATTGTCCAACAGCATCATCATCAACAAGAAAAAGCAACAAATATGACAAAGGCTACCTGAAGATATCTACATCAAGGAAGTACGCCAATACAAGCATATGGCATAAGAGCGAAGCCAGCAACTCAGAAGATGAGCAATCGGATGACGCTAAAAATGTATGCTTGATGGCTTACGATCTGGTAACCACTAATCCTCTGTTTGATCCTTATAATGATTTCACCTTTGAGCAACTAGGAGAGGCTTTCAGTGACCTGTTAAATGACTACATGAAACTGCATAGTAAATATAAAACCTCTAAGAAGGTACTTAAAGAGTACAAAGGTGAGATAGGAAGACTTACCGACCAACTAGCTGATGTTAGAAATAATGTTTCTTCTATTGAGTCTGGTGAGTTTTCTTATATTAAGCTGTTGTTACACGAGACTACTAAGTTATCCAAAGAAAAAGGCCAACTATCATCCAGCTAAAGGAAGACCTATCTAAGGAGAGAAAGAGTCTCCAGTGTGCACAAGTCGGAATGAAAACACTTACATCTGACTATACTAGATTATATGACACCTCTAAAAAGTTGGAAATTAGTTTAGGAAAACGGTCTGAAGTTGCTGCTTCTTATTCTAACATGTGTCAATTATCGAATCATCGGAACACACCCAAACCAAACACTGTCAGACCAAACCATACCAAACCACTGCCCAAGAAGACTAATAGGCATGCATTTTTCTATACTAGAAAACCAAAACCTACCAATCATGCACCTCACACAACTTTCAACACTCAACATGCAAAATGTCATTATTGTGGCCTCATTGGTCATATATCCTCTGCATGTAGAATCAGAAAGTTAGTAGATTTAAATATTTATGCATGGATACCAAAGGCTAATATGTCAGGACCCTATAAGAAATGGGTACCAAGAGTTTTCTCTGCAAACTGTTTTGTAGGTGGGATGCCCTTCACATGCTAGAAGTAAATGGATCCTCGACAGTGGTTGCTCATGACACATGACCGATGATGCATCATTATTCGCAACACTGTCGAAGAAGAATAAAGAAGGATACGTCTCCTTCGATAATAATTTGAGAGGGTACATAATCGGTATCGGTGACATTGGTAAGGCTCCCTACCCTGTGATTAAAGATGTTTGTCTAGTTACCGAGTTAAAATATAATCTGCTCAGCATAAGCCATTTAGTTGATCACGGTTATGGCATTAACTTCGTTAAAGACAAATATACTATAGTTGATAGCTCAACTGGCAGTACTATCTTTGAAGGTATCAGGGAAGACAACATATATATTTTCTATCTGTTAGAAGATGCTAACAAAATAGGTAGATGCTTGATGGCCAAGAGCATTGAGAGTCAACTATGGCATATGAGACTCGGTCATGCAAACATGGACACAATTTCAAAACTATCCACAAAGAAGTTGGTACGCAGCTTACCGGACATATCTTTCAAGAAGGATACGGTATGTAGCGAATGTGAAAAGAACAAAGCTACCCGATCCATCTTTAAGTCCAAGAACATTGTAAGTACCACTAGACCTCTATAATTATTGCATATAGATTTATTTGGACCTAGTAGAATTGCTAGTCTAGGTGGTAAGTTATGTGCATTTGTCATTGTAGATAATTTTTCTAGATACACGTGGGTATATTTTCTTGCACGCAAGAATGATGCTTTGTCAGAATTCGTCACCTTTTGCAAGAAAGTACATAATGAAAAAGATTTCATGATTACTCGCATTCGTAGTGATCATGGCAACGAATTTGAGAATGCAGAGTTCAAGCAATTCTGTGACACACACGGTTATCTGCATGAGTTTTTCTGCCCTAGGACTCCACAACAAAATTGAGTTATGGAACGTAAGGACATGACTCTATCGAAAATGGCTAGAGTAATGTTGAACCAGTTTAGTCTACCTAGATACTTTTGGGCTAAAGCTGTCAATACAGCATGCTATATTCTCAATAGGGTTCTGATTCGACCTATATCGAAGAAGACTCCCTATGAATTATGGTTTGATAGAACACCTACTGTTTCATATTTCAAGATATTTGGTTGTAAATGCTTTATTCTTAATACTAAAGACATCTTGAGTAAATTTGATAAAAATGTCGATGAAGGTATCTTCTTAGGTTATGCGACAAAGAGCAAAGGGTACAGAGTCTTCAGTAAGAGAACCATGATCATCGAAGAATCAATTAATGTCAAGTTTGATGAACTAAATCAACATTCAGTCGATGGCGATAATGAAGACGTAAGTACACTAAGTACAGCTACTACAAAACCTTCACACAAAGATGCATAACTTTCACACCAAGCACCAGTTGAGTCTTCAAGCAAATTACATACAGAACCAGAAATCGGAACCAGCAATCCTGAGGATATGCCAAAAGAGATGAGATTCTTGGCAGATCATCCAAAGGACTTGGTAATTGGTGAGATTACCAAGGGTGTAAGTACTCGTTCCTCTAATAAAGATATAGCTTCCTGTGTTGATTTTATCTCACAGCTTGAACCCAAAAACATTGAAGAAGCATGTAGTAATAATTTTTGGTTAGATGCTATGCAAGAGAAATTAAACCAATTCGAACGGAATCAAGTTTAAGAACTTGTTCCCAAGTCCATTGATCATCCGGCCATTGGCGCCCGTTGGGTATTTTGAAATAAACTGAACGAGAATGGTTTAATGACTTTTAATAAGGCTCGACTCGTAGCTCAAGGATACAATCAAGAAGAAGGTATCGACTACGATGAGACTTATACCCCAGTTGCGAGATTAGAATCCATTCGCATGTTATGTGCATTTGCATGTTTTCATAATTTCAAATTATTTCAAATAGATGTTACAAGCGCATTTTTAAATATTTTTATAAAAGAAAAAGTTTATGTAGCTCAACCTCCAGGTTTTACTGATTTCAAAAATCTTAATTATGTTTTCAAGTTGAAGAAAGCCTTACACGGTTTGAAACAAGCCCCTCGTGCTCGATACGATCGTCTAAGCTCTTTTCTACTTGACAACGATTTTTCAAAGGGAAAGGTTGACACTACACTGTTTATAAAATTTTAGAATAACAATCTTCTTTTAATTCAAATCTATGTAGATGATATTATTTTGGATCCACTGATGAATCTCTTTGTCAAGAATTTTCAAAGTGTATGCAGAATGAGTTTGAGATGTTCATGATGGGAGAGCTGAAATTCTTTCTCGGACTGTAAATCAAACAAAACAACAATGGGACGTTCATAAATCAAGCAAAGTACACAAAAGATTTATTAAAGAAGTTCGACCTGGAAGCAGTCAAACCACTTAGCACTCCAATGGTGACTTCAACCAAGCTTGATATTGATGAATACGGCAAACTCGTTGACATAAATAAGTATCAAGGTAAGATCGGTAGCTTACTGTACTTTACTGCTAGTTGACCTGATATTATGTTTAGTGTTTGCTTGCGTGCACGTTTCAAGCCAATCCTAAGGAATCACATCTGTGCACAGTTAAGCATATCTTTCGATACCGTAGAGGCACTTCTTCTGTCGGCTTATGGTATCCTAAAACCACGTCGTTTGACCTAATCGGTTATTCTGATGCTGATTTTGCTGGATGCAAAATAGATAGAAAAAGTACCAGCGGTACATGTCATTTCCTAGGAAAAGCCATAGTCTCTTGGTTTAGCAAGAAGCAAAATTCTGTCATATTATCAACAACTGAGTCTGAGTATATCACCGTAGGACGTTGTTGTGCACAAATTTTGTAGATGAAGCAAACTTTAGAAGACTTTGGATTATATTTCACACATATATCCATTTTCTGTGATAACACTAGTTCTATTAATTTGACTAAGAATCCAGTATGTCATTCTCGTACTAAGCATATCAAGATTCGACATCATTTTCTTAGAGATCATCAACAAAATGGAGATATAGACCTTGTATACATAGACACACAGAATCAATTGGCTGACTTTTTCACAAAACCTCTAGCGGAAGATCGTTTCAATTATTTACGTCAAGAATTAGGAATTTTAGATGTCAATAATATTAATTAATTTTGTTTTATTTATTAATTTTTTTTATACTCAATAACTGTTTTCGAGATAAGCCTACAAAGAGTCTGTCTGTCACCACGACTACGGTCGAAGCGAAGCAGTACTTAATTGTTTCCCGATGAACTCCCGTTAGCTGGGACAGTACTCCTACAGCTAATATGAAACAGACGCTGAGTAACGAAAGTTAATTTATAAAATAATATTAATTATATTATTTGAAGTTTAAAATTACTAAACTTTGAATTAAATATTTGAAATGAGTTGATGAAAAGGATGTGGCCCACAAGTTTTTTTAAAACTCAGGAGAACTCTAGGCAAATTCGGCCCGAGTTCGGTCCGAATTCGGCCAGAGTTTTGTTGGTGTTATATAATTTTTAGTCAGAACCCGAGGCCCCCTCCTCTTCATCTCTTCCAAACTTCATCAAAACAGCAGCAACAGTCGCCCGAAGTCCCCCAAAACCCTAGTTCTTCTCCACTTTGTTGCTTCCAATCTATGTAGAGAAATCAATCCAAACTTTGGATTCGTGCAGAGAATTCATCCCTCTATAACATACTTGAATTTTAGAAGGTATAACTCCTTCTTCCCTCCACTTTCAATTTCGTAGGGTTATCTAGTTTTGGAAAAGAATGCCTAAGGGATTCAATCCTTCCAAGAGGAAGAAGACTAATGCCAGTGAAGAGGCATCATCTTCAGATCGGAATTCAGATTCCCACTTTTCCCCGGTCCAATCTGGTGACGGCATGTCGGATGAGTTTTACTTCAAAACTCATGACCAAGCTTTGGTATGGTATGTCGACTTTGCCATGCATATAATATGCAAGGCGCTTCGATCAAATGGACTGTATTTACAGATCATCGTCCTTTATTTGAGGCATTAGGGTTACACCGTCTCGCTACCCAACAATTCCCTATAGCTACTAATGCCCTTCGACTATTTTTCTGTAACTTCATTTTAGACACTTTTACCGCAAGAACTCATGTTAGCGGGATCGATATCGAGTTCAATGATGTGTTGCTAGCGGAAATCTTTGGTATTCCAAACGAAGGTGCCCCACTCGATGACATCACCAACTTTGACTTTTCCGAGGGCACGACTCTTGTTAGTTTCAAGAATGAGCTTTGTGCGCCAGCAAGTGCTCATCCTGGAAAGTTCAAGGCCAATAACTTGAACTTGTTTAACTATGAGTTATATCGCATCATCTATTCCACTATTCTTCCGAAATCTACTTCGAAAAATGATGTCACTGCACTTGAGCTATCTGCCCTCTATCATATTCTTAAGGGGATTCCTTTTTCTGCCCCTAAGACTATCATCTAGATGATAAAAAGATGTCGCGAAAGAGACCGTAATCTCTCTTATGCGATGCTTATCCCTCGAATCTTTCAGCATTTTGATATCGATTTATCCACTTGCGCTCTGGACCCTGAGCCCAAGTATCTTCAGCTTTCTCATCGCAGCACTACCGCTGCTCCTGCACCTCCTGCTCCTGCTCCTCCTCAGACCTACCCTATGACTTTTAAGGGTATCCATCAGCACCTTTTGGATATACAGACTTTCTTTGTTGACACTTCCAGGGAATATGAGTTCCATGACGTGACTCGGTTCCAGGCTATTGTCAACTCGTTTGCCGATCTCCGATTTGCTCAGACGGGTCATTCTGCCAGTTATCTTCCTAGAGACCCTTCTATATCTGGTTACTGCGTAGAGGATGAGGCAGTTCATTCTCTGTTCCAGCCAGGAAACGCTTATGATTGGTACCGTGGTTCGGGTGCTACTCCACACACCTCTGGAGCTGGCACATTTTGAGCTGGTCCTTCTGGACATGGTGGTCGTGCTAGGACTACTACTACTGATGATGATGATGAGGATGAGGATGAGATATGATTTAGACATTTTTGTCTAGTTTGTCGTACTATTATGACTGTTTATTGTCTTTGTTTACTTGGAAATGCTCCGACATTCCAAGCTACTATCCATACTTTTATTTGTGCTAGTTTCAGAACTTTTTGTGACATTTTCTGTGATGTTTGTCTGTTAAACATCGTTTTCTATTCTCTACTTTAGAGATTTATATCAGGTTAGTACTATTTAGCATATCTCGTTATAGCACTCTTTATCATGCTTTGATATTTTGTTAATATACCTTGCCTGTGAACACTATAAATATTTCTTATATTTTTTTGTTTCTTCACTAATTATTGATTATGCGTATATTGCGGGGGAGCTTTCTCTTTTAAAATTATTTTGCTAAGTGAGAATAAGGGAGAAATAAGATCTAACATCTTAATCTTTTCTTTGTAAGATTACAGGAACAATTTTTTTTACCGAAATCCATTTGTCTTATCAAAGATACCAAAGATATTATATCAGTCAAGGTTTGTCAATTATCAAAATGGAGGAGATTGTTGGCCCATTGGTCATGGTCAAACCTGATTTTAATAATTGATAAAACTCTATCTCGATATACGAAGCTACTCAAATTTTACTCAAGACGTTTTGGACACTTAGACACTGATCAAGATCGGATATCTACTCAGTTCAAGACCGAAGCTATGTTTGCTACTCGAGTCTGTATTTCTTTATGCAATGTAATGTTTACTTTTATTGAGTCTAGGAATACATTGTACACCGAGTCATACTGGCAAATAGGCTATCCAAAATCGTTTTTAAAAATGACCTATGTTTTTAAAAAACATCCCTTATTTACAAAAGCTTCTGAAGGATTTTAAAAAGCCCAAAAATTACTTTTGAAAAACCCTGACAGAACTCGGCCAAAGTTCGGTTAGTGACCTTTGATTTTTGAACGTTTAAAAAACTTGGTCTCCCTTCAGTTGCGGATTGTTACATGGAGTTCTGCCCGAATTCTGCCAGAGTTCTGCCTTTGGAAAAACTATAAATATAGAAGAATTCTGATCATTTCAAATCACTCATTCACTTTCATCTCTTCTCTTCTAAGCTTACGTTTCTTTCCAAAGAGTTCTAAAAAGCTTTCATTTTCAAATCTCAAGCCAGTTACAATTCTCTAGTCAATTTGCCTGTATGGTGCGGTCAAGAAGATTTCAAAGAAATTGTAATCAGAGGCTTGATTGAAGAAAGACTCTTCAAAATTGAAGTTGGTCGAGTTCTTCGTATCAAAGCTCACGTTTGTAGAAGTTGCAAGGACTTCGTATGAAAACTTGCGAGATTTTTCAATAGTAGATTCAACTGGAAGCTAGAGTTCTTTCGACTGGACTCGTCCTCACAAGAGGAAAATCAGTGTACATCGCTGTGTTTGCGTTTGCCTCCTGATCTTATTTTTTTTACAGTTATTGTTTTGTGATTATTGATTTAATTCTGTGATCTTACTGCTAACAAGTTTTTTAATTTACAATATTCTTGTGCCTACTCTATTCACCCCCTCTAGAGTATTCTGCTTTACGACTTTGTTCCTACAGAGCCTTATCAATCCTTGCTTCAACTTCTCGAAGGAACTCTGACACTCCGATATCCAAGTAAACTTCATATCCTTACGGGTCAACTGCGTCAATGACGCTAAAATATGTGCAAAGTCTGATACATATCGCTGGTAATAGCCTGTCAATCCTAGAAAACTGTAAACTTCTGCGACGGTACTAGGTACTAGCCATGTCTCTATAGCTACTATCTTCTAGGGGTCCACTTCCACTCCACCTCTGGTGATGATATGACCAAAGTACGAAATACGATCAAGCCAAAATTCGTACTTGATGAACTTCGCATACAACTGGTGCTCTCTGAAAATCTGAAGGACTACTCGGAGGTATTGCTCATGCTCTGCCTCACTCTTGCTATAGACTAAGATGTCGTCTGTAAACACTATCACGAACTGATCCAAATCGGGTATGAATATGC
Organism: Iris pallida; assembly: GCA_029216955.1. Classification (NCBI taxonomy): domain Eukaryota; kingdom Viridiplantae; phylum Streptophyta; class Magnoliopsida; order Asparagales; family Iridaceae; genus Iris; species Iris pallida. The sequence goes on along the minus strand of JANAVB010015000.1, from coordinate 23,573,145 downwards.
GATTCATGAGATCCATGAATATTGCTGGCACATTGGTCGCTCTGAATGGCATAACGAGAAACTCTTAATGTCCATATCTTGATATGAAGGCCGTCTTCAGGATGTCTTGCTCTCTAACTCTGATCTGATGGTACCCCGACCGCAAGTCAATCTTCGAGAATACCGCTGCCCCACTGAGTTGGTCGAATAAATCATCTATCCTTGGTAAAGGATATATGTTCTTGATTGTTACAGAATTTAAGGTACGATAATCAACATATAATCATGACGTACCATCCTTCTTCTTCACAAGCATCGGGGCTTCCCAAGGTGATCCACTAGCACGAATGAGTCATTTGGTTCTGAGTTCTTTAATCATGTTGTACAGGATCTCCAATTCTGATGGAGCAATTCTGTAGACTCTCTCTGATACTGGTGTCATCCCTGGAATCAAATCAATAGTGAACTCTTTCTCTCTCTCTGGCGGCATGCCTGGAAGCTCTTCGGAAAATACCTTAGAAAATTCTTCTACTACTCTGGGAAACTGAACTGCTTCTGCTACTGCCATCCACAAGACTGGTGGAGAAAGTTCTACTTCGTCTCTGGAAAACGAAAACTCTTCTTCGTCGGGAATACCAAAAATAATTATGTTAATATGACAGTCCATTCTTGCGTATTGATCCTTCAACCAATCAATTCTTAGAACCACTTCATAGTCGGCTATTGAAAATTTTATCAATCTAGCGAAAAATTCTCTCCCGCTAACTACAATTCGACACAAGAAAAAGACTCTATATACTCCCACAAGACTACTACCAGTAAGTATATTGAGCTATACTGATAATGACTCGGGCTTCAGTCCTATCCGTATTGTGAATCGTGTAGACATAAATGAATGCGATGCACCCAAATCAAATAATACTGATGCTGAAAAAGAGTTGACAAGAATGGTACATGCCACCACCTCACCTGATGTCAATTTTTCTGCTACTGTCAGAGCCATAGCTTGACCCTATCCTTTTGGTGCTGGTCTTCTTTGTTGATTACCTCCCTGCCTGTTCTGAATCTGAGCTTGAGTCTGACTATACTGTTGTGGCCTTTACTGCTGGAACACTTGAGCCTGAGGTGACAATGGCCTCGGAGGCTGGTACTGCTGATGCTATTGCATTGGTGCTGGTTCACCGATGGTGTTTTGTCGGGCTGATCGAAAGGACCAAGGAAAATGTCATTGAAGAAAATGACATAGGGAACAATAAAGAAGGACCAAGACAGATCAAGGATAAGGGCATATTATTAAGTCAATATTCAGAAAGATTAGAAAGCACGAGTAGAGATCAAGGGCGAATGCTGATTTAGACATCTATTCGGTAAAACCCTCACACATCTTGATTTAGAAGACCTGCAAGGGCTACCACTTAAACCTTGTCACGCCCCAGAACCAGAATACTAGAGAATGGGGGACAGACACAGCCAGCTACATACATTGAAGTGCAACCCACCTCGTAATACGGTTACGGCTGTCTAGATGCAAGCCAATAGTCTCTTATGATCAAGAACAAGCCTAGTGTCTCAATATCAAGCAAGAAAATAAATGTTACAAGATGTTAGATCATCAGACATACAAAGTAAGGCATCCCAAACATTATATATTCAGATGATCATGAAGCTAGTCATACAAAATGCGAAGACTAACAAGAGTTATGTCATACATAATCAACCCTAAGATTTATCAATCATGTTACAGCCCTTAGACGGACAGAATAAAGTTGCAACACGAGTTAGCACATGCTCGGCGGCTAAACGTCTCAAAAGAATAATTTACAATAGAATGAGAGAGCAAAATAAGAAACCCACTCGTAGCCACGGTTACTCATGGTGTTCACAATCTGGCTGGAAAGGAGTTAGATCTTCGGGTATCACTCCAAAATTTGGCCATACAAAACCAGCTGGGTCAAACCCCAGAAAGAGTAAGTACCACAAGGGAGGCTCCAATTATGAACTAAAACTAGCATATAAAAAATAGGAGAACTAATAAAAGAACATATTGATAATAACATAAATGACAAGAGTTAAAGTGAACATACTTGCTTGCATCAGGAAGAACAAGAGGTAGAATATAACTCCCATGTTAATTATGAGACAATCATTCAGGTACGGCCAATCAAGTCCTACGACTTGCTATCATTAACTAACTAGGGTTGTCACAGGCCTAGTTACTAACAAGATGCAGTTGAGATGTTCCCGCAGTCATAAGCCCTATAGAATATCCAGGTTATCCTGGTGGGGTTACAGGATTTATCAGGTGACTTAGAGTACAACACATGACAGTGTGCTGAAAATGCACCCTACTCGACGGCAGGCTACAAGTCCACATGTATGGCCGGGATAACGGGATCGCCTGTAACTGGAAAATCTCTCTATATGAACTACTTGATCAATCTAGTCATTTAAACTAATCAGATTCATTATGAATCCCTAACCGTGGTAATAAGGAATCCATATCCTAGACATGATGCAAGACGAGACAGGTAGCTTGTTCAGTCACAATCAGAAAAATCAACCACGGTGTCAAGACAAGAGTTATACTTAGCAAGTCAGGATTGGTTGTTGTAACAGCGATCAAGATTATACATGTCATGTCAGGTTTACTTGTCATGTCAAGAGTACTTGTAAAGATTGTGCCTCAATGGGCCACTATCAAGATTATCAAGATGAGATAATATTGTCATGTTCAAGTCAAGTTCAATATTAACAAGTTATCAAGTCGGGTCGTCACAAGTTAGGCCAAGTGCGGGTTACATGCAAGGATCAAACATATAGATTAAGAAATACAGAGAACTAGCATGAAGTACGAGCAGCAAAGCTCGCAGGCAACTTGTAGAAAAGTGCATAGGAAGGCATACGGAAAGGTGCTGGCTGTGCAGGAAAGGCATGCAGAAAGGTGTAGGCTGTGCAGGAAAGCACAGGCTTTACAGACAGTGTAGAAAAGCGCAGGTTGTGCAGTCTGTATAGGAAAGTGCAGGCTGTGCAGTCTGTGCAGGAAAGCGCAGGCTGTGCAGTCTATACAGAAAAGTGCAGCCTATACAGTCTGTGCAGGAGGGAGCGCAGGCTGTGCAGGAAGGTGCAGGCTGCATGCAAGTGCGCGAGTGCAGGATGTTCATCTTTTCCAAATCAGCACCGAAGTGCATAGGGAATCCATGAACTCAAGGAATGCCATAACTTCCTCAAAATAAGTCGAAATCAAGTGGTTCAAAAGCCAAAGATGGGTAGAATAAAATTCTCCACAACATAAACTATTAGATTTCAAAAATAACAAATTTAGGAGATCAAAACCAAGAAAAAGTCTTAAAACTTAGATCTACTAAAATGTAACCATCAAAACCAAAAACTTCAAGTGCTAAAGATGCTTAGAATCAGGAGAGAAAGAGAATAGAACAAACAAAAATGGAGATCCATCATGTTCTTCATGGAGCAAGTTATGCTTGCCTTGGGTTGGTGGGAGAAGTAAATGAAGAAGAAGGTGGAGAAGTAAATGATAATAATGGAAGAGGGAGAGAAGTTGGTTTATATACCAACCTTCTCATCTCAAACCAACCCAACCAAACCAAGCCAAGCCAAGATGAACCAAGGTGAACCAAACCAAAACTAAACTAAGTCAAGATTAGACCAAGACAAGGCTAAGCAAGACAAGTCAAAGCATGGGTCACCTGACAAATGTCAGAAATTCGTACACGTATACTAAAAATACATATAACAGAAAATAGGAATGACAGCCATGTTGGCCTGAATGCTGCTCACTATCTCCTGTAGGCTTGATACTGTGGCCTGCAATGTGGTCATCGTCGAAACCATCTGGCGCATCCTATCTGGCATATATGTTGGACTTGTATTGTGCTTCTACGTGACTGCTCCTGTGTGTTTCAGCGTGGTGTCTCAGCTTTGCGACTTCCCACTTAGTAGAGGTTGCTGTTGTAATCACCTACTTGAGGGAGAGTTATTCTTTGGGTTAACTGTCCATTATGGACAATAGTGACTGCTAGGGGCTTGGATTCTTTAAATATACTTTTGGTGTTGTTCTTAGAAAAGATACTAGAGAATAGATGATACGAGAGTTCGCACCAATAGGAAGCCACGAAGTTTTGTCGAAGTGTTATTGGGGTTCTGTTTGTGTGAAGCCCATTTCGAGAGCGACAAAGGAGGGTTCCATAAGTTCAAGTCGTTAAACTTGCTGGTTCCTAGGAAATGATTGATGGAAAGGATCGAATCTTGTTTTAAGTAATGGTAACCTTTGTCACCCCAAACAAAACTAGTTCTCTTCTTCTGTTTTCTGTTATAACAACTATATTTGCAAAGTTTTAAGCGCCCTTTTCCAAACAACTTGTTGCAATATTTGTTGTTTTAGAAGTTGTATTGTTTAAGTTGTAATTTTCAAACTTGTAAACAATTTTTGGACCTGCAATAACAATGTATAGTTAGTACTACCAAACTGTATCTAGGATTATTTTTGTGATCTGGAGGAGAGAACAATTTTGAACGGATCCTAAATCAAATTTTGTGAATAGCTATCCCTGATCCTGTCCCCCAACCTTGTTCTTCCTCTATGACATGTAGGCCTTTTTGTTAATTTTTATCGGTGGGTCCTATATGTCATAGATGTAGTGCCCCATCCCAAGTCCGTGTCCCGTTCTCTGTTACGACGCGGGGAACGTGGTTATAAAACACTGTCGCTATCGATTGGCGGTACCGATTGAATTAAGATCATTTCCTCGTTATGGAATGGCTTCTTCGGAATCAAGTTCCATATTCAGCAGGTTACGCCTCAAGAACGGACTCTGCGACTGAGTCAGAAGAGACCTCCTGTTGCTCTATTTTTCATGTCATACATGCTTCTTTGGCTTTGTCTTTAGCTTTGGTTTTCTGAATGTGTTTTCTTGAATATTTTTGATGGATTTTATTGTTTGCGTTTTCGAAGTTCAAATTTCATATTGAACTCGGAATAGAAGGGTAGAGTGATGATACGTTGCTTATACGATTTCAGGTGATCGCGTAGGCACCGTCTAGTGTAATAAGACCTTCTTCCCTTCCGCCACAAACAATCAATGTGAGTGGCTGACCCTTCTCTCCTTTGACCCTCATGCTTGTTAAACCAATCGGCGACACAATATGGTAGAATGCTTATCTTACAGAATTAAATCAATGAACTATAGCACAATTTCTCACGTGAACTTGCTATAGAACTGCTATGCCATAATTTACTACATGCTTACTGTCATAACCAGTACCCTCTTTTCGGATACGAGTTCATAGCCAAGTCCAACCTACGTCGCAGTATCGGCGGTAGTACGCTATCTAGCCCACAATAAATAAAATGCTCATAAAATACTATCTTCATTGCTCATTCACAACAACTAAATCAAAATTTTAATGTTCATAAGTTTTACACTTAAAAAAATACAACATCTCATAATATTTAATCAACACTTCTATCTAACTATTATTCTAGGGTTTTTGGTCTTCGAGTCTCTATCCCTCCCACCCCCCGTATGGTCCATAGCGCAAAAGTAGAAAACACGTCATCCTCACCTACATTAACGATCCAGTCAAAAAAGGAGCAAAATACAACCATATGACATTAAATATTGTTAGCACAAAATAAGCTAGAAACAATGAGAAGCAGTAATGGTAAAGAACGTATAAAGAACTAGCAATATATGAACTAGACATAGAAAGTAATAATCATGAATGAGTAATTGATGGAAAAGGAACATGAAGATAAAGAACTGAACTAAGATTATGAACAATGGAAACGACTGTGTGTGTGAAATACCTTTTAATACATGAACGGATGGGCTAATACGGTACATCATAGATAGCTATCATTCAGTAATTGGTACGGCTAACTCCTACGTTAGGTGTATGACTTAGATATCATTCGGTAACAGTATTTGAGTTTGTGTTATGTACTTACCGAGTATTTCTCCTTCTAACTCACTAACAATCAATAATGGTCAATGATACTTTAAGAAGGATACAATAAACCTATCGTGTCATCATTGTGTCTCAATGGAATATCAAACAAGAAAACGATAAAGAAAATATTATAATATACCAAAACATAATGCAATACTGTACTTGCCTGAACCCTTGAACAAATTGTAGTCACAAGTAGAGGATGAGGGGCATGCCAATATAGAAGCTATCAACCCATAATGCACATCGTTACACGAACCGTGCACGAAAACCATAAGTCAATTCTAATATTCTAACTCTAAACAAGGAAGTTTGGCCATAAAAAGTCATGTTTCCAATTTTGAAAACTATGACACACAAATTGAGGAAGTGCAACTTATTAGATTTCAGTGCCACGAGTGCATTGGAATCGACCGTACCACAAAATTACGCTTTGGTCAAAAGATATCGCTGTTATGGCTAACCGTGACCAAATCGGAATTTACCGATCAAATCTGAGTTTAACTTAAATAATAAAATAGTAAATAAAGCTCTAAAAATCTGGAAAAATTATATGTCGAAGATCGTTGTGTTATATTTTCAAAATTCAAACGGATCGCAAATCGGAGTTCGAAATCTCTCGGGATCTGGAAAGCCGTACAACATATCGAGTTTTGGACAAGCAACACTAAAATAATTTTTCAAAAACTCAAAAGAAAATTCTGATAAAATAAAATATATATTCGAAAATCTTACCTCAAGACAAATCCAACAAAAAAAATGGCGCATGAATCCGATGTCGGGGCTGTCCGCAATCGCTCCGGAAAGTTGGAGGTCTCGAAGGAATCAAAACTCTTAAAATCAGCCAAATAAATAGGGTTTTCGAAAAACATAACATATAAATATATATATATATATATATATATATATATATATATATATATATATATATATATATATATATATATATATATATATATATATATATTGTAACTCCACTTCCCAGAAATTTTATTATTTCTAAAATAATTTTCCTGATATTTTCTAAGTTAGTATTATTATATATATATATTTTTTTCTTCAGCCCAACCTGTTTAGGGCTTTACTTCCAACCATCTTTGGGCTTTTTATTTAAGCCCATGAACCCAATTAGTTTTTAAACCATCCTCTGTTAAAAACCCAACTCCTCATTTGATCTCCACCTTCCTTGTTGAGAGCAGACCAGCTGTTCGAACGGCCAGGGGAATTTGAAATTCTATTTCTAACAACCTTGTCAGAGCCATGTGCTCTACTAATTTCCCTCCAATTCTCTCCAACCGCCTATTTAAGGTCACCTCTCCCCACATTTTAGAGGAGCAGCATTCCTCTATTCTTCCAGAGTTCGTCATCTCCAATCGAAGCTCTGTCCAACCAGCCATGGCGGATGGGATTTGCAGAGGAGTTGCCAGTAGCATTTCTCCTCAGTAGCTGGATCGTACCAGGAGAAGAACTTCTCCCCAATATTGCTGAACTTCGTCGACCTTGGTAGAGTCTTCTGATCATTGCTTCCTCATTTGAACTCTAATTCAAATCTTCTTTCAAAAATATTTTGATTTGCAATTCAAATTTGTACTGAGGAGTCGGTTTTGATCCTCTCACCAGATAAGTTTGGTTAGTGCCCTTTGACTAATTGAAGTCCATTACGATTGATCCAAACTCGTCAGGACTGTAAGTATTCGATCCTATAACTCTAGATCTGAATCCAAGTATTTTGCCTATGTGGAATGTATGGGTTATTGAGTTCTTGACCTTTCTGTTCCTTCCCTGCATCTGTTCCATTTTAAGTTTCAGTAGAGGATTTTGTCAGATTGAGTAGCTGGGTGTTGTATTGAGACTTGGTTCGAGCAACTCTTCAATCTATCAGGTAACTCCTAGTCTCTTCCTTCAACACATTATCTATTTTGAATGGACAATTCTGTGTGATAATTGAGATTTAGATTTACCATAGGATTTTCACCCTTGATTGAGTTGATCTCTGTCCTGGGAATCAATGGGAATATGGCTATTAGATCTAACTGTGTCCTTTCAAGCATTTAGGAATTTTTTCTTATAAATATTCATGGTGTTGTCATGATTGGTGGAACTGGACTCTGGATAAGGAACTGAGACTAGTATCAGTCCTAACAGGACTGATTTGTCTCACTGAGATAACATCAATCCTGCTAGGACTAACTCCTCTCAGAAGCCTGTGATTGTTCATCTAATTAACAGAGGGATCACTGATTTTTTTGGTTAGAATTAATTATAGAACTGACTAATGAACTATGGGGTCATTCCCTTTTTGTGGATTAAATTTATATCAGTCCTAATCTAGAAACCTAGTAATTGATTCATTAATATAGTTGGAACTCGATTCCAGTTCAGGGAGCTTAGGGAAGAATGGTATATCATAGCTGAGTTAAATCTGGGGATTTAATTAGCAGTTACCTTCATATTGATTGATCCCTAAGTTCTGCATTTTGGGTTGATACTGGAGAACTAAGGAGGGTATCTACTTTAGAAATATCATGCATTTTGCTTTCAGTTATTGAATTTGAAGTTAATATATGGTTAAAATTGATGTGGGTGTTCAGGATACAATTGTTAGTTAATTGACTATGTTGATTTCAGTCTTAAATGAGTACTACATCCAGTATGGTAGGACTGAATTCCAGTCACTAGAAATTTCTGCATATCTGGGATTGATTATAATGGTCTTCCTAATTTGATTTTCTTCATAGAACTCAGTTGAGCATCTATGTTCATTGTTATATAAAATCAGAATTTAGGTTATTATTGCCCTGTTACCAATTGTGCAGTAAATTAAATTTTAGACTGGTTTTAACCAATGTGAAGAGGCTTACTCTCATTTGTTAGACTGACATTGAACATGAAGGACTAAGCAGGAATTTCTAATTGGAAAACTCAGTAACTTGAGAGTCTCAGGAAAACCTTAGATCCTTGAGAAGTCCTGTGTAAGTCTTTTGATTTAAACTGAGATTAGGGTCTGTGTTGCTAAGTATTAATCAGTAAGCAGGACTAGAACAGAATTGATTTAATGAGGGTTGGTTGACTAGTATTTGAACTGGTAGTGAACTTGTTTTAGTATTTGGGCTGGTGAGTCATGTGCAATATCTTGGGATTTCAGTAACCTGAGAACTTCACTTTCCAGCCATTTTCAGTGCTATGTTTGTTCTATAGCAGGTTGATTCATTCCTGGGACCTAGAATCAAATCTCATTACACCTATGTGCTATAGTATAGAGAGTGTGCAATGTTAAGTCCTGGGTGAAGAATGGCTTTAGAAAGGTTAATAGGTTTCAGTCCTATTTTGATTTATCCTTGTGATCTATGGAGGAACTGGACATATCAGTCTGGTTCAGGAGCCTGGACAATCAAGACCAGTCTGATTTCAGATATCCTGAGACTATTCTCAGTAACCTGGGATTATTCCTCATAGTGCAGTCCAATTTTGACAGCAGGAACTGAGCTCACTTCTCATAGTTCAGTTCTATATGACTGAGAAACCTGGAACCAAGCAAGGTTTAGTCCTTTGAGCATTTAGATTCCTAGGAACCACCTTTGAACTAATATTGGAACCAGGCCATATACAAAGGTTTCATGTTTAACTATTGGTCTACAATGAGTTCAACTTTGGAAGATTTCACTCATTGTATAAGGTTTAACTCCTTACTTTTATTTAGAAGTATTCATGTGGGCTTGAGTAGAGACTTTGAAGTTCATACCCTCAACTATTGTGTTGGTCCAATACTAAGTTTATATAACCATATCTATTGATTATTAGGAAAAGGATGATTAATAGGGTAACTTTTCTAGATTAAGAAAATAGCTAACCTTATGATTGTTGACTTATCATTTATAACCAAGCTAGTTCAACCAGTTTATTAATCAACTTGTACACATCATTACCTATTACAGGAGGATATCTAGCTCTTTTGCCTACTTGTACTTTCCTGGAGCAAGGCAAGTACTTTTCTACGGTTTTGTGCATTTACATTCCTGTACCCTTTCTTGTGACACGTCATGACACGATATTCCTGTACTCCTGTACTTCTGTACTCTTGCTCTTGTATTTATTAGTGTCGGGTGGGAAAATACACTAGCCATGTGACCAATCCCGGTTACTATATATTCCTGTACCTAGCTTAGGCCTCGTACTGTGCACGCGGGTCCTAAGTCGTACCATATTCATGTACTCCTGTGCATGCTCCTGTACTCACCCCAGCCGGTCACATGGACTAGATGTATTTCAAAATTGTGCACTTGTCATGTCTGGTACTTCAGGATTATAGTTTCATTCCTGTACTTTACATGTTCCTGTACTTTACATTCATGTACTATATTTTCTGTACTCATTTCCTGTACTATTTTCCTGTACTTTCATGTTCATTTCTGTATTTCATTTTCCTGTACTCCTGTGCTCTTTTCATATCATGTTCATGTTCATTACCTAGAACTGTACTTTGCTCCGCTCCTGAATAGGATATGTTGCAGGTATGCTTGCAGGACATTGATCTACCCTATGGGCCAGAGCCCAGGATTTAGCTGAGCAGGATGAGGCTTAGCTTGAGGCTTCAGGTTTAGATTACTTAGCTTTACTTTGAGATATTGACTTTAGAGTTCATAGCACTTTTCATTCCTGTTGATTCTGGTACATTATGATATCTGGATTTGTGGATTATGGTGATCGTTCTGGGATCATTCTGGGATACGTTTTTAGATGCTGTGATTCTATACTTTCATGTTTATCTGGTTAGTTTTCCCTAGCTTGGTACAGCTTACTTCATTGTGTCTAACAATGAAGGCTGGGCGTGTCCGACTCGTGTCCGATTATTCGGGAGCGGGTCGTGACATATATATATATATATATATATATATATATATATATATATATGAGAGAGGCGGTGGAGCCGCGGCTTGGCTTGCTATGTGTCGTCATCTGGTTCGTCCCGCCCAGAATTGGACGGCCAGATGGCGACCCGGGTTGGCTTGAGCCATGCTGGAGCCGAGCTTCCTTATAAAGAAGCCAGAGCCTAGTCAGCCGCTGACTAGGCAGCCACGTGGCCTGCTCCACTCACCCTGGGTGGCTGATAGGTGGGCCACTGCCTACTGACTGGGTATATATGACTGTGTAAATAATTACAGAATTTAATTTTAATTCAATTTAACTCCAAATAATTCTAGGTAAATCTCTAAAAATTCCAAAAAAATTTATTAAAAATTTATAGAAACTATATTAACCTTCTAAAGTCTAAATAAAAATAGTTTGTCTCAAAATGGTCTCAAATGGCCTCCTACTAAATAATGGAAGCCTTTAAAAGGTATAAAACTTAATAATATAAATATATAAAAATATCTAAAATTCATATTAAATTATGAAATAGCTAAAGAATGCTTATATAACTTATCTAGAGGTCATATGAGCATAGGATGTTCCTACCTGCAAGCATCGTCACGCCTTCTATGATCATAGAATTAATCATAATAAGATAAAATAATAAATAAATAAAAAATTGGAAAGTGGGCTTATATTTACTTGTTATGCCAGATATGGAACTGTGATAACGAATAAAGGAATCAACGAACATTGCCATGATAAGACGGAATATACTAAATTGATTAAGTTTCTATGAAGTCGTATACCATGCCTGAATAACTAGATTAGTCTAGCGCGGTCATTGGACAACTTGTGCACAAGGTATAGTTTTCTCGAATGGTATCTCGGGGGCCACGAAACCGATTCGACCGAGGGAAAAATAGTATAACTGTGCTGAATCCTAGCATGGGTGATTCGAAAACTTTCAGCGGGCTCGCAACCGCGCTGAAAGGAACGCCGTCTAACCAAGTCTCTAGTCCAGGATAGTTTGTTATGCCAGTGACCTTCATATAAATATACACTTATTAGTGATTGATACTGAACACGAAAGGACATAGTAAGTTTGTACTGCAATAGGACGCTCTGCCATAGGTAAGTTATAATATAGTTATGTTTATATGCCTGTCAAATATTTACATGTAAATTCACTAGGATGGTTAGAAAGATCACTAAAATTATTGTATGTTTTTACATATTTCTTGAACCAAATAAAAGCACAGAAATTGAATTAGCCACTATCACACTCATTTTTTGTTATACGTATTTTTCAGTATACGTGTACGAATTTCTGACATTTGTCAGGTGATCTATATTTTGACTTGTCTTGCTTATGCCTTGTCTTGCTTTAATCTTTCCTTTGGATGGGTTCACCTTGGTTCAACTTGGCATGGCTTGGTCTGGTTTGGTTTGAGTTGAGATGAGAGGGTTGATATAAAAACCAACTCCCCTCTCTCTCTCCAACATTAATTTTGTTTACTTCTTTATCTTGTTCTTCATTTACTTCTCCTCCAACCCTAGGCAAGTCCAACTTGCTTCATGATGGATCATAAATTTTATTGTTCCCTTGTCTTCTTTGCTTAATTCTAAGTCTCTTTAGAACTTGGAGTTTTTGGTTTGATGTTTAGATTTTCGTAGATCTAAGTTTGTAATTTTTCTTTTTTTTTGTTTTCATCTCTTAAAGCTTGCTATTTTCGAAAACTAATGTTTCATGTTGTGGGGAATTCAATTCCACCCAATTTTGCTTTTGAACTGCTTGATTTCGACTTATTTTAAAAAAGTTATGATATGTTCCAGTACATCTTTGGTGTTGCTAGGATTATGAATAGTGTCATGCGCCCGCACGCCTTGCATCAGCGCCCCATGCACCATGGCAGTTTTTTTCGTACGTACCACGCGTACTGCATGCCCGAGCGATTCTGTAGCTGCACGCCGTGCTCTCATGCTTCGCGCACCGTGCATCCTCATGCTGCACGTTTCAAGGTTGCGTGCCTGCACAATTCATTTGTCATGCGCCTGCGGGTCATACTTTTGCTCTCCGCATGCTGTACATCCGTGCCTTGCGCATTTCGTGAGCCCGTGCGATTCGCCACGCCATGCTCTCGCGCTCCCCGCTGCGCATTTTACGGCCGTGCGCTTGCGTGATTCATATGCCGCTTGCCCGTGCCGTGCTCTCTTACCACGTACATCGTGCATCCGTGCACTGCGCATTTCGCGTACCGCGCCCCTGCGCGTTTCATTTGCCGTACGCCTGCGCGCCGTGCTCTCGCGCTCCGCGCATCGTGGCCAATTTGGTCCGTGTGTACTACGTGTTTTGCGTGCCGTGCGCTTGCACAATTCATTTGTCCTACGCTTGTGCGTCGTGCTCTCGTGCCCCACATGCCGTACTCTCGCATCTCGCGCGACATGGCCAGTTTTGTCCGTGCGCGTGAATTACTATTTTTGCCTGTTTAAGCTGTTTTGTAGCTAGAATCTTGTAAAACTCAAAACATGAAAGTTATAGATCTTCGTTTTGGCTTCAAGAATATTCTTGTTTTACCTTAACTTGAGTTCATATGCGACTGATAGTTTTAATCACAATGTTTGATCTTCTTTGTATGTTTTCTGTACTTGGCCTAAATTACGACGACCCGACTTGATGAAATTGAACTTCAACATGATAATTTGATCCCTTCTTGATAATCTTGATAGTGGCCCCTCGAGACGCACTCCTGACAAGTACTCCTGACAAGTGATAAGTAAACCTGGCATGACATATGTAATCTTCATCGCTGTTAGGACAGCCAATCCTGACTTGCTAAGTGAAACTCTAGTCTTAACTCCGTGGTTTATTTTCTTGATTATGCTTGTTGAAACTACATGTCCTGTCTTGCATCATATCTAGGACATGGATTCTGAGTTTCCACGATCAGGGATTTATAATAAATCTGGCTAGGTTAACGACTAGATTGATCAAGTAGTTCATATAGAGAGATTTTTCTGTTACAGGTGATCCCGTTATCCCGGCTACACCTGTGGACTTGTAGCCTACCATCGAGTAGGGCACATTTTTAGCACACTGTCATATGTTGCACTCTAAGTCACCTAATAATTCTTTTAATTCTTGATAAACTCTTGTAACCTCGCCTGGATAACCTAGATAGTCTGCAGGGCTTGTGACTGCGGAACATCTCAACTGTATCTTGTTAGTAACTAGGCCTGTGATAACCCTAGTTAGATAATGATATCAAGCCGTAGAACTTGATTGGCTGTGCCTGAATGATTATCTCATGATTAACATGTGAATTGTATTCCACCTCTTATTTTTTTAATACAAGCTAGTATGTTCTTTAAAGCACGTCTTATGCCATTTACTTATGTTTATTTATCATTTCTTCTATTCATTTTATGTTGGTTTTAGTTCCTAAGTGGAGCCTCCCTTATGGCACTTGCTCTTTTCGCGTTCTGATCTAGCTGGTTTTGTATGGCCAGATTTTGGGGTAGCACCCGAAGATCTACCTTCCTTCCAACCAGATGGTGAACACTAGAAGTAACCATGAAACCGGATAGGTTTTTTATTTTGCTCTCCCACTATATTATAAATTATTCTTTTGAGGCATTTAGCCGTCGTGCATGTGTTAGCTCGTGTTGTAACTTAATTTGTATTTGCCTAAGGGCAGTAACATGATTAACAAATCCTAGGGTTGATCATGTATGACTTCACTCTTGCTAGTCTTTATATTTTGTATGATTAGCTTCATTATCATCTGAATATGTAATATTTAGGAAGCCTTACTTTGTATGTCTGATGATCTAACATCTTGTAATAATTATTTGCTTGCTTGAGATTGATACATTAGGCTTGTTCTTGACTACAAGAGACTGATGGATTGTAGATAAATCCTCATGCATCTAGACAGCCGTGACCGTATTACGAAGTGTGTTGCACTCCAATATACGTAGCTGGCTGTGTCTGTCCTCCACTCTCCAGTATTTTGGTTCTGGGGTGTGACACGGTTTAAGTGGTGGCCCATGCAGGTCTTGTAAATCAAGATGTTGGGAGTTCTATTAAATAGATGTCTCAATCAGCATTTGCCTTTGATCTCTACTCGTGCTTTCTAATCTTCCTAAATCTTGACCTGATAAGGTGCTTTATCCTTGATCTATCTTGGTCCTTCCTTGTTGTTTCCCATATCATTTTCTTTAATGGTATTGTTCCTGGTCCTACCGATCAGCCGGGTGGAGCACCTCCAGTAAACCAGCAGCAACCTGGGGACCAAACCCAGTACTCAGGAACAGCATCCCGAGTTGTACCTATCGGGAAACAAGAGCCACCAGTTCAGCCAGCCCAACCTGCAGATCCTGACAATCGAGCCCTGATGGGACTTATCCGGGATTTGCTTGCGTCGTAAGATCATCGATGTCCTACAGCAGACAGTACAAGCAGCTATGGGCAGAGTTGGTTATCAAGGGAACAATGCAGCCAATAGCTTCAATCGCCTGAACCCTCCTTTCTTTGACGGCAGAGAAGATACTATTGCTGTTGACACGTGGCTTCAGGATATAGAGGTTATTCTGGAGGCAGCTCGAATTTTAGAGGAAGAGAAGGTGGCCATTGTGTGCCTGCAGTTATTGGACTTAGCCCACAGCTAGTGGACGATATAAGCCGTTGGATTGGTGACGCCTGTCATATGGACGGTATTCTGTGATAAATTTTAGACGAAGTACTTTGATGCAGTAGCTCGGTATGATTTGTAGACAAGATTTAGCAATCTCAAGCAGATGGAAAGGACGGTCGATGGAAGTTTTCAAGGCTTAGTCGGTTTTCTCCCACCTTGGTGGCGACCGAATTGGACCAGGCGCAGTGATTCCGGTAGGGACTCTACCTAGAGATTATTCTAGCCGTGGAGCGGTTTGAGCACCAGACATTTGATGCTATTTTACGAGCAGCTAGGAGGCATGAGTATACTGCTCAGAGGATAGTAGATTGAGCTGGAGGACGGAAGAGGCCTCATGGACAGTTATCTCAGACATTAGCACCAGCCCCGGCAGCTAGGGCCTTGACCATTGGATCTCCTAGGAGGGCGACCACAGTTTCGTCGATTCAGCACTCGACTTCGACGTACCTTCAACAACAGAAACAGAAGCAATCTTCTGTAATGGGCTGCTCTCAGTGTGGGAAGCCAGGGCATGTGATTTCAGAATATCGTAGAGCACAGGGGTTGTACTTAGCTTGTAGGGCACCGGACCACATAATAGTTCCTACCCGAATAGAGCTAGTTCATCTTCATTAACCCTAACCAGTCCATCAGTTAGGGGACCAGCACTAGTGCAGCAGTAGCAGTACCAGCCTCTGAGGCCATTGCCGCCTCAGGCTCAAGCATTCCAGTAGCAAAGGCCACAACAGTATGTTCAGACCCAAGCTCAGGTTCAGAATAGGCAGAGAGGTTACCAGCAGAGGGGACCAGCACCAAGAGGACAGTCAAGCTATGGCTTTGATGGTAGCAGAAGAATTAGCATCAGGTGAGGTGGTGGCAGGTACCATTCTCGTCAACTCTTTTCCAGCAACAGTATTATTTGATTCGGGTGCATCACATTCATTTATGTCTTCATGATTCACAACACGAATAGGATTGGAGTCCGGGTCATTATCAGTAAGACTTAATATCCTTACTGATAACGGTCTTGTGGGAGTAGATAGAGTCTTTTTCTCGTGTCAAATCGTAGTTAGCAGTAGAGAGTTCCCCGCTAGATTGATAGAATTTTTAATGGCCGACTATGATGTGGTCCTAGAAATGGATTGTTTGGAAGATCAGTATACAAAAATAGACTCCCATGTTCGCAGGATTATTTTTGGTATTCTCGACGAAGAAGAGTTTTCATTTTCCAGAGGTGAAGTAGAACCTTCTCTACCAGTCTTACGGATAGCAGTAGCAGAAGTAGTTTAGTTTCCCAGAGTAGTAGAAGAATTCCTGATGCATTTTTCGAAGAGCTTCTAGGCATGCCACCAGAGAGAGAGATAGAGTTCACTATATTGATTTGATTCCAGGGACGGCACCAGCATCAGAGAGAGTCTACAGAATGACACCATCAGAATTGGAGATCCTGTACAAGATGGTTGAAGAACTCAGATCGAAGGGATTCATTCATGCTAGTGTATCACCTTGGGGAGCCCTGATGCTTCTTGTGAAGAAGAAGGATGGTATGTCAAGATTATGTATTGATTATCGTACTTTGAATTCTGTAACAATCAAGAATAGATATCCCCTACCAAGGATAGATGACTTATTCAATCAACTCAGTGGGACAACAGTATTCTCGAAGATTGACTTGCGGTCGAGATATCATCAAATCAGAGTCAGAGAGCAAGACATCCCGAAGATGACATTCAGATCTAGATATGAACATTGAAAGTTTCTCGTTATGCCATTCGAAGCGACCAATACGCCAGCAGTATTCATGGATCTTATGAATCGCATATTCATCCCCTATTTGGATCAGTTTATGATAGTGTTTATAGACGACATCTTAGTCTACAGCAAGAGTGAGGTAGAACATGAGCAACATCTCCGAGTAGTCCTTTAGATTCTCAGAGAGCACCAGTTATACGCGAAGTTCAACAAGTACAAATATTGGCTTGATCGCATTTCTTACTTAGGTCACATCATCACTAGAGGTGGAGTGGAAGTGGACCCCCAGAAGATAGTAGCTATAGAGACACGGCCAGTACCTAGTACCGTCGCAGAAGTTCGTAGTTTCCTAGGATTGGCGGGCTATTACCGACAATTTGTATCAGACTTTGCTCGAATTTTAGCACCATTGACGAAGTTGACCCATAAGGATGTACAGTTTGCTTGGATAGTGGAGTGTCGTAGTTCCTTCAAGAAGTTGAAGCAAGGATTGATGACGATACCCATTCTCACGCTTCCAGATGGGACGAGAGGAGTTTTAGTTTATTATGACGCTTCAGGTAAAGGATTAGGATGCGTCTTAATGCAACATGGCAAGTGTAATGCCCCGCTCCGTATGGTACATTATGCTGAGTCGTTGACTCAAAGATTTACGTTGACCCGATTAAATATCGATGCAAATCGATACAAGAGTTACCTTGTCCCGAGAACCGCATCGAGTCGGATCGACGTATAGAGTTACGTTGACCCAAGGAACGCATCGCGTAAGATTGATGCAAGTGTTAAATTGGCCCGAGATAAAGCATTGAGTCGGTTCGAAGATTCTAAGAAATCGAATCGACGCAAGGCATTAGTCCGATTTGAACAAGTATTAATTTTAGGTGGTTTCATGTATAGGCTATACGTTTATGCTGAAATATAAGAGGTCAGGTTCGAAGATTCCTCAGGACGCTTGCTTCGTTTCAATTCCAAAGAGTTGCCCACCACCAATCAATTCACTCTTGACTCTACTCGATGCCGCACTGGATGTTCCATACAATAAGTCTAATACAAATTGTGTAATTTTGTCGCATGTGTTTTGAAAATTACATAATTTTTGCTAAGGAAGTCGTAAAATATTTGTTGCATGGAGTGCAATAAGTCGTAAAATAATTGTTGCTGCAAGCGCAACAAGTCATGAGATGTGAATTGAGATGTTTGTTGCTGCAAGTACAACAAGTTGAGAAATATGAATCTAAATGTTTGTTATTTCAATGCAACAGTCGATGTGAGAAATATTATTTGCATCGATATAATGAAAGTCGTGAAATATTGTTGTATCAAATGCAACGAGTTATGAATGATGCGTTGCAAGAAAAATAAAAGTTAAAAATTGAATGTGTTGAACAGATTCGAGTATTGGCTTTGAATATCAGAAATAAAACATTGCACGAGATGCAATGGAGGAGAATGAATTAAAAACATTAATACGTTGCACGAGATGCAACGGAAGCAATTGAAATCATAAATCGATAGAACGAATCGTTCGTTTGTGCACCGAGCTTGTATTGGCAAATGAATACATTGGCCGAGTTGTGTCAAATTTTGATTTATCAAAAGTTATGGTTGTGATTGGCATGATTACTACGGAAATCGTAAGTTGGAATAAACAGTTGGTTCATACCGAGTATGATGCGAGGGAAATGACATAAATTCCGAGTGGTATATGTCATACCACGTATGCGATGAATGACTCGATTCTGAGTGGTATATGCTATACCACTTGTGCGATGAATTAAATCGACGCGTTGCGAGAATTACGGAAGGTTTGTCCGCAACGGACGGAAGAGTACCGAGACTCGATTGAAAATTTGTATGACGGTATGTTGATACAAGTATTCTTTGATAATTGGTTGGAATGATAGGGCGGAGATTCGTATCAATGAATGATACGTCGGACAAAAATTTGTAAGTCGGTCGAACGACCGCGACTAACGAAACAATTATGCCTTGAAGCAATAATTGGATCGACGGTATAGGAAACTTGAACTTATAAACGAGTCGAAGGACTTGAGATCTCGATAGAAATGTTGGGCGAGGCGAATCGTAATCAAATCGTATGACTTACGATCTTGATGGAAATGTTAGACGATACGAATTATAATCGGATCGCACGATGTACAATTTTGGTAAAGAGTTGGTTGATGCGGGTAAATAGTGCCTAAGAGATAGTTGGTTACGTTACAGCGAAACTCATTTGAGTACGATTGAAACACGCAAAACTTAGAGGGCGTGATCGTATAACTCGCGGGTTCGATATTGGATAATCGGTAACTCGGTTACGCGATCAATGTATAGTGGGATACGGCGAATCAAAAACAAGTTGATGAGTATGGAAAAGTATATAGTGAACTTAGAGGTATGCAATACGAACTAAAGTCGATATTGATACAGATTCAAAGTTAGCCCTCGTGTTATCGAAATTGATATGACCTATCGAAATTGATACGCAAGGAAATGTAAGCACGATGTGAGAACACAAAATAGAGCGGGCCTACGATATCGTAACTTTTGGAAATAGTAAACGAGAATGTCGAACTAGTTGATCGAAAACTTTACGATTGGTCAGGTGAGACCATAAAGTCATCGACGATTGTCTTGATGCGTATAGCATCTCAGATGTCGACAGTGGGTAGATAGACTCGAACTCAATACGAGTAGATGTTTCGTGAATTTCAAAATCATCGACGGCAATGCATGACGTTACTCGAAGGATAGTTGCGCATCAGTTGCGCCGATAGAAATGGTTTTATCCAGATTCGGGTAGTCACATAGAAATCATCGGAACATGATTTGGCTCTGAAATAAGATATAGCATGGTTCATAGTAACTTTTCTTCGTTAATGATCCACAATTATCGAGCGTAGATTGGAGGCAGCTGACCCTAGAAGACTTGACCGCCAAATCAAATTGAATGTTGCAGACCCGTAAGATGACCCATACGATGTCGCATATGAAATTACATCGGTAACAAATATAATGTGGTGCATGTTGATGATAAGTCTAGGCAATTTTCAAAATTGTGTTATGCACGAGCGCGAGCGGTAAGAGAATGACTTATGAGTTATGTCATTAGATTTGGATTCACCTTGCAATTGAGCTTGCGTGAATTGAACTTATATTCAATGTTGCAAAACAGACAAGTTGGAAATTTAGCTAGTAAATTTTCTACTCGATAGGAATCGAACGTAAGATACGTCATTAAGATTTTTGTGTCAAAGCGAATGCTGCCTTTGAGCACCATCGCCTCAAGTATAACTTCGTATCGAAAAGATTGTTGCCTTTGACCATCGTTGATTTGAGTTGAGTCAGAAAAGAGTTTGAGCACGGTGTCTAAGTAAGTCACCTAGTGGGCGTAGCCCTGAGTGTTGATGCATTTGTAAGTCAACAAAGAAAATTATATCGAGATAAGTTGCATAGCCAAACTTCGAAAATAGTTGGGCGACGACTTCGAACGCAAGGTGTTATGAAGGATCGTTATGATCGAATGCGCGACGGCTCAACGTAACGCATAGAATTGATGGTCCATACGAAACTTGCGAAATAAGAAATACGATTTTGAATTGCGTCCCATGCAGTGACTTTATTGAATGAATCACGTATGTATCGAATATACAGATGCGATAAAATTTCAAGAATATTCGCTAAAGATATGTCCGATCGAGAGTACAAAATGGCAAGCATAGGATTGAAATTTACCTGTCAGCTTTGTTCCAATTTTCTACCACTGGGCTTGACTGAAATACACATATTTTTGGGATACCTTAAATAGGTGTACGATCCAAACCAAGTTATATACTAAATTCAAATTGAACTGCAGGAAACACTGAAAGTTAATGAAAGCTTGCAGAGTGTTTGAAACAGAACAACGATAGTTGGACGAGATCGTAAAATGATCTACAGAAACACTTGGAATTGAGTGTTGGTTTCGGTTCGAGGACGAACCTTGTTTTGAATGGTATATTATGTAATATCCCGCTTCGTACGGTACATTATGCTGAGTCGTTGACTCGAAGAGTCGCGTTGATCCGATTAAATATCGATGCAAATTGATACAAGAGTTACCTTGTCCCGAGAACCGCATCGAGTCGGATCGATGTGTAGAGTTACATTGATCCGAGGAATGCATCGAGTAAGATTAATGCAAGTGTTAAGTTGGCCCAAGAGAAAGTATTGATTCGGTTCGAAGATTCTAAGAAATTGAATCGACGTAAGGCGTTAGTCTGATTCGAACAAGTATTAATTTTAGTTGGTTTCGTGTGCAGTCTATACGTTTATGCTGAAATATAAGAGGTCGACATTTTGCCTTATTTACAACGGGGTCCGCAAAACCAAATCACCGCCTCTCAACGAACTGAGACAAAGGCTCGGTAAACCAAATCGATCGTATAATTCAATGGAGCACGAAGTGCTCGAATGGCTAAGTCAGAAGAGTTGGTCGTACAACAAAGATATGAAATTGAACCGCATCGACTAGGCGAAACGACAAGGCGTATCAGCTTAAGGTGGGAGAACTTTGACTTTTTTCTAATCCTTCATGCCTAAGTAAAATATATCGTTGTATGCTAAGTTAACCTATCGAGACCACGGGCGTGGCTCGATCGAGAGATGAACATAGTGTATGTCTAACACTAGATAGAACAATTGAAATGAGACGTACATCAAATGTACGAGTCGCTACGGAATATTGAATATCGTAAAGGCGAGCGCCTCGGTGCACAAGCCATAAGAACATGGGATAATTGTATCGACGAGTGCCTCAATGCACAAGTTATTTGTGCCTCCGTACACGAGTTAGTATGCTAGAACATTGAAAGACTATATCGGCACGAGTGCTTTAGTGCACGAGCTATAGAACATTGAATACCCTATCGAGGCATGCTCCAGTTGCACGAGTTGGAGGGAAGGAACATTAGTCTAACG
The DNA here is from genome assembly GCA_029216955.1 of Iris pallida. Lineage (NCBI taxonomy): Eukaryota > Viridiplantae > Streptophyta > Magnoliopsida > Asparagales > Iridaceae > Iris > Iris pallida. The sequence goes on along the minus strand of JANAVB010015000.1, from coordinate 23,550,955 downwards.
CATTGAACACTAAGGCGTAGAACGTAGAAATATGGCTTCGAGGCGTGCATCAAATGCACGACGCATGGAATGGCGAATAACTATATTAAAGCGTGCGTACGTGCACGAGACTTACAAATGATAGCTTCGTTGCGAAGGGAACAGTTGTGGCACAAATGTGGCAGAACTGTCCAATGTGGCACGGTGCCTTCTAAATGTTTATGGCCTTCGGGGCGTTCGTTGATGAACATTGAGTTGGGGCATTGCGCCAATTGAAATAGAGATAGGCGAATTGGCTTGGTTGTATGACAGATAAGATGCATTGCATGGTCAAATGGACTTAAAGATATATTGTCCATGCACGGGTGTTTTATTCCCTCGAACGTGGTTCGCCAGGGCACTGGGACCGTTCGGCTTAGGAAGGACTCGGGATAATCGGTATTGTTGGTGCACTTCATTAAGACGGTTTGTGACCTACTATTGATGTGATAGGCCACTTGCTCGAGTAATTCGGGAGTCCTGTGATATTTAGTTTAGCAACCGCACAGAGCGATCACCGTCTTATATATTCGATTTGAGAAATATAAGTCCATTCTAGCCCGAAAAGCTAGTGACCTTCATATAGTTAAGGAATGACGGGTCGAAAGTGCAGGAACACAGTGCTCCTGCACAAAACACTTATAACATGACAGAAAAGGAATGAGGCGCATTCAACTTGCGTCGATGCAAGGGCAAGTGCGTCAGTGTTTGGTAAGAAGTCACTAAATAATACGAGATTGCTATTAGTTGCCTGCTTGCTTATGCGAATTGAAATGACATGCTTTCCATGAGAACATGCTTACTACTTTTGAATATGCCATGAAATAGATACTAAGGAGAACATAGAAAGATAACTAAATTGTATGCTGTATGAATCAATTCATTACTAAATGTCGTTTTAGTTAAGTGGGTCTTTGATCAGTAAAGTGAGGACAAAAGTACTAATCCCCCACTAGTTTGCTAGCAGGTTCAGGGAATGGTCTGCTCGCAGCGGGGCTTCGCTTGATCGCGCTGAGGCATAGAATGCCATAGCCTTTGAAGCGTACGATCGCATTGACGCTCGAACTTGCAACAGGATTGATGCGACCAAGATATAGAATGCATGATGTATGAAATGGTGAAATCCTTTGTGGGCAAGAGAGAACTTGAGGGTTGTAGCAAATCTGGCAAATTCAGTTGGGCTATTGAAAGCTTTGTAACCTCAGATCATTTATTGAATAAAGGGAATTGTTTTGTATACTCTATTTTCTTATATTGCTAATATTAAATCAAAGATAACCATTTGAGAACTTGTCATCTTGTCTTGTATGGGTGCAACTCCAGACTCGTACGGCATCATGCCCTAGTGAGGATGATGATTCGGATAAATCGATACGAAACCGAGCAATTTTTTGTGTCGGGGCGTGACAGCATGGTAGTAGCTTATACATCATATTAGGTTCGTGATCATGAGAAGAATAACCTAACCCATGACTTGGAGTTAGCAACAATATTTTTTGCACTCAAGCTTTGGAGGCATTACTTGTATAAAGATCGGATATAGATTTTCACCAACCACAAGAGTCTCAAGTATGTGTTTACCCAGAAGGATCTCAACATGCGTCATAGGAGATGGCTAGAGTTACTAGTGGATTAAGACATCAACTGCAGTATCATCTTGGGAAGGCCAATATAGTTGCAGATGCATTGAGTAGAAGAGCAGGAGCTTATTTTTTGACAGTATAGAGCTTATTTAGCGGATCTTCAGAAGATGGAAATAGAGGTAGTTCTCCCTACCAATGTGGCATTGATGGCCAGTATACAAGTTCAGTCCAGTATAGTTGAGAGAATCAAGATAGCTCAATCAATAGATTCTAAGCTTCAGCGGCTTAGAGCAGAATGTGAAGCGGGACAAAGAGCAGAGTTATGCATTTACGAAAATGGCATGTTCTGACATAGAAGGGGTCTTTGTGTACCCAGAGGTAACATCAGACAAGAGATCATGGCAGAAGCACCCACAGTTTGTAGTATTCAATTCATCCCGGTGGTACGAAGATGTATCGTAATATTCATCAATATTTCTGTTAGAATGGCATGAAGAGGGAGATAGTCCGGTTTGTCTCTCGTTGTTTAGTTTGTCAGCAAGTTAAAATTAAATATCAAAGACCAGCTGGACTTTTTCAACCTTTACAGATCCTCGAATAGAAATAGAAACATATTACCATAGATTTTATAACTGGGTTACCTAAATTCCCAGCTGGAAAAGATGCTATATAGGTTATAGTTGACCGGCTCACAAAAGTAGCTCATTTTCTTCCTTTCAGAATTGGTTAGTCGATAGATCATCTTGTAGAGATGTACCTCAAGCAGATAGTCAGATTGCATGGAGTGACAGTCAGTATCGTATCTGATAGAGATTCGAGATTTACATCACAATTTTGGTGGAGTCTTCAAGAGCGTTTGGAGACTCGTCTCAAGTTTAGTTCAGCTTATCATCCACAGACAGATGTGTAGGAACGAATCGTAAAGCACAATACTCTAGAGGGGGTGAATAGTGTAGGCAGTGGAAAATTGCTAATTAAAAAGTTAGCAACAAGATCACAGAGAATGTATATATCATAAGTAAATAAATGTAAAGGCAGAGATCAGAAAGCAAACGCAAAGATGGCGATGTATAATGGTTTCCCTCTTGTGAGGACTATTCCAGTCGCAAGAACTCTAGCTTCCAGTTGAATCCACTATTGGAAAATACCGTAACTTTTCATACGAAGTCCTTGCAACTTCTACAAACGTGAGCTTTAATATGAAGTACTCGACCAACTTTAATTGTGAAGTGTCTTTCTTCAATTAAGCCTCTGATTACAATCACTCTGAAGCTTATAGACCGTACCACACTGGCAAATCGACTAGAGGATTGTAACTGAGTTGGGATTTGAAAATGAAAGCTTCAGAATACTTTGGAAGATATTTAAGCTTAGAGAGAAGAGATGAGAAAGTGAATGAATGTGTCAAAATAATTGAAATCCTTCTCTATTTATAGGTTTTCCAAAGTCAGAATTCTGACAGAATTCGAGCAGAGTTCAATGAGAAAATCTCGGTAAGTAGCCGTTGCATCCGTAACTGCATGGAGACCAAGTTCAAAATCCAATGTACACTAGGCAAATTTGGGCCGAATTCTCCTAGAGTGGTTTTTAATTTTTTGGCCATTTTAAAAGTAGATTTTGGGTTTTGGCTTTTAGGAAAAGTTTTATGCAGTTAGGAGCTTTTGTAAAATGATCTATTTTTCAAAACATAGGATATTTTAAAAATGATTTTGGAATAGCCTATTTGCCAGTACGACTCGGTGTACAATGTATTCCTGGACTCAATAAATATGAAAATTATATTGCATATAAAAATACAGTCTCGTACGACAAAATCAGCTTCGATCTTGAACATATAGGTAGAAGTTTTTTGGCAGTTGTCCAAGAGTCCAAATAGCCCATACATCGAGACAGAGTTTGATCAATTATTAAAATCCGATTCGACCATGACCAATGGGCCAAAAATCTTCCCTATTTTGATAATTGACAAACCTTGATCGATATAACATCTTGATCTTTTAGATTTGAAAACAATCAAAATATTGTTCTGTACTATGTCCTGAAAAAGATTTCCTGTATCTTGCAAAAGATGTTAGATCATATTTCTCCCCCGTTGTCACTTAGAAAAATAATTGCAAAGAGAGAATCTCCCCCGCAATTCATGCATAAGGAACAAGCGTTGAAGAATTTCAAAAAAAATGGATAAAGAAATATTTCACAGGCAGTTTATATGTTGAAGCATAAAGAGATAGTGCTATAACAAGAAATGAGGAATAATGCTAAACTGAAATAAAATATGCTAAGCAAAGCATAAAACAGATGTTCATAATACATCATCTCAGTCAACAAAGTCTCAGTGCAAACAAAAAGATAAAAGTACTAAATGATATCTTGGAATGTCGAAGCATTTCCAAGTAAAAATAGACATAATAAAGTCTCAGTAAATGACATCTAGACAAAATACATCATGTCTAGGTCACATATCCGCAGAGTCATCATCATCAGCAGTGCCAGTAGTACCACCATGTCCGGAGGGACCGGCTCCAGAAGTGCCAGCTCCAGAAGGGTGTGGAGTTGTAACGTCTCAGTCCCAAAATACTTAGGACTAAATACGTAGACATGTCAGCTGTATACATACGAAGTATACTCCAATTATGGAACCCCTGTATGTATACATAAGCTGTAACCATGATAACTAATCTCATCCACAAAATCAAAAAATAATGATACAAATCAACTCATAAATTATTCTTTTGTACAAGACGTTGGGCGGAGACAAATCCACTACCAACCAATTTAATGAGAAGAAATACATAAATAATAAAGAATTTGTTGAGCGAAGCAGAGGTGAACCAAGAGCAATCATCCTCGAAAGAATAGAGTAGATAATGTCCTTGGCTAGAGCACCTGCAAATAGACATGAAACCACACACCTGGAGAGATCACCAGATCCTCAGAGGGATGTAATAAGATACATGAAGAACATGCCATAAATACTGAATATAAAACATGCCATAAAGTCACAAAGTAAAAGTAAGTGTCCCAACCATAACACGGTCCAATATCCCATCATCGAAGCAGTGGACTACCCCTACAACCAAACAAGGAGTAGCACAATATTTTGCGAAGTGACATTGACCCATGCTATGACTAGAACGAAGTGTGACATGACATTACTACGGTCTCCTAACCTTTCTAGTATACAATTTAGAAGACATATCAATGTATGAGCAGGTAAAGGCTGCCTCCCCCAAGACTAACTCACAACACGTACACGTCAAGTACCAATATTATCAGCTGACATAACTCGAGGCTAGCGGCCTACGTGACCCATCAGTCCACATAGCTCGAGGCTAGTGACCGTCGCGACACGACTATCGTAGTACGCAGTTACTACAACTTTTTAGAAGTGGGTAGCCCATACATCTAACTGTCTTCTCCCTCCCAAGGTTCACTGACGAAAGGTAGTCCGCTAAGACTAGGTCCATATGCATATTAAAGACAAGAAGGAAAAATAACTGAAAGCAATAGAAAGTAAACTATAAATAGCAAGTCATGGATCCAACTGAAAATAAACAGACAGTAAAAATGCAGTAAAAATAAAAAAGATGTAACTAATTATAAGTAGTAAGTAAGACAAGGTATCTTGCCTGAGGTTGTGTACAAATAGGACAGGATCCAGTAGCTCGAACCATCCGAATAGTGAAGCAGAGATAGTCAATTATCGCAAACGTCCTCGAATGCTGAAATAATCATTACCAATACTTTTCAGAATAAGGAAAATAGCTAGGATAGACGACCCATAAGTCCAATTCTGGACACAAGAGCAAAATCATAATTTTGGGTCAAAAATAATATCCGTCATTCACTACTAAAATAACCCCTTTTAGCGACGTCAGAGTACGTCGCTAAGAAGGGAAAATCCATCGCTAATTTCTATTAGCGACGTATTTAGCGACGAAAAATGGAAGTCGTTTATAGGCTTGTCGCAGATTACAATTTGGTCGCAATTCGTCGCTAGTTGCGACGTTACTTCTAGTGTCACTAGACGTCGCTAATATGAGCGACAGATAGCGACGTCAGCATACGTCGCCAGTATAGCGACGTAGGGCGACCACTTAGCGACGCCGTAAACTTTACATACGATGACATGGCATGGCAGCCACGTCAGCATATTAGCGACACCTAGTGACAACTTTAGCAACATTGGCTCTCAGGTGGTCATATACACGTCAGCATTATAGCGACGGATAGCGACGTTACGTCACTATTTTGCGACGTATTGCGACGTGTACAGGACGTCACAGAACGTCGCTATACGTCGCAGATGTTATAAAAAAAATTAAAAAAAATATTTGGTATTTTTGTTATGCTGTGTGTCTGTGTTTACAGTGTGTGTGAAGTGCGGTATTCGAACCATCGACAGTTTCGCTTACTGTTCTATGTTTTATCTTAGATAGAAAGAGCAACATTTCAGGGTACACTTCTCAGAGCTTCCTCTTCACGTCCTTCACCTTCTCGGGATCCTTTACGACATCCCGAGAAAGTGAATGACGTGAAAATGAAGCTCTCAGAAGTACACCTTGAACTGTTGCTCTTTCTATCCAAGATAAAACATACAACATGAATCGAAACTGTCGATGGTTCCGATCACTGTATTTCACATTCACTGTAAACACAGACACACATCATCACAAACATACACATTATTTTTTTTTAAATTTGGGCAGCACCTCCTTTGTATATCAGATCATCGCTTATAACCCAGCGTAGGTATATTTGTCATCCCCGTCGCAGATATCATCACAATTAACAGTCTTCCATCATAACAGTCTATAACTAATAGATGAATAACAGTCTCCCATGCATCATAACAGTCTACAACTAAATATCATACATGTACTCAATGAAAATACCAACAAATTAAATATCACAAACATACATGTCCAACAAACGTACATGTCCAACAGAGTCAAATAATAATGAAAATTAGTGTACAGAACGGTCAATGGGCCCATAGGGCCAATAAATACAAAGATGATAAAAAAATATACTCGATCACTGAGGACCCCAGCCGCGCATCTGGGATAGAATGTAGTCATACTGCTCCTGGGTGAGCTGCACCGTAGGGGCAGTAGGAAGCAGTACAATGTCTGGAGTCGGCGCAGTCGATGGACCGGGAGGACGTATCTGCTCCAGCTCTCGCAGTCGCTCACCATAAACAGTAAGGGTATTCACCACCCTCTCAGTACTCACCTCAAGCGAAGCCGAAACCTGAGTGAGTGAGGCAGACATGCTCCTCTGCGATCCCTCCAGCTCGACCTGTCTACGCTCTGTACGTTGCGTAGACTCGGTGAGCGTGTGCAAGCTGGCAGATGTAGCCTGATGCAGACTCATCAGCTCCTGTATACTGTGCTCGACCGCATCAAATCGTCTGGTGACGATCGAAGGGTCGGATCGTCGCTCGACCGCATCAGAAATCTGCTGCTGCAACTCGCGACGTAGCTCCTCGATCTGACGACGAATATCCTCAGCTCGTGACGACGCCTGCAAAGCCGGAGACTCCGTACTGACAGAGGGGGCCCAGGATGACTCCGAAGCCAAATACGTACCGTAGAATCCCGTACCGTAGTACGTACCCTTCTGAAGACCGCCAACGGCGGTCATCCAGAGCTCGTCCGGCGATGGAGCTGTAGACGGCTGGGAGGAAGTACCAGCCCCTCCCTCTGCTTGCGCACTAGCAGCAGCAGCCGCCTCCTCCTGTTGCCGAACAAACTCGGCCTAGAACATGTTTGCTAACGTGTAAGTATTTACTGAAGTCTATATTGATATCTATTTTCCTATTTTCTAAATTATAGTAAATTAATATAAAGAATAGAACGTACATATGCCTGCGTCGCCCTCTCCTCAATGAACTCCCCAGCCCTCCGATGGGTGACCAGGAAGACGGTCACCATGTTCGGGTCCTCACCCTTTTTTACCTGTTAAAATATATTATCTATTATTAGTATTAAACATTCTATCGAACTATATATAAATTAATGTCCGTCATAGGAAACGTACTAGACGACGAAAATGCTCCGTCATCGGAATGGAGCCACCACACCACTTACCGGAGCTCGACCGCGCCACCTTGGCCTTGTCAGACCGCTCCTGGTACTTGGGCTCGCTGAATCTAGCCTTCATTGCAACCTACTGCTCTGCGTGATCCAACCATGGATCGGCTGTCCGGAGCGATCATGAGACTTCTGGTCATGGATCGCATCACGGATGAGCTTGGCTGCGACGGCAGAAAATTAGCCCTCGATCCTCGCCGCCCGGTGTGGTGGATAGAAATAGGTCCTCTACAAGAAGTAAAATACAAAAGTTGTATAATATACACAAATGATTATTAAAATTTAAAAATAAACAAATTTTTTACCTTGAAGTGGGCGAACCAAAAGGCCTTCCTATCTTCGGGAGCATCTGAGTAGTTAATCCGAGGTCCACCATAGTTCTGCCTCAGAAATACCCCCAGCTGTCTCTGTACTGCAGAAGGCCGATATCTATACAATAATAATTTTTCATGAATATATATGTACATATAATCATTTGAGAAATATATATTAATTAATTAGCTTACTTTATAGGCCCGTCCGTCCAAATCTCTATACTCGTCTCGCCCGGGGGAGCGCGTGGAGGGTCGCTCTCACCTCCTGCCTAGGCAGGATCAGTCTGATCGCCGTCCTCTATATGCTCGGCGTCGGCTCCCCCCTATGGAGCCGTCGGCAGGAGGAATACTGGACGGGGGATCAGGAATGTTGGACGCGGGATCAGGAAGGCTAGACGACGAGGGAGGAGTCGCCACCCTGCTGGAACTGCCCTGTCCCGGTAATGGATCGGGAACAGAATGGTACAATGGTGTACTCGGAGATGAGGATGAGGGTACAAAATCTCCATCCCCAGCGCGAGGCTGACAGGACTGCCTAATATAAAATCCTCTGCATCGTCCAGATAGTCTAGTCATACCTGATAATAACATATGACAAAAAAACAAAAAAACATATTTATATGATAGACATCACAGATTTTTAAAAAATATCATAGTCACAGATAAAAGTGTCAATAAAGTGTCACTGAAGTGTCACAGATTTATATGATAGAAGTGTCACTAAAGTGTCAAATATGATGATAAAACAAACGTACAGATTTAATTCTCTTCTGAAAATTCATCTAGTTCGTTTAGCTCATCTACTTCTTCTTCTTCTTCCTCCTCTACATCTTAACTTTCACCTGCATCTTCCTCTTCAGATAATTCTACTTCTTCTACACAATTAGATGTGTAATGAAGAACTTCCGTCGTGTCCACTTCTATAATATTTGTTACAAGAGGTAGTTCATCCTCTTGATAAGCTATATCGTCAACCTCAAAGATATTTCTAGCTTTGGTCTTACATACTGCCCACCAGTCCGACCTTGTTGTTCCCCGTTTAGGATAACTTATGAAGTAAACGAGCTGAGCCTGACTTGATAGGACAAATGGTTCATAGGCTTGATATCGACGTCGATAGTTTATATCAACAAAACCGTGCTTGTCTACTTTCCAACCTTGACCTTCAATCGGATCAAACCAATCACACCAGAATAACACAATCTTAGCAGGCTCTATTCCATAATTATATGTCAGCTCCATGATCTCCCGTAGCACGCCATAGAAATCGTTGCCCGCATCAACATCTTTGTAGTTCGAAGATCTGATACACAAACAGCTGTTTTTGGTGGAGTCGAGATCCACAAAGTTGTCTCTGATCGGGTAAGTTATTGACTTGAACCTAAACCCATTAACACAGTAGCTTAGCCATATTTTTGTAGCATAAATTGGTCCCTTGGCTAGCGTTCTAATAGACTCATTCTCAAGTCTTGCGTATGGACGATCGACCTAAATATCACGAAAGAAGCAATTAAGCTCATTCTCAATCAAGTGCATATACAGAAAGGTAATTACAGAGTTCTCAAGTCTTACATATGCACTCAACCATGATGGGAAATAATGCCTCATTTCTTGTTCTTGTTCTTCTTCTGTTATGTGTGGCCTACCTGACCTCACATCATCATTAAATATGCTGAAAATAACATCGTTCAATTAATGTAATAGTATAATAATCAACACTATTAAAATAATGTAGACATATTAATTACTTACCCCTCCAGTTTCTCTACTTCCTTCTCGTCGCAGTTGAGTAATACATACACCTGAGCAGCCCTTAGCTCATCATCGTTCAGATATCTCTTCTTCATTTTACCCGATGGCTTTCTTGGAGCATTGAATACCTTCAGTATTGTATCATTACTTTCATGATCTCCGTCGTCGTTTCTGGAAGCTCTCGTTCTATTAGTTACAACATGAGGCTTGAAATACATCGAACAAAAGTTTGTAATCTCCTCGAGAATATAGGCTTCACAAATAGAATCCTCGACCCGTGCCTTATTTTTTACCTTTCTTTTTAGGTGATTCAAATGTCGTTCGAACGGGTACATCCATCGATATTCGATGGGTCCACCAACACGTGCCTCATAGGATAGATGAATCGGCAAATGCTCCATAGAGTCGAAGAATCCAGGAGAAAACACCCTCTCTAGCTTGCACAGTATTACCGCAATGTCCTTCACTTGCCTTTCTAGACGATCAACGAGCAATTTTTTAGAACAAAGATCCCTGAAGAATATGCTAAGCTCCGTCAATGGATCCCAAACTGCCTGCGGTAAGAATTCCCGAAATGTAATCGGAATTAACCTCTCCATGAATACGTGACAGTCGTGGCTCTTCATACCCGTCAATTTATTTTTCTTTGGATCGACACATCTTCTCATATTTAACACATATCCATCTGGAAATTTTAGGCCCTGGATCCACCGACAAAGTCTCACTTTATCCTCCTTGTCCAGCGAGAAAATTGACTTCGGCAGGAACTGTTTTCCATTCTGCTCTATCAAATGCAACGCAGGGCATTTGTATATTTCTTTTAAGTCCAACCTGGCCTTGGAATTGTCTTTCGTTTTTCCCTCTACGTCCATCACAGTATTAATTATGTTATCAAACACATTCTTCTCAATATACATGACATCAAGATTATGTCTGATCAGATTGGTACTCCAGTATGGCAGATCCAAGAATATGCTCCTCTTTGTCCAGTTATGATCTCTACCAAATCCATCGCACTTGTACCCAGTTGTAGGATCTTCGATAGCACTTGGAAAATCTTTAACCTCCTCCCATATCGTGGCTCAGCACCACCTTGGCGGTAGATCACACTTCTCTACAACGCCGACACAGAATGCATTTCTGTTCCTTCTGAACGGATGATCTTTTGGCAGAAATTGTCGATGACAATCAAAGAAGCATGGTTTTCCTTCGTGTTTCAAGCAGAAAGCCTTACTACGGTCCATGCAATACGGACATGAGAGACGGCCATGAGTGCTACACCCAGATAACATTCCATATGCCGAAAAGTCGTTGATGGTCCACATAAGAGTTGCCTTCATCTGAAAATTCTGCTTCCTGGAAACATTGTACGTGTTAGCGCCTACTTCCCATAACTGATTCAACTCATCTATCAAAGGCTGTAAGTACACATCAATATTTCTCTTGGGATTGTTCGGACCAGGAATTATAATGGTTAGAAACGTGTACTGAGTCTTCATGCACATCCAAGGCGGTAGGTTATACGGAGTGACAATCACAGTCCAGCACGAATACTGGGATCCCGAAAGACCAAAAGGAGTAAAACCGTCAGAAGATAGACCCAACCTGACATTACGCTAATCTGAAGCAAAATCAGGATACACTCGATCAAAGTGCTTCCACGCTTCTCCATCGGATGGGTGATCCAATTCTCCTTCAATCTGTTCTCGCATGTGCCAACTCATATTTTCGGCCGTCTCTTTCACCATAAAAAAACTTTTGCAACCGCGACGTTAAAGGCAAGTAGTGCATTGAATCGGTCGGTCTTCTTGCACCGGTAGACCTTCCTGTACTAGTTGTCTTATAGCGATCAGCACCACAAAATTTGTACACATCTGCGTCCTTGTCGTCTTTATAGTACAGCATGTACCCATTGCGACAAGAATCGATTTTCTCGTATCCCATCCAGAGCGATCTCACCATCCTCTTAGACCGGTAGAAGTCTTTAGGCAACTTAGCACCCGCCGGCAAGATCTCTATAATCAACTCCAACACTCGGTTGTAATATTCTTGCGACATATTAAAATCTGACTTAATGCTCAACAGTCTTGTAACCACCTCCAACGGTGAATGATCCTCACAACCAGGATACAATGGAGTCCTTGCATTCTCCAGTAACTCTATGAACTGTGCAGCATCGGCGTTCGGTGCCTCCTCAGGTGCATCATGAACAAAACTAGGCCCCGCAGCGTCGAAAACCATGTTCACGCACCCGTCGTCATATGCATGATTATCTGAAACAAAATTAGGTCCCGCATGCATATACGGCTCAACATAAGGCTCCGGCTCTGATGCTAAAGACACAAGTTCTCCGTGTGCGGTCCACTAATAGTAATTAGGCATGAAACCCCTCGAGTACAAATGATATATCACTTCCACTTCTGGATAATATTTCATGTTATGATATTTCACACACGGACACTTAATTTTGGTGCCGTCCATGTACTGAGGAAACGCCTTAGCAAATTGCAGGAACTGCTCTACTCCCGCTATGTATTCATCCCGCACACCACACATATCATCAGGACGACGATTGTACATCCATGAGCGATTCCGCAAGTAGTAATTCATATCCATTTGGAAATAATTCTGCAAAGATGGACACTCATTATCCAACAGGCACAAATTCGTATATTATGTCTTATTATGGGACACACATTAGTAGCGGACAGTTACTAATAACAATGATATGCAATCTAGGTCAAACTAGGTTGTACTAAGTCAAACAAAGTCAAACAAGGTCAAGCTAAGTCAAACAAAGTCAAACAAGGTCAAACTAGGTCAAGGGTTGACCTATAGTTGACTTTGTCAACTCTTAGTCCAATCTAGGTCAGATGTTGACTCTACTTTGACTTTCAGTCAAAATAGTCAACCTTGGTCAAACAAGGTCAAATCTAAGTCAAATATCCTATTTCTAGTCATTACCTACCAAGGTACCCTTTACCTTATCGCTATTGGTATCCCAATACCAATACCTTAAGTTGGTACCCTTTACCTTATCGCTATTGGTACCTTTTACCTTATCGCTATTAGTATCCCAATACCAATACCGCGGTAACATGGTTGGTACATTAAGGGTCTTTGACAAGATGACATATTGCGAAAAGATATATCCTTATATATAGTTCTCCTACGGATTTTCTTTAACATTACGTAGGAGAACTATAAGGATATATCTGTTCACAACATGTCACCTCCTCAAAGACCCTTAATGTGACAACCATGTCACCCTCTCAGTCATATCTCTGAGCTACGATGCAGCTGCAGGCATTTAACATATCACGGTTTATAAAAATAACTAATAAATCTCTATCCTAACTAATAAATTAATATCCTACTTTAACATCTAATAACTCTCATATTCCCGCAGCTACGATGCAGTTGCAGGCAGTTCCTTCTAACATAAACTAATATCCTAATCTAAACTAACCCTTTAACTGAAACTAATATCTAAACAATGCTAATCATGAACTGTACACTACTACCTAACATTTACATGAACTATCTATCTCAAACTCTCTATCATAACTAATAAATTAATATCCTACTTTAACATCTAATAACTCTCGTATTCCTGCAACTAAAAGGCAAAACCATGGTATACACAAGGTTTAAAGTATCGGCCGATACTGATCCGATACGGCCGATACCGATACGGTTTGGCATGTTCCGATCCGATACCGACCGATACCAAATATTGACCGATACCGACATTGGGGGTCTTTGTTCCGGTCAATTCGACAAAACCAATCGGTAAGGGTGACTACTATTTCATATAATTTCAAAACTACTAAGAAATAACGCTGAAATACTTAAAATTATGCCTAAATGTATAAAATATATGTTTTTAAATGTAAATAATTTATTAATAATTATTTGTTTTCCGATACCAAAGTCCGATACTCCGATACGATACCGCCGATACTACCGATATCGCCGATACCAATACTCATAGGAATAGTCCGATACCGATTCCGATACCGATATTGTGAACCTTGGGTATATATCGTCAACATTTCAGATTCTTAAAATAAATTTCAAATGGATTTTTGATTGTATATATATGTGTATTTGTGTGTATATACATTGTATACATATATATTTATATATGTATTTGTATGTGTATGTAAGTGTGTGAGTATATATATACATGTATATATGTAGATATGTGTATTTATATATATAGGTATATATAGGTATATATGTATGTATTGTGTGTGTGTGTGTGTCCTGTGTCCTGTATCCTGTGTCACAGAGTCGTGTCCGAAATAGGGTTAGGGTCCTGTCCCCTGCCCCCTCCCCCCTATAGGGTATCCTATTACCATAGACTAATCTAGGGCACTCTTAAGATACTAGGATATCTAACTATCCTAGGATACCAAATTCTAGCCAAGATACTAACTTAGGGTACTAACTTAGGGTACTAACTTCTAGCCCATATCCTAATATCCTATTATCTTGATACCCTCAAGATACTAGCATAATCTAACTACCCAGCTAAGATATCTAACTTAGGATACTAACTTATCTAGGATAAATAGGATACTAACTAACCTATCCAAGACACTAACTAACCTATCTAGGATACTAACTTCTAGTATCCTAAGATATTAACTCACATATCTAACTCTAGGATACTAACATCCTAAACAAGATATTAAATTAGTGCCTAGGATACTATCCTAAATATCTAACTTAGGATACTAACTTATGGATACATATCTAAATCCCTCTCACCTTTCTCACTCTCAAACACACACACACACACACACACACACACACACACACACACACACACACACACACAATCTAACACTTATCTCAATATCCCTCTTCACTCACACTCACACTACCATACTACCACACTACCACATCTAAACAAGCCATCAATCACACAACTACCTATATATTTACTATATATATATATAGGTATACATATATAGGTTAAGATATTTACATATACTAGGCTATAACCAAGGGGACACAATATATACATTCAACAAGTTATGCATTTATATACTAGAGAGATAGAGAGTGTATAGTGTCAAGTGTGCATATACAAGTGTCATGTGTGTACGTGTCTCCCAAACCAAACTCGTGTCCAAATACTCGACATAATGTGTCCAAAAATAAACCAAACTCAACACATCCAAAACTGGACACAGTACACGAACCTAGTGTGAACCAGTACGAGAGTGATTTCTTACTCGACACGAATCCAATGGACACGAGTCTTTGGGGACACGATGTGTGTCCGTGTGTCCGTGTGTGTCCGTGGGAGAGGAGAAGGAGGAGGGAGAGAAGTTAGGTTAGGGTTTACCTGAGGAAGAGGTGGAGGAGCTCGGATTGGGGGAGGAGGAGCTCGAGGAAGAGGATCTCGAGGAGGAGGAGCTCGCCGGAGGGGGAGGGAGTCGCCGGGGGGAGGGGGTCGCCAGGGGTGGGAGGGTACTGACAGAGGGGGAGGTAGTCGCCGGAGGGGGGGAATTAGAATTTTCGAGTGAGAGTGAGAGGGAAAGAAGGAAACGGTGTGCCCTAAGTAAAAATATTAGCGACGTCAAGTATTGCAGTCGCTAAACGTCGTAAAATTGGCAACATATGCTAATAATATGTCGCTGAACGTCGCTATTCAGCGACGTAGTAAACTTCTGTCGCGGAACGTCGCTAGGCAGCGACGTTTTGCGACATGTATATAAAGCTGTCGCTATATTTCATAACTAGCGACGTTATTTCTTGTCGTCGCTAAATTACGTCGCTATTAGATGATATTTTAGTAGTGATTGGACCCATTTGCACCGAAATGCGTGCCAGTATCTATGGTCTCTAAAGTCATCAAACTACATGTCTACGGGTCCTGTTTGATGAGACAAACTCAACCGTATGTCCAAAGTTGGATTCCGGCAGGCCGTGCACAAATTAGTCCGTTAGAGCGGGTCGCGGGCCCGCCCAAAAGGTGTTCCGGTTGACCTTCTCAGATTCTGACCAAACTTGGCGTACATGACCAAAAAATTAATTCGGTCCTGTTAGCATAACTTTCATCTCGATACGACGAACGTGCACAAAGTTATGGCCGAGTTTGCAAAGGGCCGATACGGGAGTATATTGACGGATACGCATCGATTTCGTCGCGCACGCACAACGAATTTAAGTTTTGTCAGTTCCCACGCGTCCACAACATCCATTCGCGCCTTTCGATGCTTATGGGTTACGACCACGTCGCCCGGTTTGACGAGGTATACGTCGTATCGGAAAAATTTCCAAGTTTTTGAAACCAGATTTCCTATGTTTTTCCTAATTTTTAAATCGATTTCTGTTGCTTCATAAAACAAAATAATTAAAACTATTTTATGGGTTTTGTAGTCGTATAGGTGAACCAATTTATTGTTCAAAAGGTTTAGGAAAGCCTATGGAGTTGATGGAAAACAGATCCCAAACATGGGTAGATAAAACTGTTTCAAAACTGTCGTAAAAACAGTTTCTCGAGATTTTCAAATCGAGTTTTCGACTCGATGGTTTGATAATGCTACGAACTACTTATTGGCTCATCTAGGGGTTCATGTAGACTCTCTACAGCATTTTGCAAAATCAAAAATAGTCGTCTATGCGAGAAGAAACCAGATGGAGAAGATGAGTACCTCGAGCGATCGTCGCTGTTGTGGTACGGCGCTTAGGGGCGCGGCTACTGCTTTCTGCGCGGCTGTGCTGCCATGCAGGCGGTCGCCGACGTCCACCCTGCGGCGGCATGCAGTCCAGGGTAGTCTGGGGTGTCGGGGTTAGGGTTCGTGAATTAGGTTATTAGGTGTTCTATGTTTTCTTTTTTCTATTTTTTTTACTTATAGTGATACGCAAGGGGTCGGGTGGGCTTCGTATAGATGTTGTTCCCTTCGGGGAACAGTGGCCTGGGAATTTTTCTTTTTTTTTTCTTTTTTCTTCCTATATATATACTCTTTTCTTCATAATATCGATATATTTAACAAATAAAAATTTGGGAAACTCATAAAAATATCTAAAACATTTCTACAAATGTATTTCATATATTTTTGGACATATATTTATTTTATTATTATATATTTATTTATTATATATTTTTTTAAAACTAATAATATGTAACATCTTTCTTTCTAAACAAATCATTTTAACTTAAAAATCAAGGTAATTTCTCAATAACATTTTAATAGATTTTATAGAAAAATATAGTTAACAAGTATATAGAAATATCATCTAGCATATATTTTCTCCTCAATATATGAGTACGGCTTATACGTACTGTATATATACTAAATATATTTGCTGTACAAATAATACTAAAATAAAAAAATTAAAATATTGCATAAATTTTTGGGGGGTTTTACATCCTACCCAACTTATAAAAATTTTGTCCTCAAAATTAAATCTACGGTAAGGGGGTACGCGATGCAATGCGATTGAAGAAAACTAACATGAAAATCATACCATGGTTTTCGAGTACATGGAGGAGGTAATTAAAAGAAATCCAAATTTAATGCTATATTTTACAAGATAAGGTATTCTTGGTTTAATGTCCTACCCAACTTATAGAAGTTGGCTAACCGTAAAAATTATCATTACAAGACCTCTAAGAAGGACAGTTTCTAAAGAGTTGCACGAGTATATTGGATACTTTTGGCCGCAGTCACGAATTCTAAGGAAGCCTAGATATTGCCATAGCGTCCTTGGTCACTAACTTCTATAAGAGAATTTATACATCATTTCTATAAGGTCCATGCTCTCTCAAGATGGTAGGAATATCTTGTTTGGATACAACTATAACGGGTTGGTTCTAAAGTTTCACTCTTCGTCTAACATGGAAAAATAAGAGATGAACCTGAAGAATTTAGGAAACAATAATTCATGGCCAAGTGATGAGAATATATAATCCGTACATGAACCTTGCTATAGAATGTGATACATCTTGCATGGATCACGGGTATTTAGTTTAATTAAAAGAATTAGTCGATATTTGCATGGTTAAATTCAAATGGGACAAAAATAGATGTCTATGGTTTGTTCTAAGGAAAAATGTGTCATACAAGTTGTCACGCCCTGACCCAGAATCACCCGAATCATCGTCCTCGCAGGGGGCGTGATGCCGTACGAGCCTGGAGTTGCGCTCGTACAAGGCAAGATGACAAGTTCTCAAAATGGTTATCTTTGATTTGATATTAGCAAACGGAAGAAAACGGAGTATATGAAACAATTCTCTTTATTGATAATGAACTGAGATTACAAAGGCTTTCAATAGCCCAACTAAATTTTCCAGATTGGCTACAACACTCAAGTTCTCTCTTGCCCACAAAGGATTTTATCGTTCCATACATCATGCCTTCTATATCTCGGCCGCATCAATCATGTTGCAAGTCCGAGCGTCAATACGATCGTACACTTCAAACGCTATGGCATTCCATGCCTCTGCGCGATCAAGCGAAGCTTCGCCGTGAGCAATCCATTCTCTGCCACCCTACATGAAAGCTGGTGGGGGGTCAGTACATTCGCCTTCGCATGTACTGATAAAAAGACTCACTTTCTAAACCGACATTTAGTATTTATGTTGAATCATGCAACTTAGCTTATGGTCTTGCTATATTCTCTTTAGGGTCGATTTTATGGCATTTTCGAAAGCGGTAAAGCATGTTATCATGGCAAGCATGTTATTCGAATTGAATAGGCAAACAGACAAGCAATCTTATGTTTGTTTCGTGGTGCGACTTCTTACCAACATAGACGTACTCGCCCTTGCACCGACGTAAGGTGAATACACCCCATTCCTTCCCTGTCATGTTATAAGTGCTCTCTATGCAGGATCTATGTGTACGGGACACATACGTGCCTGCACTTTCAACCCATCGTTCCTTAATTATATAAAGGTCGTTGGTGTATCTGCGCCAGAATGGACTAAAGGTGTTTCTTTTTTTCTTTCCTTTCTTCATTTTCTTTCTTTCTTTTCTTTCTTTTTTTCTTTTTTTCTTTTCTTTCTTTTCTTTCTCTTTTTTCTGTTCTTTCTCAAATTGGGTAGCCCAACGTCTCTCGTAGTGGGTTGCTGCTATCCCAATTACGGAGACCTTCCGTTGCATACCATCATTTGCGGCTTTTCACATCTCGCTAAGCGGTCGCTAATCGTCTTACGGATGTACGCCCCTCAAAGATTATATCCCTCCTAGGCTGAACGGTCTCGGTGCCCCGGCGCACCCGTTCGAAGGAAACATTCCTGTGTACGGAAGATTATCTCATCATTTACTCAAGTCCATTCGACCATGCAACGTACTACTATTCAAACAACCAAACATAGTCTTGAGTCCGAGACTCAGACTTTATCATCTCATATTTTTTCCATTAATTTTCTATGTTCTCACATTTCATACTTCGTTTCAATGTTCAATGGTATCATGCCTCAACTCAATGTTCGTCAACCGAACGACCCGAAGGTCCCGAACACTTTTTGAGGCATTATGCCACATCTGACAGTTCTGTCACCTACATGCCACAACTGTTCTCTTTGCAACGAAGCCATCTTTTATGATTCTTGTGTGTCGCATGCACGACTACCCAATCATCGTCCTTACAGGGGGCGTAATACAAGTGGTGTAATCGAAATGGAGTATAAGAAGGTTTATTTGTGCGAACATGTATGGTATATATGTAGTTTGACTGGTACAGTCCATGAGTGTGAAATTTGTTTGGTGGGAACGGCTCGTGTTGTGCTCAAAATATCAAAGAGGGTATCAATTGATACGGATAAAGATGAACGTTATGAACCACTAAGTTTTTAGCCTAAGTGGAATCGATCATCTCAACCATCTGCTAATTCAAGAAATCTGCGTTCTAGAGCGGCTTTTCAATACACTTCAGAAATTTCGTTCTCAAAATTAAAACTAAGACACAATTCTAAAATAGACGAAATTCGAAGAATCAAGGTTTCTATCTTTCGTTGTGGTTATCTAAACATATGAGCAAGGAATATAAAATGTAGTACAAAGATCACATCGTAACCCCTAAACAGATGGTGCAACGGTTACAAATGTCATCCTATATATTAAGGGAGAGGGCTATGTTCAAGGTACTACCTAACTTATAGAAATTTGGTTAAACATAGAAAGCACGGTAACATGACTTCTAAGAAGTTCAAATTTCAAGGAGGTGTTAAGGATATGAGTTACTTCTGATCGTAGTCATGGACTCTATGGGAAGCCTAAGTATTACTCATTTAACATTGCCCATGTATTGACCACATTTCATCAAGATAATAGAAAGGCCTTAGTCAAGCATAACCAATGACAAGTTGGTACATCATGATTCCATTCATCTCATAACATAGGCTACAAGAGATATGGTACAGAATTTATGGAAGGAGAATTAGTAGACCAAGAAATGGGGACTACATAATAGGTATAAGGACCTGTGTCATCAAATTTGTTTTTTGTAGCCCAACTAGGGCGATATGCAAGGATGGGTTTAACTGGTCTTAAGGATTACCGAATAGGACATCAATATTTAATTGAATGAATCATAGGTTTTAATCTATATTGGCTGAGCGAGATGTTATGAAATTAATTTGAGCCATTCCTAGTAGGTTAGGGTAATCTGATATAGGTTCCAAGTCAAGTGGTCGAGCAAAATTTTCAACCGGTTAATTAACCAGGTTCTTAAAGCCTGAGAATACGCCTTCTATGACTTTTGTGTCTAAGTAGCACAAGAAGACTCAGTTGAGTGGAACACTAGTGGCATGCGCATAATAGGCTTCGAGTAGATCACAACCATATATTGGATCGAAAGATTTGGGTCTAGGTTGAGTCTCTAATTGGAGTCGGGAAGTATATCGGTATTATGGTAAGGGTTATAGTTAGTCTTTTTGACTCAAAAGTCGCATCATAAAAATAGAGTACAAGGGGACTTGTTTTAGTGGGACATGATATGTCTACATGAAGGTGGAGTCGTCTATGTCTTGTATGTAAAATTTGTTGGATGGTAACAGTTGGTCTCGTGCTCCGAATATTAATGTCACGGCCGGGGACACCAAATGATTTAAATGGAAAGTGGGAGTTCATGGGGCACTAATTATCATCCTAAGGGAAATTATTCTAATCAATCGGTAACACTAGTAACTCATAAAGTTAGAAGGCCTAGAATCTATTCACCCCAAAATTTCTTTCTCTGAATTAAAATTAAGGCACGGTTTAAGGATCAAAAAATTTCAAAGTTGTGATTTCGTGCTTGGGCTTTGAGTATAAAGGAATACTACACCATGTGATAGATACGTGATATGGTAGATATGAATCAATTTGAAGGTGGTTCTCCGATTTTGAATAGATGGAAAGATTGTGTAAATATAGCTTTCATGGCCATATGTGGTATGGCAGAATAAGGAGGACATTCTGGGTATTACTTTCCTTAAATATGAGTATTTGTTTTTTCGAAATAAGTAAAGACGAAAAACAATAAAGAGTCTAAGGGAGATGGACTCAATACGATACAGGATTCCAAGGGCGATTGAATAATTCAAACAGAGTTTTCAAGGCAGTTGTGGATGAGTTCATAGAGGCACCTATAGCTCAACCCATGTGGGATAATTATATGAAGAGCGAACCAAGTGCACTAAGGTTGATCAGACCATAATACACCGATTCTAATTAGACAATATGTTAGTGGACGTCCCCAATAAACACATGTCGTGAACAAGCTCGATAAAGAATAAGCTTGCAAAAACTAGGCTGTAATAGCAGCATCCATCATGGTAGTGTAGAATATAAGCACGGGAGATAATGATGATAGCAGTTATAAATAGTTCAAGTTTCACAAGAATCTAAGTCGTGTACGGTGTTCATGTTTATACAGTCGTCCTACTGTCTCTTGTATCAGGTCTTGGTTGACCAATGGAGTATGGGTTACTAAATCTCTATATTCTAGGTAACCATATCTTCCTACACTAGCATATATTCAGTGTCATCCAGTTATACTTCATTAATGAGTTATAAGAATACGTGGTGATAGGCTGTGAGGCATACTACCCAACTTATAAAAATCAACTAATAGGGTGATTGAACGATATACATGTATGCCTAGTATGAGTCATCTTCCTAACCTTTATCAAGCATGGAAGGAAAGATACGAGTTACGGTAGAAATGGATCAAACAAGAGGCAAATCAATGTTGTCAAACGAGAGTTCAAAAATGGAATTCAATGGAGGGGATCAAGTATGTGGATGAGATTCTAAACTCTAATACTATCTGCAGCCTCACATCGGTACAGAAACGTAATCGAAGTGATAAACTCGACCTGCATGAGCCACTACAAAAATATGTAATGCCCCAGTCCCAAAATACTTAGGACTAAGTATGTAGACCTGTCAGCTGTATACATACGAAATATACTCCAATGTATGGAACCCCCGTATGTATACATAACCTGTAAAATGCAGTAAACAATGATAACTAATCTCATCCACAAAGTCAAAGAATAATGATACAAATCAACTCATGAATTATTCTTTTGTATACGACGTTGGGCGGAGACAAATCCACTACCAACCAATTTAATGAGAAGAAATACATAAATGATAAAGAATTTGTTGAGCGAAGCAGAGGCGAACCAAGAGCAATCATCCTCAAAAGAATAAAGTAGACAATGGCCTTGGCTAGAGCACCTGCGAATAGACATGAAAGCACACACCTGGAGAGATCACCAGATCCTCAGAGGGACCGTAGAAGCATGGAAAAGAACAAGAAAAGCCCATGCGGCTCAAAACAGAAAAAGCCCATGTGGCTTAAAATAGAAGGAGCCTCATGCGGCTCAGGAATCTATCGGAGTCTCATGCGGCTCAGAAACTCTCCAATAGCCTCATGCGGCTCAGGAAAGAATCACGTGGCCCTATGCAGCTTACTTTTTACAGTTGGCCATAAAGTGACTGCTCCCATTAAATGCTCTAACATAAAGTGATAACTCTGACATCAAACCTGAAATGATGAACTCTGACATGACGGCGTATTCCTCGGGAAACGAAGAAAATCTCCTATACAGCTGGCACGATCCACCAACTCCAAAGCTCCCTATGCGGCTGCCACCCCCCTCATGCGGCTGATGCTCTCATGCGGCTCGGATCGTGGAGACTATCGTCATGCGGCTCAAATCCTAAGAAGCCACCCCATGCGGCCGTTGTCCTCATACGGCTCGGATCATGGGGATCATCTCCATGCGGCTCAAATTCTGAAAGGCCATACCCATGCAGCCTTGACACGTGGCTAGTCTTATGCGGCTCAATTGGAAACCACTTCCATGCAGCTCAGATTTCAGAGGCTACACCTATGCGGCTGCCACCTTCATGCGGTTCAAAACCTAAGAAGCTACCCTCATGCGGCTGTGGCTCGCGGTTATGACACGTGGCAGAAGATCAGTTTCTCCGTAATGATGGTTAGATACGAGGCATTAAATCAATCAAGATTTATCAACAAATCCCAACAACCAGATTTAGTGCAATCATCATAATTACCCGAATCAAAACAGATTTATTGCAATCACGCGGATTAAACACGTGGCAGGGGATCCGAGCTTCCAAAGATTCATGACAATTAACATTAATTGCCTATACGAATTTGACACAATCAGCATTAATTGTCCAGATTCGTTGCAATCAAGATTAGTGGTCCAGATTAATTACCAACAAAATAGGATCAAGGAAAATAGCAATTAAATCTCCAAGCCGCCGACTTTTTTAGGGCAATCATTGCAAACCCTAATGATCACACCCCACTCCTATAAATAGCAAGGTGCCATTCCCTTGTAAACCCCCGGCTGGATACACAGAGAGACAAAGGCACGCACAGAAGAGTCTCTCCACACATTCCGAGAGCATTTCTTTATCAGAGCCAAGGCTACGTCCGATCGTCCAAGGAGTAAGGCAGAGCTGCCGTCGCTTTCCCGAGCCTCTACCGTGACCCTCCAGAATTAAAACTAAACAATTGTACTTAGATTGCTGTACCTAGGTTTTCATTCCTAGACTTTCTTTGTATGAGCGAGTTTGTATTGTGAAGTAAAAGTCCAGTCCTCCCATAAAACTGTTATGTTCTTTTATAATCAATGGCAAACACGATGGCGACTCTGCTGGGGGCAAACTTCTCCATGGCTGAGAAGTTGGTGATGCAATCAGATACAGCCAAACTCGGCTCCACACAACAGAAGATGGTCGTCCGCTTCGACCAATAGACGTTTGAAGAAATGCTCTCCGATGGGAGCGCTGGCCCAATCCAGAAGCGAGCCCGCACGAAGAAGGCTCGCAGGGAGTGGAGGCCCAAGTCATTTGCTCCTCCCTAAGCCCTTGACGAAGTACTCTCTGCTGCCCAAGATGGCAAGGACGACTCTCATACGGCTCCACTTCAGGCCATAGAGGACTCTGCTGTCCCCAAGTCCGGCAGAGGAAAACACTACGATGCTGGACTTGCAGGAGAAAAGAGGGACTCTTTGTGGTCCAGGAAGAAGCCGAATAAAGATACCAGCGGCATGCATGATGTTCATGCGGCCAAGATTGCTAGCCGCATGCATGATGCTCATACGGCCAAAACTGTCAGCCGTATGCAGAATGCCCATGCGGCCAAGACTTTCAGCCGCATGGAGGAGACTCATGCTGCTGAGACTTCCAGCCGCATGAAGAAGGCCTATGCGGCCACGACTGCCCGCCGCATGAAGACTGCTGATACCAGCCGCATATTATCCACTCCACGCGGCTCGGGCTCCGTCTTCGACCGCATCTCCTATGGCCCTGATCTCTCACGCTCCCAAGAAAATGTGTCTGACTCTTTGCAGCACCACTTAGACTCTTCCTACTATGTGCCCTCAGGCGCTAGAGTAAAGAAGTCTAGGGCAGCACGAGCTCGACAAGCTTAGTCGGCTGTCCCAACCTCTGACCATCTGAGCGCTCCGCTTACTGTTATGCGGGCCTCTGATGGGAAGTTATAAAGAACCACTCGAGTCCAGCCCCCGATGGCAAACGGACAGAGTGGTTCCCAAAAGTCTCCCTGCAACAAAGGAACAAACGTGGTTGCTCGAGACCCATATGACTTGCGTGACGTGATCCATCACAAACACAAGGAAAGAGAAGGGGACTCGGTGTGCAAAGAGTCCTCCCACGGACATCACTGCACCCAAGTCATTGTCAACTGCTGCTGCAACAACGCGGCAGTACGAGAAGACCGACGGTCCGTCTTCCAATGACTGCAACAACCAAGTTCAGAGGATGAGGCGCTTCCCGTCGTCTCCTGAAACTCTGCTCATAGAATCCTCGCCAGCGGGAGAGGGAAGAAAACAAATATCTCCAGCCCGAAGATTTCAACCACTGTGACCAAGAAACTATCATCTAAGCGGTTGCCTACCACCGGAGTCTTCCAAGGTACCCGTTCGAAGACGAAATCTACTATATTTGGAGATTTATTATCCACATCACTGGGGGTCGCTGGAACCGGGGGTAGCATTCCTCCGAATATCCACGACAATCCGGTATTCCAAGGAGATGAGCCCGGGGAAACGACTCTTCCAACAGATACAGCAGGTGCCGACGTCCCCGAGGATGTTCGCGACTCTCAAGATGAGGCAAGCTCTGAAGCTGGGGGTATTATTCCTTCTGAGTTCGAACCAGAGGAAAATATTCCCATATACCTCGACGACTTCTCTGTACAGGGGTATGATTCAGAGGGCATGTCATCCACCGTCCCTTCCACTTCGGCTCGTATGAGGACGACATTCATGACAAACGACGATCAAGACGGTCCCAGTGATCGCCAACGCATCGACACTGTGGAGGCCATACTGCGTACCTTGGTCAAATCCATGGACGAAATCAAAGCGGCTCTTCCAACTCTGCAAGAAAGAACGCCTGGCCAAACAAGCTTGGGTCCCGCGGTCAATGCAGACTCGAACTCAGCGGCACCAAACCCGGGCGACAATCCTCATAAAATATCGGCTCCCACCGCTGCGGATGAGGCCAGGGAGGCAAGAAGAGAGGTCCAGGAGCTCCGGGCCATGTTTCACGCCCGGGAAACCTCCTAAGACCTCAGAATACGGCAACCATACCCTGCTGCATGGAGGGATGTCCTTTTTCCACCAAGATATAAGCCGTTCAACATCAATCCCTATGATGGCAAGACTTCCGCAAGTCGGTATATTACTTACTTCGAGGTCACAACCGACCATCTTCCCCATGACGATACCATCCTTACACGATTATTCATCGGGACATTGGAAGGGGTCGCCTTCGACTGGTACCGTAACCTGCCAGACAACTGCATCCATTCCTTTGCCAGCTTCAAGCGTATGTTCTTGGAGAGGTTCTACGAAGTAGGACAAGACGTGACGATGTCCACCCTTATGGATGTTATTCAAGGGAAGAAGGAGCTGACAAGGAACTATATTGAGCGGTTTTGCCAAACCGTAATGAAGTTGCCGTCTGGAAATCCAGATTCCTCTTTAATTAAAATTTGCCAAAAGAGACTGCTCCCAACAATCAGCCTCTGGATGGGTGAAAGTCAATTTAAGGACTGGAAGACGTTCATCATCAGTGCTACTAGCGCCGAAGATAAGTTGAGGAAGGCTCGCCAACTAGGATTACACATCTCGGAGGGAGAGAACAAGGGCAAACACCCTAATGCCAACACCAACAACGGGGGTAATTCCTCCAATAACCGAGACAACAAGGGCAAACAGGCTATGGTGGCTGACGCAACCCAGAAGCCTGAATCAAAGCCAGCTGAAAAGCAGTGGCCACAGATGACTTACTCCTTCGAAGACGGTCATGTCAAGCCCATCTTGGACATGCTCATACAAGGAGATAGAATCCAGCTCCCTCCACCTAGAAGGGAACCTCGGCCGACCGAGACGGAAAGCCCCAAGTACTGCCATTACCATCGTTACGTCCACCACGCCACGCAGGACTGCTTCCAATTGAAGCGATATATTCAGCATCTCATCGATTCGAAGGCTCTGGCCATTTATTTCGAGAAGGTAACCGTGACAGCCAACATGGTGTCAGTACAGTTCGGCAGCTTCCCTCCGACAGATACTCAAGATGGCGTAGTACCCGTCCCTCGGGCAATAATAGAGATTGCTAATCTTCCACCTCCTCGAGATCAGGCTGCTGGTCTAATGCCCCTCACCACATCATGAGAGAAGGTCATGTGGGTCCATTCGGACCTGGTACTTGAAGTGACTCAACCTACACCACCCTCCACTGGCAGGAAGAACGGTGGAAAGGTCAGATCCTGCCGTACAATCTCGGCAGATGTCGAAGAAGCCACAGCTGTCATCACCCGATCGGATGCGTAATCCCAACCTACACCGGATAACTCGGCTGAAGATCATCAGCCGGCTACTGCTGACGCTCCAGGACCTTCTTAAACTCTGACGACCGATAAGCCTAGGCCGAAGGAGACTCGCTTTGACAAATCCTTCCGAAAAGAGACACCTCATGGGCTGGAGAGGCCCTACAACTTTGACATCTTGGTACAATTGGCCAACACACCAGCCAAATTATCATTATACGAGCTCCTAAGACTCTCCAAAGATGTTCGTGTGGCACTGAGCGATGCAATCCAGAATGCCGACGCATATCTGGCTCAGGTCAACCTCACGGGAGAGAGCCCGCCTACAAATCCCCAGAATAGCGCTTGCACAGGTGCAATGCCCAACATCGTCTTCACTCCACAGGATATGCTCATTAAAACCAACCTGTACGATCGTCCGTTGTATTACACTGGATACATCGATGACGTAAAGCTGGATCAGATGCACATTGATCGCGGTTCTTCCATAAGCATCATCCCAAAGATTCTGTTGCACCATCTTTGTATCCTCATGCATCGTCTGACGTCGATAAGCACCGCCATCAGCGGTTTCAATTCGGTCAGGAGCTACCCGATCGGGAAGATTCGCTTGAAGTGTCAAATCGGCGATCTGCAGTCAGAAGTGACTTGTTATGTCATAGATGCTGACACTTCCTATAATATTCTCCTGGGGCGTCCTTGGATACACGATTACATGATCGTGCCTTCCACGCTGCACCAGTGCTTCAAGTATGTCGACAAGCACGGCTTCATAAGAATAGAATTTGCCGACATCGATCCCTTCAAAGGGGTCGAGTCTTATTACTCGGACTCCTGCTTGTACGAGAAGTCGAAGAGGCACCCTATTAAAGGAGATATGCAAGCTCAAACTGAGACAAAAATGGGATCGAAAGAACCTCTGACGATCCACCTTCAAGCTCACAAACCTGGCAAGACCGCACCCCTTACGGCCGCTCTGCGTAAGGATGCAATCAGTCTCTCGGCACAAGAGGGGCAAATGATAATCCGACTGCCAAGGTCTGGCCAAGTGCCAAAACCCACAACGGAGCCACTGACAATCAGGCTGCCAAGAGCCGGCCCGCCACAAACAGAGAAGCTCAAACCCGCAAAACAGGGAATCTCTAGTTCGCCAATGACTCCATATTCTGTCCCACCAGCGAAACCCCTGATGATTAAGCTGCCCAAGTCATCCTCTCAGTCTTCATTTATACAGGGGGTGGCCGAAGAAGAACCAGAATTGGCCAAGTATGTGGCTGCTCATACTGATGTTCCATCCGCAGATGATGTAATCCTACTAAAAAAGATACCTTACTTCATCAATAAAGGGTTGTCTTTGAACCACCTTGAGCTTGATAAGCTTTGTACAATGTATGCTATGGAACACGATATAGGCACTCACCTACACACGCAAGTGACAAATATTTACACCGCAAATCAAATTACTCCTGTGGAAGGCGCCTACTTCATAGTCGAGGGAGAAGACCATCCAATCATCTTCGGCCGGAAGAATGATCCACAGCCCTTCGCAATAAAGGAAGTCGATCTCGAATCGGACGCCGGGAGACTGCCCCTTTATCTATATAGCTCCCAATCTAAGTACCTCATGCAAAGACAGGGGTATGATCTGGAGACTACACCAGCTTGAACTACGGCACTGGTCGGCGGTTACCTTTACAGTTGCCAGTCCCGGCCGGGAAACCACGGGATTACTACAACAAGACCCGATGTGGACTGGGGTATGTTACGCCTACAACGACCCCTGAAAGCTCAGATGAGGAATACGACTGGCATTCACCCTCAACCGGATTACCAACTTCTGATTCAGATATCAGCATCGGGGACATATTCAGGCAAGTCTTGTCTGTCAATATGGCATTCGCCGACGCTTACGAAGAAGAAGAAGACATTCCTGAACTCCTTGAATTAGAGCCGTAGGCCCAACAGCTGGATGCACAATAGGAAAAATGATTCGAACAAAGAGAGCCTCCTACTGAAGATGAGGTTATGCAAGTTGACCTCGGTAATGAGTCTTCTCTAAAACCAATCTTTATTAGTAAAAGCCTGGCAGACGAAGAGCGAGAATCGCTGCTACAACTCGTCAAAGAATATACTGATGTGTTCGCCTAGAGTTATGAAGACATGCCAGGGCTAAACCCCGAGATTGCACTTTACAAACTCAACATTAGGCCGGATGCAAAGCCGATCAAGCAACAACAGCGACGCTTTCGCCCGGATATTATGAATACGATCGAAGCCGAAGTCAACAAACTGATAGCCAGCAGCTTCATTCGTGAGGAACAACATCCGGACTGGGTCGCCAACATAGTACCGGTCTTCAAAAAAAATAGGAAGATTCGAATCTGCATCGACTTCCGCAATCTGAACGAGGCGTGTCCTAAAGATGAGTTCTCCCTCCCTATCATGGACATCATGATTGACAACACCTGCGGCTTCGAGCGTATGTCATTCATGGATGATTTCTCGGGATACAACCAAATCAAGATGTCTTCCGACGACGAGAAGCACACATCATTCCGAACACCGATTGGCATATACTGCTACACAGTCATGCCTTTCGATTTAAAGAATACTGGCACCACATATCAAAGAGCCATGAGTTTCATCTTCAGAGACCACTTATGTAAGACCGTGGAGTGCTATGTTGACGACATCGCTATCAAAAGTCGTTATAAGGAAGACCATCTGCAGGATCTAAGGACGGTATTCGACCTGATGCGAGCGCACAACATGAAGATGAATCCTACCAAATCCTTCTTGGGCGTATCCAGTGGAAAATTCTTGGGTTTTATCATTACTTCCCAGGGGATTCATATAGATCCGGAGAAGACAAAGGCAATCATGGAGATGGGTCTCACGAGAAATCTCCGTGAACTCCGAGGCCTTCAAGGAAGGCTAGCTTACATCAGGAGGTTCATTTCCAACCTCTCCGGACGATGTCAGCCATTCACTCACCTCATGAAGAAGGACATCTCATTCATTTGGAATGAAGAATGCCAACGTGCCTTCGACAGCATCAAAGAATATTTGTCAAACCCTCCAGTCCTGGTAGCCCCGGTTGCTAGAAAACCATTCCTGCTCTATGTACGAGCGATGGAACATTCTCTCGTCGCTCTGCTAGCACAAAACAATGATGCAGGCCATGAGCAGGTAATATATTACCTCAGTCGAATGATGATGAGGTCGGAACACCGATATACCGCCGTGGAGAAGGAATACCTCGCCCTGGTGTTCGCCATTCAGAAGACGCGACACTATGTCACGGGAGAAACCATACATATGATCTCACGAGTCAACCCCCTCAGCGTCCTCATGACCAAGCCAGGGGCACTCAGCTCTCGCCTCGCTACATGGGCGATATTGTTGTCTTCCTACCACATGATCTTCGTCCCACAAAAGGCTATTAAAGGTCAAGCTCTGGCAGACTTTTTAGCAGCCCATCCAGGTTCGAAGTCAACCAGGATATACGAAGAGATTCTAGATGAGGTTGTCGACTCACATGTGGCCTCTCATGATACCATATGGCGAATGTTCTTCGACGGCACTTTCAGAACCAGGCCCAAGGGCAACATCATCGTTGGAGTCGGAGTGGTGCTGATTTCTCCCTCCGGGTTGGTGATCAATCGGGCTTAATCCCTCACGGAGCCCTATTCAAACAATGTGGCCGAGTACAATGCTTTGGTCATTGGCCTCCGACTTGCAAAGAATCTGGGGGTAGAATACCTTGAAGCATACGGCGACTCGCAGTTAATCGTCAATCAGATCCGGGGTTCATATGAAGTCCGCCATGAAGACATGATCCCCTATCACCAAACGGCGATCAGCATCATTTCGTCGTTCTAAGGGTTCTTCATAGAACACGTTCCCAGACTCTAAAATATCGAAGCCGATGTCTTAGCTGGCCTTACCGCTTCCCTAGCAGTTCCGAACTATGCTCATCACTCGGTGGATATGATAGGCCACGAACTGGTCTGTCCCAAGAATAACATTCAGTTTGTGGTGAGCCATTCTGCTCAGACAGTTGACGAAACACCAGACTAGAGACAGCCATTCATAGACTTTGTAGTCTATGGCATCTTGCCCGAAAACCCAAAGGAGGCCACCTCTATCAGAAGGCGTTCCCTCAGATTCTTCTACGATACAGAGACAAAAATGCTGTATCGATGATCCTACGATGGATTACTGCTTCGGTGTCTATCAAATACAGAAGCCAAAGAAGCCGTGCGCGAAGCTCATGACGGTGTCTGCGGGGCCCATCAGCCTGGTCCAAAATTACAAGACCGTCTTCGTCGGATGGGCTATTACTGGCCCACGATGGTAGCAGATGCGATAAACTATACAAGAAAGTACAAAGCCTGTCAAATCCATGCAGATTTCATCCATCATCCATCCGAGTTTCTACATCCGACAGTGGCGTCCTGGCCATTCAAAGCATGGAAAATGGACACCATCGGTCTAATCACTCCACCTTCGTCCCGAGGACATCGCTTCATACTCGCAATCACAGATTACTTCTCCAAATTGACGGAAGCTGTTCCGCTTGCAGAAGTAAAGACTTCAAACGTGATCAGCTTCCTCAAGCATCACGTCGTCTATCGCTTTGGACTGCCCCGAAGGATCATCCACGATAATGGTCCACAGTTCGTGAGCCATGCCTTCTATCGGTTCTGCGACAAACACCGAATCCAGAATGTTTCTTCAACGCCATACAATCCAGCAGCAAGCGGGTTGGCAGAAGCATTCAACAAAACCATCATCAAGTTGCTCAAGAAGTTCGTGTCTTCCAACAAACGCGACTGGAATGAGAAGCTTGGTGAATGCTTATGGGCATACCGTACTACAGTCCGAACAGCCACCGGGAATACACCATTCTTCCTAGTATACGGGAGTGAGGCAGTTCTCCCATTGGAGACTCAAATCCCCTCGCTCCGCGTCGCCCTTACCTATCGATTGACGACGGACGATAATTACCGTCGCCGGCTATAAGAGTTGGAGGCCTTGGATGAAAAGCGCCTACTAGCTCAACAACGAATCGAGCTATACCAAGCACGCATCTCAGGAGCCTTCAACAAGAAGGTTAAGATCAGAACATTCCAAGTAGACGATCTCGTTCTGGCAGTTCGGAGGCCGATGGTTATGACTCACAAAATCGTCGTCAAATTCCAGCCAAAGTGGGAAGGTCCATTTGTCATTGAGGCTGTCTTCTCCAATGGTGCTTACCGCCTCGCAAAACAAAATGGAGACTTGCTCATGTTGCCCATCAACGGCAAGTTCCTGAAGAAGTATTATGTCTGAAACAACATCCTCCAAATCCCAGATTGTTGAGTTATGTACCCTTTGGTACCGCTGAACTTACATTCTGACTCTATATTTTCTAGATTATCGAGTTATGTACCCGCAGGTACTGCTGAACTTACACCCCGGTCACTCCAGATAAATCTATATCGCATCTTTTAGGTAGTAAGTCATGTATGATCATACCTCTGAACTTTTTCCTAAAAGAGCTCCCTCCTCATGATCCACTACCCGCACTTTCAGTACACAAAAAAGGGTAACAGATCCATAAATTTCCCAAAACAACCAAGTCGATGTTACCTCTGAGTTGTTTCACTTTCGCCAAAAACAAATCACCCCCTTGCATAGAACTTCCACGTCCTTATTACCTCTGAGTCGTTCTATGTACCCCCCTCATGGAGCCCACTCCTGCCACATCCTCATTACCTCTGAGTAGGAAGGCTCCATCAAAGAAACCTTCATGCTTGCCACGTCCTCATTACCTCTGAGTAAGTATGTTGGGTCCACTTTCGACTTATTATCCGTACCCAAAATCGGAGTACGCCAAGGATAATAGGCCCACAAATGTCCACTGTTGACCACAAATATCCTCCGCGGAGTCCACTCCTGCCACGTCCTCATTACCTCTGAGTAGGAAGACCCCGCGGTAAAACCTCCATACTTGCCACGTCCTCATTACCTCTGAGTAAGTATGTTGGTTTTCCCTCGTCTTATTATCCGTATTCTGAACCGGAGTACGCCAAGGATAATAGGCCCATAAATGTCCTCTGCTGACCACAAATATTGTACCAAATTTTTTGGTACATGCCCCTCATTTCTTATCATGCCCCGGGAGCCCAGCTGCTCCATGGCATTCTTTCTCCTGATACAAGGAACGTCCATGACCACCTTACCGTAGAATCGTTCTAGGTATCCCCATCAAATTTGTTATCTATACCTAAAACCCAGGTATGCCAAGGGTAACAGGTCCACAAACAGTCCCCCTAGGGGGAAACACCACCATAACACCATAAACGTAATAAGCAACACAAATGAAGGGTAAAATAAAACATACTCTTTTATTTGAAAGCCAAAAGTACTACAGGTTCTGGGATGGGGGAAAAGAACATGAACATAAAAAGTAAAAGAGCGGACTATGGCTCGGCGGTACATAATTCTAGGAGACGGCTCCCCAGCAAGGCAGTCCCCCGTTCGAACCACTGCTTGGCTCGGCGCTCGGCCTCCTGAGACAACCGCTCCACATCATCCAAGTGCACGTGCGCCCGCCAGCCATCCTCAAGCTTCTTCAGAGAGAGCTCCAGGCCGGCAGAAGCTCGAGTAACTTTGTCGGCCTTCTGGATAATTATCCCCTTTTCTGTACAGGCAGCTTCGAGTTCAGAATCAAAGAAAGCCAGCTTCCTCTGAAGCTCGAAGATCTGCTCTCGGGTGCCAATTACCCCACGGGAGGCAGTCGCTTCCCGAGCCATGCAATCTTCACTCTCGCGGCTCAACTGATCATATAGCTGAGACAGATCGCGGAGATCCTTCAGTATGACCGGCTTGACCGTATCTCGAGCGACCCTTACCTTGTTAATGGCAGTTATGAGGAAACCGTGCTCTCGATCTATCACAGCAGACAGATCAGCTTGCCGCAGCACCTGAAACTGGGCCACCAGCTGATCAGCCTCTAGCAATTTCGGCTCCAGAAGCGCGACTATCCCCGCTCCACCGAGAAGGGTTTTGAGAATGTCAATTTGGCCTTGGGCGCATTGTCGGGCCAAGGCGAAAGGGGTCCCCCGTTCCACAGCAGCCTCGACCCCTCTCTTCAAGTGGCGGTAGAAACTGTCAACCACATCCTGTGACGCTTCATCCAGAACTTCCGTAGAAGATGGCGTCAAAGGAAGTGTGGCGGCAGTGTCGAAGGAGGCGCGCTAGAACTCGCCACCCCTGCCACCAAGAAAACAAATTTCGAGTGAAAAGACGCGTGGATAGTGGCTAACTCCTCCTCCGCGGCCCGCAGAACCTGGATACTCGGCAAGGCAGAAAGGTTGACCCTCGGAGCCACTTGAGTAGAGGAGGACGCAGGGACCATCGCTTCCTGTCCCGGCTGTGCCGCCACCTGACCTCCCGAACTCGATTCAGCGGAAGGCCCTTCAATATAAGTCGGAAGAGGAGGGGGCACGCTCCCCTCCACCAGAACTCCTCTGGCAGAGCCTACCTTAATAATGTCCGTCATCGGCACTGAAGGGGCAGGACCTGTATGTCCAGAGCAACCATCAATCAGTCTAACCCGAAGGATGTGATGATAGAGCAGATAGGCCTCCTCACTAGTTAATATTTGGCTTATCTTACCAGGGGAGGAGTGTGGAGGCTACGGTTTGCTCACAGCCGCCGTAGTCCCCTCACCAGCAATCTCCAAGTCGAATTCAGCTGGTTCTTCTGCCCCAGCCACCCCGGAAAGGGATACGACTGGTTCAGCGTCACCCTGCTGAAATTCAACAGTCTCAGGGACAGGTTCAGTAGAGCCTCCGTCACCCTCGGCAACGTGGGACCCCCTCGGCCGCCTCCGAAAGAACCCCAGCAGAAATGATTGCGGTACACACGTCACTGACCAAAGTGGTCAGGGCCGGATCGACTTTAGTGGCCGGTTCTCGAGAATTTGACTCCTCTGACGCCTACAAGGGCAGAAGAAAAAATGATTAATCAACAGTTCAGGAAAAAGAAGGACCAAAGGAAAGGATGGCTGTAGTTCAATTCACCTCCGAAACAGCATCATCACCTTCACCTCTCTCTTTAATGAACAGTACGCGGCATCTTACCGCAACCCACTTTGTAGAGTAGGCTATGCCACCATCAGTTGACACGTGCCTGCTCCGCTTGCGCGAAGGACCAGGCGCGACAGTCGGTTGATCCGCCACCACTTCATCGGACACAATGGGCGGCTGATCCGCCGCCACCTCGTCTAGAGGAGGGAGAGAGTCATCGGCACCCTACTCGCCATCCTCTTCATCCGCAGTGGTGGACTCCGAATCCGGCACAGGAACCGTGTTCGTCCTCTGCTTCCTCGTCTACGACCCTTGGGGCTTCTCCGCCAAGCCGGTACCAATAATAAAACTGGTACGAGGGTCAAAGTTAACAGGAAACTTGTTCGCCGTAACATGATATAAGGCTGCCATGTACAAAATCTCTTCTGGCACCCCACCATCAAGGACTGAAAAGGTGGTTCGGGTATGAACCGTGTCATAATAATGTCATGTCCTGATACCATCCAGCACGCTACCTTCAAAGCCCAGGCAAGAGCTGGGGATGTCAAAGAACAACTGGCTATACCCGAACTGGCGGGCGAACCTGCTGGGCAAGTAAGGCTCCAGGTAGACGATGTTGCGGTTACGATACACCAGGTGCGCTGGACGGATATTATGCCGCCAAAAGAGTATTTTCTCATGTAAGAGGAGAGGAGGTTCGGTACCATCAACATGTACGCTCCTCACTTCTTCGGTAGTAAAATGAGGTACGGACACAAAAAAAATCATAACCGTCCACTCTCGCCAGCGTTCTCCGGCAGGCTGGCATGGTGCTGCACTCCCAGGGCAGATGGTGGAATCAAAAAATGAAAGCGTCATCAACTGTAATGCCATCTTCTGCTCCAGGCCTCATCAAAGACCGATTGTGCATTAACAGCCACCCCATCAGATAATGGTATGGCAACTCTATGCTCTCAAAATCTATCGCCGTGTCACGGGCGATGACCTTGGAAGAAAAGGCGCGAAGGCCATGGTGTATGCTGCACACCATGGCCGGAAGAAGAGCCAGCTTGACCCCGAATACAAACTGTATGGCGGGTTGGATGAAGTGGCGGCTGATCCTCTCAATAGAACCTGTATTCCCCCCGAAGACTACGCAGTTCCGTAGCCACACCATCAGGAATCCCGCCAAAAGCCCCTTCTCCGACAGTGGCTGAGTACCATGATAAAAATAGCTGAAAGAGTCAGTTCGACTCCCAAAAATGTCGCCCGTGGACCTCGACCTCTTCGCAGTCGACGCCAGGTATTGTACCTCCTCTGGGGTATGAGGATCTCGGGAAAAAATCTAGCCTGAGGCACCAAGGGTAAAAAAGGTATGAGACCCAGGACCTGGTATGAGGAGCGCTCCCCTCCGAGCTGCCATCCTTCTTGATGGCCATCTGGTGGCAAGTGCTGTGATGACATAACAATTCCCGATACACAGCAACAAAGCTCGGGAACTGCCGATCCAAATCTTCGAGCTCTTCGCTCGTAGGGGTATACACTTCAAAAACTTCTTCCCTCCAGGGCAGCTTGGAGATAACATATATCTC
Organism: Iris pallida; assembly: GCA_029216955.1. NCBI lineage: Eukaryota > Viridiplantae > Streptophyta > Magnoliopsida > Asparagales > Iridaceae > Iris > Iris pallida. The sequence continues at coordinate 23,514,192 of JANAVB010015000.1, read as the reverse complement.
GTGGAGAGCAAGTCCCAGCTCCCCTCTCGGTGTGAAGAAGGTTCCCGTCCGTCGGTTGTACATCTCCAGAAGAGCCATGAACAACGGCTTATTTATGGGTTGACCATGACAGGTGCCCCGAATGGCGTGATAGAGGTCGATCTCACGCAGGGAAGTCGCATACTTTTGCAGAATCCATGTGGTCAAATTGGCCCATACAGGGATATGGTTTATCCAGTTCAGCAACGCCAACCGGTCGACGGAATACGACCCTTTGCGAGCAAGCTGGGTCAAAAAGGTATCAGCCTGAGAGAATGTGAAGTTGGGACCCGTTACGTTTATAAAGGTACCCGGAGCCAGTCCTATCATATACCGACTGACTGGTTTCCTTTCCGGATATGCTGACCCCAAATTCCTATTGTAATGGATGTTTCCCACAAACATCCCCGGCTTGTTTGGAGTCAAGGAGTCTACCATCTTTCTGTCTAGCGGAAATATGTTGAACCATGAGAGAGGAAAATGACGCTCTATCGGAGGGATATGGATCTCTACCCCGTCAAGAACAAAGTTCCAGCTCTCCGATATATCCAGTATCCGGGTGTTCTTTACAGACAAAGCATTCCCAAAGAGGAACGCAGGCTTCAGGTATTCCCCTTCCAATTGCCCCTAGTTCATCATGGCACAGAGAAAGTGAAAGGACTGTTTCTTGATAGCATTCAGCCTCTCCAAAGGCTCTTTCGGAAGCTGGTTCGTCACATACTCGACTATGTGGTCATATCAATAGCCCAAAGCCGATTGTGCGCGACCCACCAGAGGCTCTCCTGCTGCATTAACTGGGAGATTCACTGAAGAAGGAAAGAAAGAGACAGATTAAAAGATGGCTAAATAAAACCACTTAGTGATTTTAGGCTCATGTGGTCCAGTCCACATAAGCTCATGCAACTTTGTTCAAACATGAGCTTATGCGGCTCTGCGCTCATGCGGCTCTGTTTGAGCATAAGCTTATGCGGCACTAATTAGCGTAGGCTTATGCGATCCTGTTTAGTGGAGCATTATACGGCCAAAGTCAGAGGAGCTCAGATGGTTCGGTTTAGCGAAGCATTATGCGGCCTAAGTCAGAGGAGCTTATGCGGTTCGGTTTAGTGCAGCCTTATGCGGTCCAAGTCAGAGGAGCTTATGCGGTTCGGTTTAGCGCAGCCTTATACGGCCCAATCCAAAAGAGCTTATGCGGTTCTGCTTAGCGAAGTCTTATGCGGCCCAATCTAGATGAGCTTATACGGCACGACTTAGCAAGACCTTATGCGGCACAGTCGAAAGTGGGGCTTATGCGGTCTTGTTTGAGAAGGCTTCATGCGGTTCGATTCAGAAAGTCCTTATGTGGTTCGATTCATAAAGTACTTATGCAACCCTCATGCGGCTCAGACATAGGGTATACCCCCATACGGTCGAGAGGCACACGTAGCACAGTATGCGAAGACGAAGAAGGCCCGTGCATAAAATATGCAACATAGCCATAGTTCTGAGTTCATCCTTACCAGCAATGGTGGGGTGGACGTCAGGGTACACTTCAGGCACCGTGGCCGACGAGGAAGCTGCTTTCTTATCCTTCGCCGCAGCAGAGGCAGCCTTGGAAGACTTGGGGCCATCGTTGATCGAAGAAGAATAAGAAGAAGAAGAAGAAGAAGAAGAAGAAGAAGAAGAAGACGACAGTTAGGGCAAGAAGTGCTTAAATTGGGAAGGAGAGTAAAGAGTTTCTCTCTCTAAATTACTCTTATTTATAGGAGGCCAAAGGGGAGACAACCGACTCTTGGGATTCCTCCAAAAGACGGCTCCAAATCATAACGAATCAAGAGCAATTAATGCCGCCTACGTGGCAGAGAGGACAGTATGCGGCCAGAAGAGATCCACGCGGCTAGGCAGTCCATGCGGCTAGGAAGTCCATGCGTCTAGGAAGTCCATGCAGTTAGAATATCCTCTGCGGCCAGAAGAGCTTATATATAGCCATGCTTCTTATTTAAAGTATTTCAATTTTGCAAATTGAAAACTTTGAAGGGGGTCTTGTAGAAGCATGAAAAAGAACAAGAAAAGCCCATGCGACTGAAAACAGAAGAAGCCCATGCGACTTAAAACAGAAGGGGCCTCATGCGGCTCAGGAATCTATCGGAGTCTCATGCGGCTCAGAAACTCTCCAATAGCCTCATGCGGCTCAGGAAAGAATCATGTGGTCCTATGCAGCTTACTTTTTACAGTTGGCCATAAAGTGACTGCTCTCAATAAATGCTCTAACATAAAGTGATAACTCTGACATCAAAGCTGAAATGGTGAACTCTAACATGACGGCGTGTTCCTCAGGAAACGAAGAAAATCTCCTATACAGCTGGCACGATCCACCAACTCTAAAGCTCCCTATGCGGCTGATGCTCTCATGCGGCTCGAATCGTGGAGACTATCGTCATGCGGCTCAAATCCTAAGAAGCCACCCCATGCGTCCGTTGTCCCTATACGGCTCGGATGATGGGGATCATCTCGATGCGGCTCAAATACTGAGAGGCCACACCCTTGCAGCCTTGACACATGGCTAGTCTTATGCGACTCAATTGGAAACCACCCCCATGCGGCTCAGATTTCGGAGGCTACACATATGCGGCTGCCACCTTCATGCGGTTCAAAACCTAAGAAGCGATCCTCATGCGGCTGTGGCTCGCGGTTATGACACGTGGCAGAAGATCAGTTTCCCCGTAATGATGGTTAGATACGTGGCATTAAATTAATCAAGATTTATTAACAAATCCCAACAACCAGATTTAGTACAATCATCATAATTACCCGAATCAAAGCAGATTTATTACAATCACGCAGATTAAACACGTGGCAGGAGATCCGAGCTTCCAAAGATTCATGACAATCAATATTAATTGCCTATACGGATTTTACACAATCAGCATTAATTGTCCAGATTCGTTGCAATCAAGATTAGTGGTCCAGATTAATTGCCAACAAAATATGATCAAGGAAAATGGCAATTAAATCCCCAAGTCGCCAACTTTTTTAGGGCAATCATTGCAAACCCTAATGATCATACCCCACTCCTATAAATAGCAAGGTGCCATTCCCTTGCAAACCCCCGGCTGGATACACAGAGAGACAAAGGCACGCACAGAAGAGTCTTCTCACACATTCCGAGAGCATTTCTTCATCAGAGCCAAGGCTACGTCCGATCGTCCAAGGAGTAAGGCAGAGCTGCCGACGCTTTCTCGAGCCTCTACCGTCACCCCCCAGAATCAAAACTAAACAAATGTACTTAGATTGCTGTACCTAGGTTTTATTCCTAGGCTTTCTTTGTATGAGCAAGTTTGTATTGTGAAGTAAAAGTCCAGTCTTCCCATAAAACTGTTATGTTCTTTTATAATCAATGGCAAACAGGAACGTAACAAGATACATGAAGAACATGCCATAAATATTGAATATAAAATATGCCATAAAGTCACAAAGTAAATGTAAGTGTCCCAACCAAAACACGGCCCAATATCCCATCATCGAAGCAGTGAACCACCCCTACAACCAAACAAGGACAATGAATAGCACACTATTCTGTGATGTGACATTGCCCCATGCTACGACTAGAACAAAGTGTGACATGACATTACTAAGGTCTCCTAACCTTTCTACTATGCAATTTAGAAGACATATCAATGTATGGGCAGGTAAGGGCTGACTCCCCCAAGACTAACTCACAATACGCACACGTCAAGTACCAATACTATCAGCCGGCATAACTCGAGGCTAACGGCCTACGTGACCCATCAGTCCACATAGCTCGAGGCTAGTGACCGTCGCGATACGACTATCGTAGTACGCAGTTACTACAACTTTTTGGAAGTGGGTAGCCCATACATCTAACTGTCTTCTCCCTTCCAAGGGTCACTGACAAAAGGTAGTCCGCTAAGACTAGGTCCATATGCATATTAAAGACAAGAAGGAAAAATTTTCTAAAAGCAATAGAAAGTAAACTATAAATAGCAAGTCATGGATCCAACTAAAAATAAACAGACAGTAAAAATACAGTAAAAATAAAGAAAGATGCAACTAATTATAAGTAGTAAGTAAGACAAGGTATCTTGCCTGAGGTTGTGTGCAAATAGGACAGGATCCAGTAGCTCGAACCATCAGAATAGTGAAGCAGAGATAGTTAATTATCGCAAATGTCCTCGAATACTAAAATAAACATTACCAATATTTCCAAAATAAGGAAAATAGCTAGAATAGACTACCCATAAGTCCAATTCTGGACACAGGAGCAAAATCGTAATTTTGGGTCAAGACGATGTCCGTCGTTGGACCCATTTTGCATCGAAATGTGTGCCAGTACTATGATCTCTAAAGTCGTCAAACTATATGTCTATGGGTTCGGTTTGATGAGACGAACCCAATCGTATGTCTAAAGTTGGATTCCGGTGGACCGTGTACAAATTTGCCTATTATAGCGGGTTGCGGGCCCACCCAAAAGGTGTTCCGATCGACCTTCTCAGATTTGAACCAAACTTGGCGTACAGGACAAAAAAAATGATTCGATCATGTTAGCACAACTTTCGTCTCGATATGACGAACGTGCACAAAGTTATGGCCTAGTTTGCAAAGGGCCGATACGGAGGTATCTTGATGGATACACATCGATTACGTCGCGCACGCACAACGAATTTAAGTTTCGTCAGTTCCCACACGTCCACAACATCCATACGCACCTTTCAATGCTTATGGGTTGCGACCATGTCGTCCGATTTGGCGGGACGCACGCCGTATCGAAAAAATTTCTAAATTTTTGAAACCAGATTTCCTAAGTTTTTCCCAATTTTTAAATCGATTTCTGTTGCTTTATAAAACAAAATAATTAAAACTATTTTAAGGGTTTTGTAGTCATATAGGTGAACTAATTTATTGTTGAAAAGGTTTAGGAAAAAGCCTATGGAGTTGATAGCAAACAGATCCCAAACATGGCTAGATAAAACTGTTTTAAAACAGTCGTAAAAACATTTTCTCGGGATTTTCGAATCGAGTTTTCGACTCGATGGTTTGATAATGCTATGAACTACTTATTGGGTCATCTAGGGGTTCATGTAGACTCTCCACAACATTTTGCAGAATCAAAAATAGTCGTCTACACGAGAAGAAACCAGACAGAGAAGATGAGTACCTCGAGCGATCGTCACTGTTGTGGTGTGGCGCTTAGGGGGCGCGGTTGCTACTTCGTGCTAGGCTATGCTACCATGTCGGAGGTTGCCGGAGGTCGCCGGCGTCCACCCTGTGGCGGTACGCAGTCCAGGGTAGTCTGGGGTGTCGGGGTTAGGGTTCGTGAATTAGGTTCTTAGGTGTTCTCTGTTTTCTTTTTCTTTTTACTTATAATAATACGCAAGGGGTCGGGTGGGCTTCGAGATGTTGTTCCCTTCGGAGAACAGTGGCCTGGGATTATTTTTTTCTTTTTTTTCTTCTTATATATATACTCTTTTCTTCATAATATCTATATATTTAACAAATAAAAATTTAGGAAACTCATAAAAATATCTAAAACATTTCTACAAATGTATTTCATATATTTACGGACATATTTATTTTAATATTATTTATTTATTTATTATATATATTTTTAAAAACTTATAATATGTAATATCCTTCTTTCTAAACAAATTATTTTAACTAAAAAATCAAGGTAATTTCTCAATAATATTTTAATAGATTTTATAGAAAAATATAGCTAACAATTATATAGAAATATCATCTGGGATATATTTTTTCCTCAACATATGAGTACGGCTTATATGTACTGTATATATACTAAATATATTTACTGTACAAATAATACTAAAATGAAAAGAAAAAATAATAAATCAAAATATTGCATAAGTTTTGGGAGGGGGGTTTACAGGAGTAGCACCGGAACCACGGTACCAATCATATGCGTTACCGGGCTGAAAAAATGTATGGACCGCCTCATCCTCATGGAGGTATCCCGAAACAGTTGGATCTCTATGAAGAGAACTGGAAGAATATCCAGTCTGAGCGAAACGAAGGTCAGCAAAAGAATTGGTGAGAGCATGAAACCGATTAGCATCACGGAACTCACGTTCCCTAGATGTGTTAGTGATAAATGCTCGCAAATCCGAGAGATGTTGATGGATACCCTCAAATGACACAGGATAATCCTGAGGAGGTAGAGCAGGAGCAGTAGGAGAAGCAGAAGGAGCGACTGTGCTGCGACATGACAGCTGAAGATACTTGGGCTCAGACTCAAGAGCACAAGTGGATAAGTCAATATCAAAATGCTGTAAGATAAAAAGGATCATCATTGCATAAGAGAGGTTGCGATTCCTTCCGCGACAACAACCCATTATCTGAATAATAGTCTTGGGGACAGAAAATTGAATACCCTTACGAATATGATAAAAGGCAGATAGTTCAAGGGTGGTTACATCATCTTTTGAAGTAGATTTGGGTAAAATGGTGGAGTAGATGATGCGGTGCAACTCATAGTTGAATAAGTTCAAGTTTGCAGCCTTGAACTTATGAGAACGAATGCGGGCAGGAGAGCAGAGTTCATTCTTGAAACTGATTAGAGTCGTGTCTTCGAGGAAATCAAACTCGGTGATATCATCAAGCGGGGCACATTCGTTAGAAACACCAAGAATTTTTGCTAAAAGGACATCATTGAACTCGATGTTGACTCCACCGACACGAGTTCTAACAGTAAAAGTGTCCAATATGAAGTTGCAATAGAACAGTCTAATGGCATTAGTGGCGATAGGGAATTTCTGGGTGACAAGTTTGTGTAACCCTAATGCCTCAAACAATGGACGGTGTTCAAGAAATACAGTCCATTTTATCGGGACTCCGGTGCATATGTTACGTATCATAAAATCGGCGTACCATAACAAAGATTGATCATGAGTTTCAAAGTAGAACCCATTAAACTCAACGTCGGCCGATTGGACCGGGTAAAAGAGTGAATCTACGTGAGGATTTGAAGACGAAGCTCTTCACTACCTTGGGTCTTCTTCCTCTTGGAGGGATTGAAATACATAGGCATTGTGTCCCAAAAAGGATGAAAATCTAATGAATTGAAAGAGAGGGAAGGAGGAGTTAATACCTTCTAAGATTGGAATATATGGTAGAGGACGAGAATCTCCGCACAAATCCAAAGTTTTGATGGAAATCTCCAAGTAGAATGGGAGCAAAAATTTAGAGAAAAACTAGGGTTTGAAGGGGCTCTCGGGCGGAAGCTGCTGTGATAGAGGAGTTTTAGAGAAGATGAGAAGAAGGGGGCCTCGGATTCTTACTTAAACATATACACCACTAACCGAACTCTGGTCGAACTCGGGCCGAATTCTGGCCGAGTTTGCCTAGGGTCATGTGGATGTGATTTTCAAACAGAAAATTTTTAGGCCACTTTCTTTGCATCGACTCTTTTCAATTATTTAATTCCAAGTTTAGTTATTTTAAATTTTAATTAATATAATTAATGTTATTTTATAAATTAAATTTTGTTACACATCGATTGTCTCAGATTAGCTGTAGGGGTACTACCACAGCTAACGGGAGTTCACCAGAGAATAATTAAATACCGCTTCGCTTCAACGTAGTCGTGGTGACAAACAGATCCTTTGTAGGCTTGTCTTAAAACAGTTTTAGAGTATTGAAATATAATCGATAAAACAAAATTAATTAATATTATTGATATCTAAAATTCTTAATTCTCAACATAAATACTTGAAACGATCTTCCGCTAATGGTTTTGTAAAGATATCAGCTAGTTGATTCTCAGTGTCTACATATATAAGGTTTATATCTCTATTTTGTTGATGATCTCTAAGAAAATGATGTCAAATTTCAATATGCTTAGTGCGAGAGTGACATACTAGATTCTTATTCAAATTAATAGTACTAGTATTGTTATAGAAAATGGGTATGTGTGTGTAGTAAACCAAAGTCTTCTAAGGTTTGCTTCATCTATAAAATTTGTGCACAACAACGTCCTGCGGCGATATATTCAGCCTCAGTCGTTGATAATGCGACAAAATTTTGTTTCTTGCTAAACCAAGAGACTAGAGCTTTGCCTAGAAAATAACATATATCGCTGGTACTTTTTCTATCCATTTTGCATCCAGCAAAATCAGCATCCGAGTAACCGGTTAGGTCAAACAATGTGGTTTTGGGATACCATAAGCCGACAGAAGAAGTGCCTTTAAGGTATCGAAAGATACGCTTAACCGCGCACAAATGTGATTTCTTAGGGTTAGCTTGAAAACATGCACACAAGCAAACACTAAACATTATATCTGGACGACTAGCAGTTAAATAAAGTAAACTATCAATCATACCTCGATACTTACGTATGTCGACCGGTTTACCTTGTTCATCAATATCAAGCTTAGTTGAAGTTGCCATCAGAGTGCTTAGTGGTTTGACTGCTTCCAGATCAAACTTCTTTAATAGATCTTTTATATACTTGACTTGATTAATGAACGTCCCATTATTGGTTTGTTTGATTTGCAGTCCAAGAAAGAATTTCAGTTCTCCCATCATGCTCATCTTAAACTAATTCTACATACACTTTGAAAATTATTGACAGAGAGATTCATCAGTAGATTCAAAAATGATAGCATCTACATAAATTTGAATTAAAAGAAAATTTCTATTAAAAGATTTTATAAAAAGTGTAGTATCAACCTTGCCTTTTGTAAAACTATTATCAAGTAGAAAAGAGCTTAGACGATCATACCAAGCACGAGGGGCTTGTTTCAAACCGTATAAGGGTTTCTTCAACTTGAAAATATAATCAGGGTTTTTGAAATCAGTAAAATCTGGAGGTTGAGCTACATAAACTTCTTCTTTTATAAAACCGTTCAAAAATACACTCTTGATATCCATTTAAAATAACTTAAAGTTATGAAAATATGCAAATGCACATAGCATACGAATTGATTTTAATATCGCAACTGGGGTATAGATTTTATCGTAGTCGATACCTTCTTCTTGATTGTATCCTAGAGCTATGAGTCGAGCCTTATTACGAGTCACTAAACCATTCTCATTCAGTTTATTTCGGAATATCCAACGGGTGCCAATGACCGGATGATTAATGGACTTGGGAACAAGTTCCAAAACTTGATTCCTTTCAAATTGGTTTAATTCCTCTTGCATGGCATCTAACCAAAAATTATCACTACATGCTTCTTCAATATTTTTAGGTTTAAGTTGTGAAATAAATGCAACACAGGAAGCTATATCTTTACTAGAGGAACGAGTACTTATACCCCTGGTAATCTTATCTATTACCAAGTCCTTAGGATGGTATGCCAAAAATCTTATTTCTTTTGGCACATCCTCAGGATTGTTGGTTCCGGCTTCTGGTTCTGTACGTGATCTGCTTGGAAGATCAGCTGGTGCTTTGCATGAAGGTTCTGCAGGTGCTGTACTTGGTGTACTTATGTCTTCATCATCATCATCGACTGAATGTTGATTTAGTTCATCAAAAGTAACATTTATCGATTCTTCGGTGATCATGGTTCTCTTGTTGAAGACTCTGTACCCTTTGCTCTTGGTCGCATAACCTAAAAAGATACCTTCATCGGCCATTTCATTAAACTTTCCAAGATTGTCTTTAGTATTAAGAATAAAGCATTTACAACCAAATATTTTAAAATATAAAATAGTTGGTGTTCTATCAAACCATAGCTCATAGGGAGTCTTCTTTGATATAGGTCGAATTAGAACCTTATTGAGAACATAGCAAGCTGTATTGACAGCTTCAGCCCAAAAGTATTTTGGTAGACTAAACTGATTTAACATTACTCTAACCATTTCGAATAGAGTCATGTTCATACGATCCACAACTCCATTTTGTTGTGGAGTCCTAGGGCAAGAGAACTCATGCAGATAACCATGTGTCACAAAATTACTTGAACTCTGCATTCTCAAATTCACCGCCATGATCGCTTCGAATACGAGTGATCATGAAACCTTTCTTATTTTGAAATTTCTTGCAAATGGTGACGAATTCTAACAATGCATCGTTCTTGCGTGTAAGAAAATATACCCACGTGTACCAAGAGAAATCATCTACTATTACAAAAGTATATAATTTACCACCTAGGCTAGCAATTCTACTAGGTCTAAATAAATCCATATACAGTAATTATAGAGGTCTAATGGTACTTACAACGTTCTTGGACTTAAATACGAATCGGATAGCTTTGTTCTTTTCACATTCACTATATACCATATCCTTCTTAAAAGAAATGTCCGATAAGCCTCGTACCAGCTTCATTGTGGATAACCTTGAAATTCTGTCCATATTTGCATGACCGAGTCTCATATACCATAGTTGACTCTCATCACTCTTGGCTATTAAGCATCTACCTGCTTTGTTAGCATCTTCTAACAAATAAAAAAAATATATATTTTCTTTCCTGATATATTCAAAGATAGTACTACCAGTTGAGCTATCAACTACAGTACACTTGTCTTTGACGAAGTTAATACCATAACTATGGCCAGCTAAATGGCTTATGCTGAGTAGATTATATTTTAACTCGGTAACTAGATAGACATCTTTAATCACAGGGTAGGGGGTCTTACCAATATTGTCGATACCAATTATGTACCCTTTAAGATTATTATCGAAGGAAACGTATCCTTCTTTCTTCTTCGACAATGTTACGAATAATAAAGCATCACCGATCATGTGCCGTGAGCAACCACTGTCGATGATCCATTTGCGTTTAGCATATGAAGGGTGTTTCACCTACAAAAGAATTTACAGATAAAAACTTTCATACCCAGAAAAATACGCGTCGCTAAACGAAAAAATGTCGCAAAACGTCGCTCGGGCGACGTTATTTAGCGACGTCAATAACGTCGCTAATTAGCGACGTTATCTGCGACGTTTCTTCGTTGAAGCTAATTAGCGACGTATAAGACGACGTCAGAATTTGGTCGCCGTTTAGCGACATTTTTGTGACGTTTTGGCGACGACGAGCTGACATCAGATTTGGTGCCACGTGTTGCCACGTCAGCATTTAGCGACGCTAGTAGCGACATTTATTAACGTCGCTAACATGTAGCGACAAATATTAACGTCGCTGAAAACGTCGCTAAATTAAAAAAAAAAAAACAGGTTCCAGAATGCAAATGGAGCTGGAGCTGGAGCCTGAGCCAAAATACAGAATACAAAACACAAAATACAGAATCCAATCCCTGGGTTCGCCGACCCCCTCGGTGGAACACTCAACACCGGCACGCACAATATATTCCAGAATATACAAAAAATATAAAGAAAAAATACTATCCGCAACAAACAATGTCAATATATAATATCCTGAACAAACCAAATCAATATCCGCAAATACGTAAAAACTCAATATCCTCAACGAAAAAGCTGAATATCCCCAAATACGTACAAAGTAAAAAATATAGTACAGTACAAACTCAATATCCTCAACTACTGATCGCCTAGAGCTGGACCCGGTGCTGGAGGAGGAGCGCCACCAGATGACTGTCATCGCAACGTCAGGATCGTCTGATACTCCTCCGGTGACAACAGGTGGACGAGCATGTCCTCCCGTGCACTGCCAGATATAGACGATGCTCCCGGCATACCAGCAGACGGTCGCTCCACTGCCATCTCCTGGAAATGCTGTATCTGCTCGGTCAACCGCTACGTAGCCTCCTGCGTAGCACGGGTCATCTGTTGCAGCGCCTCCGTAGTCTCCTCCAGCCTCTCAAAGCGTGAGATGAGTGCAGAATCATCTTTATGCGGCGCCCCCATCCTCTCCAGCATCTCATCACGCAGAGCTGCGATCTGCGCAAGGACGTCAGTCTTCTGCTGGCGGATCGACTCCTCAGTCTATGCGGGGCCGGGCACACTAGTGGCGGTCGCAGAGGACTGTGACGCAATGAAGGCACCATAGGAGCCCATACCATAGTACGTACCCCTATGCATGCCACCAATGGCCCTCATCCACAGCTCGTCATCTGACTGAGCTACGGCCGGGGGCTGCTGGGAAGTGCCAGCACCAGCTCCCTCATCCCGTGTCGGCCCGGCCTCCCTAAGCCTCAAAAATTCGGCCTAGAAATAACATCTATATGAATTCTCACGTGGTCGCTAAAAATTAATATACTAATGCACTAGCATTAAGTAAAACTTCTAAAATTTGGCCTAGAAATAACATCTATATGAATTTTCTACGTAACTAAAAATTAATATTAATGAACTAGCATTAAGTAAAACTTACGTAGGTGTCCCGGGCCTTGTTGTCTACGAACAGCTCCCCCTTCTTGTGCGTGGCGAGGAACGAGGTCACCATATTCGGGTCTTCTCCCGATTCAACCTGTTACGAAATTATTATATGATTTGTCAGTTAAGTTAAAAGAAATATATTACTGTAAAATATTAATTATGGGTATACGACGAGATATGTACCATATGGGTGAAAAAATCCATGATGGACCTTGATCCACCACAACACTGCAACCCCGTCTATCGTGCTCTTTTAGACTTTGTGGACTTCTCCTTGTAGGCTTCCTCATCGAATCTCCTCTTCAATACCGCACAGTCGGCGGCAGAGATCCAACCCTGAATAGATAATCCTCGACGGTCGCGATCCTTTTGGTCGGTGATTGCGTCCCTAATAAGCTTGCTGGCGACGGTGGAAAATATAGCCTCGACAGCAACGGCGCGTTGGGGAGGGAAGAAGTAAGTCCGCTAAAAAAATTATAGAAGTACATAAGTTATAACATAACATACTAAATGTTAAAAGGAAATAAACTTTTACGTACCGAAAAGTGCTCAAACCAGAAGGCCTTCCTATCGACCGGGACATCCCTCCAATTGATCCAGGGACCCCCGTTGTTCTATCGTAGGAATGTACCCAGCACCCGGTGTATAGAGGAGGGATAATACCTATAAAATAGAAATTAAAATTTATTAAACAAGTTTACAATAAATTTAAATAAATTAAATACAATAATTTTACTTACCGCCTGGTGTGAGTACAGGCCCAAATCTCCAACCTCAGATCCCCCTCCGGGCGACACGGAGGATCTGTCTCAGATGGGAGCTGCACTATGCCTCTGCTCCTGCCCCTGCCCCTTCCCCTGCCCCTGCCCGCAACCTGTCCCTCGGCCTCGCCCTCACTCTCGGCGTGGGCCTCGCCATCATCCTCGACCTCGACGTGGGCCTCGGCCTGCTCCTCAATAGTGGAGTCGACCTCTGGAATGCTCGACGGTACTGGCTACGTAGAAGAAGAAGGCCCTAGCCTCGAACTGCTAGAGCCGGGTATGGAGGCACTGCCGGCGACTAGACCGCTAGTGTATGGTAGAGTGCGGAGGGATGAGGAGTCGGTAGGAGTGGTAGATGGAGACGATCGGGCTCGTCGACTCCTACCAGGACCGAAACCAAATGATCCACGTCGACCCATATCTGAAAAAATACAGAAGTATACCATACTACGTCTTAAAAAAATAAAAGTATAGCATACTACAGCCAGGGAACGTCGCTAAGTAAACCATACTATATCTGAAAAAAACAAAAGTAAACCATACTACATCTGAAAACGTCGCTTATTAACGTTGCTAAAACAAAAGTAAACCATACTACATCTGAAAATTAAACATATTCAATCCTCTTCTGAAAATTCATCTTGTTCCGATTCCTCTTCCTCTTCCTCTTCCTCTTCCTCTTCCTCTTCCTCTTCCTCTTCACTTCTATCAACTTCCTCTTCCTCTTCTGATACTTCTACCTCTTCCAATTGATAAAACATGTCATGAGGAACTTTCGTTGAGTCCACATCGACAATATTTGTAATAAGAGATAGTTCATTTTCCTGATAAGCTATCTCGTCGACATCGAAGGTATTTCGAGCTTTAGTCTTACAGACTGCCCACCAATCTGATCTCCCGGCTCCTCGTTTTGGATAGCTGGTAAAGTAAACTAGCTGAGCCTGGCTTGCTAGAACAAACGGCTCATAAGCTTGATATCGACGGCGATAATTTATGTCAACAAGACCATGTTTGTCAACTCTCCAACCTCGACCCTGGATCGGATCGAACCAGTCACATCTGAACAAGACGATCTTACAAGGTTCTATAGCATAATTGTATGTCAGTTCCACAATCTCCCATAAGATGCCAAAGAAGTCATTGCCTGGGTCGACGTCTTTGTAGTTTGAAGATTTTATGCACAAATAGCTATTCTTTGTAGAATCCAAATCCAAGAAGTCGTCTCTTATTCGAGCATTTGTTGACTTGAACCTGAAACCATTTACGCAGTAACTTGGCCAGGTCTTCACTTGATAAATTGGCCCCTTAGCTAAAGTTTTAATATACTCATTCTCAAGGATTGCCTCGGGACGATCAACCTAAATACCATAGAAACGATGCTAACTTAATTATTATGTGCAAGTATAAATGTACAGAAAAAGTAAATTGTGACTACGTCCGTACATATGCTCTCAACCAAAAAGGAAAATAAAGTCTCATTTGCCGTTCTACTTCCTCCTCGGTTGCGTACGGATTGTTGGACGTTACCTCATCCTTAAATATGCTGAAAAGCAATGAAGCATATGTATATTAGTTATATTCAGAATCAACGAAGCACGCAAAATAATTTTACTTACCTCTCTAGCTTGTCCACTTCTTCCTCGTCGCAGTTGAGCAATACATATAACATTGAAGCGCTAACCTCGTCGTCATTTAGATATCTTTTTTTCATTTTACCAGATGGTTTTTCGTAGGCAGTAAATACTTTCAGTTTTGCCTCCATACCAACTTCATAGCCGTCGTCATTTCTGGGAGCCCTTGTTCTGTTTGTAGCAATATGAGGCTGAAAATACATAGAATAGAAGTTTGAAATCTCCTCAAGAATATATGCTTCACAAATAGAACCCTCCACCCGTGCCTTATTTTTTACCTTTCTCTTGAGGTGGTTCAACTGTCGCTCGAATGGGTACATCCAACGATAACCGACAGGTCCGGCAACAAGAGCCTCATGGATAAGATGAATCGGCAGATGCTCCATTGAGTTAAAGAATGCAGGAGGAAAAACTCTCTCAAGTTTATAAAGTGTTACCACAATGTCATTCTCTTGCTTCTCTAAACGATCGACGAGCAACTTGCAAGAACAAAGATCTCTGAAGAATATGCTAAGCTCTGTTAATGGATCCCAGACTACCGGCGATAATAATTCTCAAAATACAACAGGAATTAACCTTTCCATGAATACGTGGCAATCGTAGCTCTTCATTCCGATCAGTTTACACTCCTTTATGTCGACACATCTTCTTAGATTGGAGACGTATCCGTCCGAAAATTTCAAGTCCTGGATCCATCTACAAAGTCTCACTGTGTCCTCCTTGTCCAGCTAGTAGATTGCCTTAGGCCGCAAAAGCTTTCCCTTCCCGTTGTCTATCATGTGCAATGTAGGGCGTCTGCATATTTCGGCTAAGTCCAATCTAGCCTTCTGATTGTCTTTTGTCTTTTCCTTAACGTCCATTACAGTATTAATTATGTTATCAAATGCGTTCTTCTCGATATGCATGACGTCAAGGTTATGTCTAATCAGATTTGTGCTCCAATATGGCAGATCCCAGAATATGCTCATTTTGGTCCAGTTATGATCTTCGCCAAATCCCTCGCAATGGTTGCTCGTTGTAGGATCTTCAATAGCACTTAGGATTTCTTTTACTTGCTCCCATGTGTCCTCTCCGAACCACATTGGCGGTGGATCGCCCTTCTCCATAGCTCCGACACGGAATGCAGTTCTGTTCCTGCGGTATGGATGGTCTTTCGGTAAGAACTGTCGGTGACAATCAAAAAACATGGCTTTCCTCAATGTCTCAAACGAAAAGCCTTAGTGCAGTCCACGCAATACGGACATAAAAGCAGACCATGAGTGCTCCATCCAGATAATATTCCATAAGCTAGAAAGTCGTTGATTGTCCACATTAGTGCTGCCCACATCTGAAAATTCTATTTTTTTGAAGCATCATACGTGTACGCCCCTATTTTCCATAGCTGCTTCAGCTCATCTATCAATGGCTGTAAGTACACGTCGTTGTTCCTCTTCGGGTTGTTCGGACCGGGGATTATAATAGTTAAGAACATGTAATGTGTCTTCATGCATATCCAAGACGGTAGGTTGTACGGAGTGAGGATTACCGGCCAGCATGAATATTGGGAGCCTGAAAGACCAAATGGGGTGAAACCATCAGAGCAGAGCCCCAACCTTACATTACGCATATCAGAAGTGAAATTAGGATATGCTCGATCGAAGTGCTTCCACGCTTCTCCATCAGATGGGTGATCCAACACTCCTTCGGTCTGTTGTCGCTTGTGCCAACTCATATTTTCGGCAATCTCTTTCACCATGAACAATCTCTGCAACCGCGACGTCAACGGCATGTAGTGCATTGAAGCAGTCGATCTTCTAGACTTGCCTGCAGCAGTTGGCTTGTAGCGATCAGTACCACAGAATCCGTACACTTCTGCATCCTTGTGATCTTTGTAGTAAAGCATGCATCCGTTCTGACAGCAATCGATCTTGTCGTATCCTATCCAGAGAGATCTCACCATCCTCTTAGAGCGGTAGAAGTCTTTCGATAACTTGGCACCCTCCGACAAGATATCGGTAATCAACTCGAGCACTCTATTGTAGCATTCTTGGGACATATTAAAGTCAGACTTTATGCTCAAGAGCCGAGTGATCACCTCTAACGGTGAATGGTTCTCACAGCCAGGGTATAAAGGAGTCCTTGCATTCTCCAGCAACTCCATGAACTTCGCGGCATCGGCATTCGGTGCCTCCTTAGCTGCATCACGATTGTATGGATCGAAACTAGGCCCCGCAGCATCGAAGACCAAGTTCACGTACTCGTTGTCGACACCAGTTTGGTTGTGGACATTCATATAATGCTCCACAAAAGGCTCCATATAAGGCTTCACATAAGGCTCCGCTTGGAATGCTAAAGGTACAAGCTCGCCGTGTACGGTCCATTGGTAGTAATTCGGAAGGAAACCATTTGTGTATAAATGATACGTCACATCCAATTCTAGTTAAAACTTCATGTTCCGATATTTTGCACACGGGCACTTAATGTCCACGCCGTCCATGGATTGAGGAAACGTCTTCACGAATTGGAGGAATTATTCTACTCTGGCGATGTATTCATTTCGCACACCGCACCAGTCATCTCGAATGCGGTTGTACATCCACGAACGGTCTAGCAGATACATAGATATAGCCATTTCTAGATATCTGCAAATATGAATAAACTTCAAAATTAAAATGAATATACTATATACTACATACTACGGCCATGACTCGGGACCATTCCTATGAGTCGGGACCATTCCTACTACATACTACATACTAAAATGAATAAACTTCAAAACTAAAACTTAAAAACTAAAACAAATATACTACAAACTAAAACGAATATACTACATACTACGGCCGTGACTCGGGACCATTCCTATGAGTATCGGGATCAAGGAAACTACGTGTTATAAATATCGACACTATCGGTACGTGTTACAAATATCGGCACTATCGTGTTATAAATTAACCAACCAACAAAAGTACGTGTTACAAATATCGGCACTATAGGTACGTGGTTTCGAATCAGAGTATCATATTTTTCGGTTTCGGAAAACAAATAACTATTACTAAATTATCAGTTTTTTCGGCACTATCGGTGCCCCTGACCCAGCCCCCCCTCCCCCCCCCCCCGTACCCCTCCCCCATCTCCTCCCTACACCACTCCTAACCCTAACCCGAACCCTATCCCTAACCCCTCCCCCACCAGCCCCCCTCCCCAGTCCCCCCCAACCCCTACAACACCCCTAACCCTAACCCTAACCCTAATCGCCCTTACCCCTCCCTAATCCTAATCCTAACCCCACCCCTAACCCCACCCCTAACCCTAACCGCCCTCACCCCTTCCTAACCCTAACCCTAACCCCACCCCTAACCCTAACCGCCCTCACCCCCAACCGCCATCACCCCTCCCTGTCCCACCTACCCAGCCACCCCCCAACCATTCCTCACCTCCAACCACCCGCACCACCCCTGCCCCTCCCCCCGAGCCACCAGCACCCTTCCAACCACCAACAACAAATAGAGAGAGAGAGGAAGTCATGTACCAGAGGAGAGTCGCCGGAGAGAGTGAAGTCGCCGGAGAGAGTGAGAGCGAGAGGGAGAGCGCCGGAGAGAGTGAGAGCGAGAGCGCCGGATGAAGAGAGTGAGAGAGTGAAATGGATGGGAGGAAATGAATTCAGGAGGGGGGAATTTAATTTAGTTAGAATTTAGCGATGTTACTATTAACGTCGCTAAAACAGTCGTAATTAGCGACGTTGTAGCGACGTTTGGCGACGACTAGCTCACGTAACTAGTATACGTCGTTGTCACGTCGCCATTTGTGTCGCTAGTAGCGACGGTTACAGACATTTCATTTATATGTCGCTAAAGTCCACAATTTGGTGACGTCTTTTTAACGTCGCTAAATTTACGTCGCCAATTAAGCAGATTTTAGTAGTGGTTTTCAGTATCCATGCATAAATCTTTAAATCAACAAGCTTTCTAACTCTACATGCAGAAGAGATATGATCAATGGTGTCACAATAGTGACATCTAGCATTTTGAGTGTTGAATGCAGTTTGTTTTGTATGATCGGTAGGTCTTGGTTTTCTATTATAAAAGAATGCATGCCTATTAGTCTTCTTGGACAATGGTTTGGTTTGGTTTGGTCTGACAGTGTTGGGTTTGACAGTATTCTGATGTTTCGGTATATGACACATGTTAGGATAGGAAGCAGCAACTTCAGATTGTTTTTCTAACCTAATTTCCAACTTTTTGGAAGTGTCATACAATGCAGTATAATCAGCAGTAAGTGTATCATTCCTGATAAGTACTTGCTGAAGACTCTTCTTCTCTTTGAGTAGATCTTCCTCTAATTGGGTGATGGTCTTGTCTTTCTCTTCGGATAGTCTTGTGGTCTCGTGTAGCAATAGCTTAACAGAAGAAATTTCACCTACCTCACTAGAATTATCACTACTTCTAACCTCAGCTAGTAGGTTGGTAAGTCTTCCTATTTCATCTTTGTACTTTTTGAGTACCTTCTTAGAGTTTTGGTATTTACTACGCAGTCTTCTGTAATCCTTTAAGAGGTCAGTAAAGGCTTCACCTAATTGCTCAAAGGTAAAATCATCATAAGTATCAAACAGGGGGTTAGTAGCTACCTGATCGTAAGCCATCAAGCACACATTTGCAGCGTCATCTGATTGTTTATCTTCTGAGTCTCTGGCTTCACTTTCATGCCATATGTTTGTATTGGCATACCTTCTGGATATAGATTTTTCCAGGTAGCCCTTGTCATATTTGTTGCTTTTTTGGTTGATGATGATGTTGTTGGACAGTCCTTCTTCATATGTCCTTTCTTCTTATAGCCATAGCAAATAGGATGTTCTTCATTGTTGTTGTTGTTGTTGCTGTTGTAATCTGTTGTTCTTCTATTGAATCTCATGAACTTCTTAAACTTTCTTACTATGAGAGCTTGATCTTCAGAGTCAGAGTCACTGTCTCAGATTTATCTTCAACAATTTCTCTATGTTGAGCCTTGAAAGCGATCGACTTCTCTGACTTCTCCTTTGGTGCAAAATCTTCAAAGTCTTAAAGTTCCAGCTCGTGAGTGAGTAGCTTATCCATGAGTGTTTCAAGAGACATTGTTGAGAGATCGTTCCCTTCAATAATTGTTGTAGCCTTTGGAATCCAATTCTTCGTGAGATCTCATAGAAGTTTGTGAATCTTCTCATGGTTACTGTACTCTTTGCCTGATGATGACAGAGGATTTACAATATCCAAGAATCTTGTAAACATCTGAGTGACAGATTCGTTTGGCTTCATCTTGAACGCCTCATACTCCTGAGTAAGTCTGCTGATCTTTGACTCCTTGACTTGCGTCGTTCCTTCGTGGGTTACTTCGACAAATTTTCACACTTTATTTGATGTTGTTTACGTAGACACCCTGTTAAATTCAGTCATGTCTAAAGCATAAAATAAAAGCATTAATAGCACGTGCGTCAAGACTGGCCTTTTTTTCCATCCTCAGTATACTTATCATGGGATTTTTAACCAAAATATCTTCAATAAGAATATGAGGAGGCTCTTTATAGCCATCAATAATAATAGACCATAAGTTCAAATTTAGAAATTTTAAGAAAAAACTCATTCGTGTTTTCCAATATGTGTAATTTGTACCGTCAAACAGTGGAGGTCTGTTTGTGGCTTGGCCTTTAGTTGGAAACTTCACAGTTGCCATATGTTATATTGTGATCTATGTAACAGCTAAAATAATAAAAATATAATTGTAATGTTACCTCGCTTTACCTGTATAACCCGTTCTGATATCAATTGTAGGAACGAATCATAAAATGCAATAATCTAGAGGAAGGTTGATAGAGTAGGCAGCAGAAAATAGCTAATTAATAAGTTAGCAACAAAATCACAGAGAATGTATATATCACAAGTAAATAAATATAAAGACAGAGATCAGAAAGCAAACGCAAAGACGACGATGTATACTGGTTTTCCTCTTGTGAGGACTATTCCAGTCGGAAGAACTCTGGCTTTCAGTTAAATCCACTATTGGAAAATACTGCAAGTTTTCATACAAAGTTCTTGCAACTTCTACTAACACGATCTTTGATACGAAGTAATCGACCAACTTCAATTGTGAAGTATCTTTCTTCAATCAAGCCTCTGATTACAATCACTCTGAAGCTTCTAGACCGTACCGTACTGGTAAGTTAACTAGAGGATTGTAACTGGCTTAGGATTTGAAAATGAAAGCTTTAGAACACTTTGGAAGACGTTTAAGCTTAGAGAGAAGAGATGAGAAAGTGAATGAGTGCGTTGAAATGATTGAAATCCTTCTTTATTTATAGATTCTCCAAATTCAGAATTCTGATAGAATTCGGGAAGAATTCGGACAGAGTTCTATGAGAAAATCTCGACAAGTAGTCGTTGCATTCGTAACTGCAGGGAGACCAAGTTCAAAATCCAACGTACACTAGACGAATTCAGGCCAAATTCTGGCCGAATTCTCTTAGAGTGGTTTTTGATTTTCTGACCATTTTAAAAGCAGATTTTTGGTTTTGGCTTTTAGAAAAAGTTTTAGGCAGTTAGGAGCTTTTGTAAAATAGGTTATTTTTCAAAACATAAGATATTTTGAAAATAATTTTGGGGTAGCCTATTTGCTTGTACGACTCGGTGTATAATATATTCCTAGACTCAGTAAATATGAAAATTGTATTACATATAGAAGTACAGACTCATACGATAAAATCAGCTTCGGTCTTGAACAGATAGATAGCAGTTCTTTGGCAGTTGTCTAAGAGTCCAGATAGCCCATATATTGAGACAGAGTTTGATCAATTATTAAAATTTGGTTCGACCATGACCAATAGGCCAACAAGATGGTCGGTCAGAACGTACGATTCAAACACTTGAAGATATGTTACGATCATGTACCCTTGACTTCGGTGGTTCGTACGAAGATCACCTACATCTAGTAGAGTTCTCCTACAAAAACACTTTCCAGGCCAGTATCCAGATGGCACCATTTGAGGCACTGTATGGCAGAAAGTAAAGATCATCTTTAGCATGGGACAACATCGACGAGAGGCAGATACTTGGTCCAGAAATAGTTACTTAGACTGTCGAGGTGGTCAGACAAGTTAGAGATCATCTTCGAGTTGCACAAGATCGTCAGCACCATTAGACCGATTCTCATCGACGTCCTCTTGAGTTTTCTATCGGTGACCATGTATTCCTTAGGATCTTGCTTACCCGTGGCATCATTCGATTCAGCGTGCAGGAAAAGCTTAGTCCTAAGTATATAGGACCGTTTGATATTCTCGAGCAAGTTGGTGATGTGTCCTATCGTCTCGCTCTTTTGCCGTCGTTATGTGAGGTACATGACGTATTCCATGTATCCCAATTACGACGATATATTTCGGATCCGAGCCATATCCTTGATCATTCGGAATTGGTTGTTGATACCAACCTTTCGTATGAGAAAAGGCCCGTATCTATATTGGATCGAAGAGAGAAGGTACTCAAGAACAATATTTAGTTTAGTCCGTGTTGTTTGCATCATTATTTGGGTGAGTCAACTTGAAAACATGAGGATGATATCCGATCATATCCACATCTATTTGACTCATAAGGTATCATGTCTTCCTTAAGCCTTATGCTTTTAATTCCTTGCTTGCATGAATGATTGCTTGATTAACTACTAGTCATAGGTTGTCTGTAGTTAGTATAGCTTACCCCGACACCTCTAGCCTCTTGATTAAAATTTGAGGACAAAATTCTTTTAAGGTGGGTAGAGTTGTCACTTCCGTTTTTCGTTATACGTATTTTTCAGTATACGTGTACGAATTTCTGACATTTGTTAGGTGACCAATATTTTAACTTGTCTTGCTTATGCCTTTGCTTATTCCATTGTCTTCTTTGCTTGATTCTAATGCTCTTTAGAACTTGGAGTTTTTAATTTTGATGTTTACATTTTCGTAGATCTAAGTTTGTAATTTTTCTCATTTTTCTTGGTTTTGATCTCTTAAAGCTAGCTATTTTCGAAAACTAATGGTTCCAAATTGTGGGGAATTCAATTTATCTAATTTGGGCTTTTGAACCGCTTGATTTTGACTTATTTTGAAGAAATTATGGCATTTTTGTGTTCATGGGTTCTCGCACATCTTCGGTACAGCTGGGACGATGAATAGTACCGTGCGCTCGCACGCCCGTACGATTCTTGCATCGTGCGCCTGTGCGCCGTGCTCTCGTGCTGCGTGCATTCGTGCACTATTTGTTTTACGGTCGTGTGCCTGTGCAATTCGTTTGTCGCGTACCAGGGCACCGTGCTCTCGCACGCTGTGCATCCGCATGCTGCGCATTTTGTGCGCCATGCATCCGCGTGCTGCATATTTTGCACGATGCGTGCCCGTGCGATTCATTCGTCGTGCGCTTGTGCACCGTGCTCTCGCGCTCCGCGCGTCGTACATCCGCGTGCTGTACGTTTTACGGCCGTGCGCCTGCACGATTTGTGTGCCGTGCGCCTGCGTAATTCGTTTCCCGTGCACCTGCATGTCGTACTCTCGCACCCCGCGTGCCGTGCATCTGCGCACTGTGCGATTCGTGCGTCGCGCCTGAGCACCATGCTCTCGTGCTCCGTACGCCATGGCCAATTTGGTCCGTATGTGTTGCGTGATTCGTTTGTCGTGCGTCTGTGCGCCGTACTCTCGCAGTCCGTGTGTCGTGGCCAATTTTGTCCGTACACGTGCACGAATGACTATTTTTGCATGTTTATGCTATTTTGTAGCTAGAATCTTGTAAAACTCAAAACATAAAAGTTGTAGATCTTTGTCTTGGCTTCAAAAATATTCTTGTTTCACCTTAACTGCAGTTAATATGCGATTGATGGTTTTAATCACAGTTTTTGATCATCTTTACATGTTTTTGTACTTGGCCTAAATTGCGACGACCCTACTTGATGAACTTAAACATGATAATATGATCCCATCTTGATAATCTTGATAGTGGCCCGTCGATGCGCACTTCTGACAAGTGACAAGTAAACCTGGCATGACATGTGTAATCTTGATCGCTGTTACGACAGCCAATCCTGACTTGCTAAGTGAAACTCTTGTCTTGACTCCGTAGTTAATTTTTCTGATTGTGCCTGTACATGCTACATGTCTTGTCTTGCATCATGTCTAGGACATGGATTCCTAGTTATCACGATCAGAGATTCATAATGAATCTAGCTAGGTTAACGACTATATTGATCAAGTAGTTCAAATAGAAAGATTTTCCATTTACAGGCGATCCCATTATCCCGGCCACACATGTAGACTTATAGCCTACCGTCGAGTAGGACACATTTCTAGCACACTGTTATGTATTGCACTCTAAGTCACCTAATAATTCTCTTAATTCTTGATAAACTCTTGTAACCTTGCTTGGATAACCTAGATAGTCTGTAGGGCTTGTGACTGCGGAACATCTCAACTGCATCTTGTTAGTAACTAGGCCTGTGATAACCGTAGTTAGCTAATGATAGTAAGTCGTAGGACTTGATTGACCGTGCCTGAATGATTATCTCATGATTAACATGGAAATTATATTCCACCTCTTGTTTTCTTAATACAAGTTATTATGTTCTTTAAAGCACATCTTATGTCATTTACTTATGTTCATTTATCAGTTCTTCTATTCATTTTATGATGGTTTTAGTTCCTAAGTTGAGCCTCCCAATTGTGGCACCTGCTCTTTCTGGGTTCTGACCAGCTGGTTTTGTATGATCAAATTTTAGAGTAGCACCCGAGGATCTACCTGTCTTCCAGCTAGATGGCGAACACTAGAAGTAACCGTGACAACGAGTGGGTTTCTTATTTTGCTCCCCCACTATATTGTAAATTATTCTTTTGAAACGTTTAGCCGCCGAGCATGTGTTAGCTCGTGTTGCAACTTAATTTCTATCTACCTAAGGGTTGTAACATGATTAACAAATCCTAGGGTTAATCATGTATGACTTAACTCTTGCTATCTTCGTATTTTGTATGACTAGCTTCATCATCATCTGAATATGTAATGTTTGGGATGCCTTACTTTGTATGTCTGATGATCTAACATCTTGTAACAATTATTTGCTTGCTTGAGATTGAGACACTAGACTTGTTCTTGACCATAAGAGACTGATGGATTGTAGATAAACCCTCATGCATCTAGACAGTCGTGACCGTATTGCGAAGTGTGTTGCACTATAATATACGTAGCTGGCTGTGTCCGCCCCCCGCTCTCCAGTATTCTGGTTTTGGGACGTGACAGGCACCCACCAGTACACGACAATGTATTAATCTTCGCTCTCCATAGATGCTCCGAACCAAGAAGACGTGCCTAGGAACTAAAGGAGACGCTTGGAACATTTTGAAGCCTTGCTCGTGTGCTCGAAGGCTTGAAGCTGCTCTTTTGAAGACTCTACTACATCAGTCCAAGAAATATGGCTCGACTTTCCTCGATACCAGGTGGCTGGAATATTTGATTGTAAAAGGGGGTTGTAATGTATGGAACGACTATCTCATCAGCGTTCATTTTGTAATCGATTCAAGTTGTAAGCCCACGTGGCAACTATTGTAATGTAGTCTTATAAATGATGTCTATTATCATTGAAATAAAAAAAATTTCTTCTGTTTCAAATGTGTTGTTCAATTTCTCTGCGTACTCTATTAGATGCTGTATTTCGGATAACCTTATGACTATGCCTTATGCGAGCGCAACTTAGACTCGCATGACATCACGTCCGGAGGACGACCATCGATTCTTCGAAATCGGGACGTGACAATAGAGGAGGGACAGAGTTGGGTCACCAGATCAAGAACAATTAATCCAGTCCTCTATTGCTGTTGTTGCCGTTGCTAGAGACAATGAAGGCTCCTTTATTGGTGCGACAGCATGGTTCTCCACTGATCTCTATGGACCAAAACCATGTCCGCAGGCAGAGCTTGAAGCATTACGACAAGGTATTTTACTGGCCAAGAACTTGCAACTACTAAGGTTATCGTTGAAGGTGATTCGCTATCAATCATCTGATCCTTCAATGGGGAAAGATCTCTCATTCCTTGGAGAGTGCATGATCTGTTCTTGGACATACAGAGACATATTTTCTCATCACCTACAATAACATCCTCTTTTTTTAAGATATCTGGGAACAAAACTGCTCATATTCTATCAAAGTTTGCTATTGAGAATAGTGCATTCTCAACCTTCCATTCACCACCGCCTGAATGTATTTTACATCAACTATCAGCCGAAACTCTCATGTAAATTGTGAACCTGCATCTTCTTAATGGAATTTGTTTTGCTATAAAAAAAAAGGTTGCCATTTATTTCACAATTCATATTGTAAAAATAAATAGCAGGTTATCACTATTTTCCAGTGTGGTACAAAAAAATTATGAAGGACATTTTTTTTACTAAACTTTAATTGACAGATGAATAATTCGAAAAGGAACTGTCACAAAGCATTCGTAGAATTTTCATTATCAAGAAAGTCAGTCACATACTCGAATAGAATTAGCTTTGGGGTACAATGGCATATTCAAAGAAATACTTTTTCTTTTGTAACTCAAGATTTATACAATTTAATTAGAAAATTGAGATCTTATTGAGACCTTGTTGACATATTTTTCGCTTAAGTAACATTTTAATTATATATTGTATTTTAATTATCGAATACTAACAGCTTATGTTGCAAGAAGAAATGATGTATATATAACTCTCACTAACAATTTGAAGGAATATATATATATTTATATATATATGAATTCGGATCAAAAGCCCTCCAGCGGGAGCCCCCCAAAAACCCCCCTCCCTAGTGCACCGTTGGATCAAGCGGACTGCGTGGGGCCCGCGGGCGCATCCTCTCGATCCAACGGTGCAGTAAAAGGGGGGCTTTTGGGGAACTCCCACTGGAGGGCTCTCGATCCGGACTATATTTTTTTTTTTTTTTTGAAGCAAGGGTAATTAGTTTCCGGAATCGCTTCCACTGGGATTCGAACTCCTGACCACTCGGACCGCATGCATCTCTCTTAACCACTAGGCTAGAGGTCATTTGCAGTGTGTGTATATATATATATATATATATATATATATATATATATATATATATATATATATATATATATATATATATATAGAGACCGTGGTTGATAAATTTTTGACTTTGTAATTTTTGGCAGCGGGAGAGGGTATATTTTTTTGTTTCTACTCTTGTATCTTTTTTGGAAAAAGTTTTCATAATATATATATATATATATATATATATATATATATATATATATATATATATATATATATATATGAGTCCGGATCGAGAGCTCTCCAGCGGGAGTCTCCCAAAAGCTCCCCTCTTACTGCACTATTGGATCGAGAGGATGCACCCGCGGGCCCCACGTAGCCCGTTTCATCCAACGGTGCACTAGGGAGGGGGGCTCCCGCTGGGGGGCTTTTGATCCGGATTAATGCACCCGCGGGCCCCACGTAGCCCGCTTGATCCAACGGTGCAGTAGGGAGGGGGGCTCCCGCTGGGGGACTTTTGATCCGAATTATGTGAAACATTTTTTTCTTAAATTATTTGATGTTTGATATGCCTGCATAGGATGCATGTACAATGCTAATCATCATAAATGAGACGGCTACCAGCTAATTAATTTAATTAGTTCATTATTATATAAGTAATTGCTATATAATCTATGACATGTTGGCATAGATTGACATATTTGCTATATAAATATCTAAAGTTGATAAATGTAACTATTACTTAGGCTTCAATTGACATCTTTGTCATTTTCATTATAATTAGGAAGTAGTTGAATGACTCCCAACTTTTACTACAACTCAAATAAATCAATTATACTTTGATGTTTCACATACAGGAAGAAAATTTTAGGATATAGACAACTCTCTAGTGATTGTGATTGTATGTTAAAAATCATGTATTCTCTAACATCATCAATAGTAGGTAGATGCAGTTCAAAAATACATCTTGGAGCTCAAGTTTGTAAAAATAAATAAATGTAGAATAAGTTAGATTTGTATAAAAATAGTAAACAAATAAATCTTAGGACCCAAATAACATTAATTGATATAGACCTACATGTTATCTTTTTTTTCTTTTTCAAAAAAATAATATAAAATCTAGAATCTAAAAATTGTGGCTCCAAATTGTTACTATTCTACAAAATGAGTTATTACATTTTAAATGTAGAAATTATGAGTCTCATGTTGTAGCTCATGTGGTTGGAAAACAGACCATCATGGAATTCTAATTGAACCTTACTATTCTATAAAATGGACTCCTATATTCTGAAACTAGAATCTAGAAATTGGGATGAGCATTACTATTGATGTTCTAAGTAAGATATACAATAGTTCAACTTGTTACAGTTTGCTACATGGACTCAATTATTGTATGAAACTGAATACAGAAAATTATATGTAGACTGACAAATTTTGCTCAATTTGCACAAAAGAGGATAATTATGAAAATATTACAAATAGAGGCATCAGGCGTCATTGTCAATGGCGTACCGTACGAAATTGGAGTGGGGCGCCATTGTCAATGACACCCCGTACGAAATTTGAGTGGGCTGTCAATGTCAATGGCACCTCGTACTAAATTTTTGTGGGACGCCAATGTCAATGGCACCAAACGACCCATTAAATCCAGCCATTAAATGCTCCTTTTAAACCTTCGTTTCCAATTAAGTCAAATTTTTTTCTAAATTTAATGAGGGCCGCTAGGTAATTTTGTATAAAAAAATAAATATATATAGTTTACTACTACGATGACATTTGCGCTTTCGAAATACAAATAAAAGTTAATTAAAAGAATGTTGAAATACGTACAACACACGTGCATATATGCTTATGACTATAAATTTTATATAAAAAAAATATATGCAAAACTAGGTGGTGTCGTAGTTTGTGTTCCATAGTATATTAAGGTGAGTGTCGGACTATCTATAAACCTAACTAGTAATTAGTAATGTGCACGTACGTAAAAAAAAATTATTAATTTTTTAATACAAATTTATTATAAACACTATCATTCCTAAGAATTGAACTTAGGCAACCAAAAAAAATAGTTCACATCTTAACAACTTATTTTAGAGTTATTTAATCATAAGTAAACCATATTAGGTACTTAAATAATTTGTTATTTGAAAAAAATAATTGAGCATTTACAAAAGACTTTTATATATATATATATATATATATATATATATATATATATATATATATATATATATATATATATATATACATCCAAAAAAAAAATATATACATCCAAAAAGAACTTCCAATTTCTCGACTTCTGGACCGAGCACCCCCAATTTTGGGGCATCATTGCGGAAGCATGGAATCGCGAGGATTCACCCAACCCCCTATCCCGGGTGAGCAACAAGCTCAAGGCAATGAGGAAAGCCCTGTCCAAGTGGAGCAAACTAGCATACGGGGACATTTTTCAAGCCGTTCGGGTTGTCGAGGACGACGTCACCCGTGCCGAAGCCAGGTTCGCCTCGGATCGTTCCTCGACGTCCAGGATTGCCCTGAACCTCACCAAGGCTATGCTAAAATTCAGGCTCAAAGTGGAGACAGATTTCTAGAAGCAGAAAGCGAGATTGAAATGGGACAGCGAAGGGTAAAAACTCAAAATATTTCCATGCATGCGTCAACGGCCGCAGACAGAAGCTATCGATTCACCATACTATTGACGACAACGGGAACATCATTACAGACCAAAAGGGCATCCAAGAGGCCGCTACGGATTTCTATTCCAAATTATTCTCCAAAGAGACGGTTCACAAAGACAACGCCTTCCTGGATCAAATCCCCCTTCTCATTAATGACACCGACAACGCCCAGTTGGAACGCCCCCCCTACTGCCTAGGAAGTGAAAGATGCGGTGTGGGCTCTGAACGAGCACAGTGCACCCAGACCGAACGGCTTTTCGGGGGTCTTCTTTCGTACGTGCTGAGACATTATCAAGCAGGATATCACCGAAACGACTATTGTATTCTTCGAAGGAGCCACATACCCCAAAGACATTTCTAGCGCCAATCTGATCCTTATCCCAAAAAAAGAAAACCCAGAGTCCTTTCGCGACTTTCGACCCATCAGTCTATGCACTTTCACCAACAAGATCATCTCCAAAATCATCGCAACCAGAATGGCTGGGATCCTCCCCAGGATCATCTCTGAGGAGCAAAGCGGATTTGTTCGTGGGAGGAACATCCAGGACAATATTATGCTGGCCCAAGAGTTAATAACATGCATGAAGTTTTCAGTAAGAGGGGACAACATCGCCGTCAAAATCGACATAGAGAAAGCTTACGACAGACTGGACTGGCAATTTATGATCTAGGTCTTCAGGGCATTTGGTTTCTCCGAAACTTGGACCAATACCGTGTGGAGATCCATCAGCAACTCGTAGTTCTCCACAGTCATGAACGGTCAAGCCGAGGTATTTTTTAAATCCAGTCGCGGGGTTAGACAAGGCGACCCTCTATCATCCGCGGTCTTCATCATAGCGGCAGATGCCCTGAGTATGAACCTTAACAACATGGCCAGCACTCCGAACTTCCAGCACTATCACACGTCCAGCGGATGTCCTATCATTACCCACCTGGCCTTTGCTGACGATTTACTCATTTTCTCTTCCGGGGACGAAGGAGCGGTGGCAGTGGTCCACAACACCCTGCAGAGGTACTCCACATGCTCTGGCCAGAAGATCAACCCTTCCAAGAGCGTCATCTATGTCCACCACAACATCAAAAGAGAGCACACAATCAGGCTTTCCAACTTAACTTCCTTCTCAGTTGATCATCCTCCGTTCAACTACCTCGGTTGCCCTCTTCTGTACGGAAAATCCAACGTTGGTATCTTTGAGAAATTGATCACAAGGATCAGAAATAAACTTGTTGGGTGGCATATTGCTACTTTATCCCCTGGCGGCAAGATGATCCTCATCAAACACGTGCTCAACTCCATCCCCATCCATACCCTGGTCGCGTGCTCCCCGCCTTTGAAGGTTCTTTCTTCAATGGAGCAGATCTTTTGTAACTTCTTTTGGGGGCATTGCAACGGCCAAGACAAGCATCACTAGGCTAGCTGGGACTCCATGGCTCATCCTAGTGAGGAAGGGGGTCTGGGATTCACCAAACTCACTCACATCGTTAAAGCTTTCTCGATGAAATTATCGTGGAAACTCCGTACAAGCAAGAATTTATGGACCAGGTTTATGAAGACCAGGTACTTCAAGCACATCCATCCATCAGTAGCCATATCCAACAGCAGATCCTCTGCGGCTTGGCGTCGTATCCTTAGCGGGCGATGTAGGACCGTTGAGCACCTCTAGAGGGGGGGTGAATAGAGTGTGTGTGTGCAGCAGAAAATAATCACCAATTAAAACTAAACTTTAAAACTATGGCAGTAAAATAAGAGACAGTAAATATAATGCAGCAAGAGATAGAGAATTCAAACTCAGCGACACAGCGATATATACTGGTATCCCTCTGAGAGAACTAATCCAGTCTCGAGTACTCTTGCTCGATGTTAATCCACTATGGCACAAGCTTTAACTGAGAGCTTGCAGTCTCTTACAACACCGTGCTTGGTGACAAGCACACGACCATCTTCACAACACCGTGCTTGGTGACGAGCGCACGACCAGCTCCACAACAAGAAAAATTGTTGAACTTGGAACGACCTCTTTATAACTCTTGGAATACCAAAAGACTCTAAATCAACTCTGATAGTACTGACTTTTGGCTAAGAGGTGTATAGGTATGATTTAAAAATCTTGGATCGTTTGAAAATACTTAAATAGTAGAGAAGAGAAGATGAAGAGTGAATGAATGATTTGAAATGAAAAATTCTTCTCTATTTATAGGTGTTTTCTGGAACCGAACTCGGACAGAGTTCGGGCAGAGTTCGGATGCATATATCTCGCAAAGAGACGTTGCTCGCAGATTTGGAGGCAACAGAAGTTTGAATACAAACTGACCGAACTTGGACAGAGTTCGGGCCGAACTCGGTTATGAGTTCTGTCAGGAGATTTTCGAAATATTTTAACAGAAATTGTTTTCGAAAGTATTTTGGAATATTTTGTAAAATGAGTGTAACAAGAAATATGAGTGGTAATGGGTAGGCTTTTTAGAAAGTTGACTGAAATAACCCTAAGCCAGTATTACCAAAACTGATTTTACAAAATAAATCCTAGACTCAATAAAATATAAAATACAGAATAAAATATAAAATGAGTCATCTCCAGATTTGATGATGTTGATGCTTCGTTGATGCAGTACAACGTCCGTTTGAAATTGATTTCATATATCCTGAAATGATTAGCAGCATTTTGTATATTTTGTGTATTGACTTAAGTGCATGTTGATTATCGAAATCGGGTGTGACCAAGGAATGGGCCAACAATCTCTCCCATTTTGATAATTGACAAACTTGAGTCTATACCAAAATATATCTTGATAAAATAGAACAAAATACAAGTATACCTGAAAAAAAATGGTAGAGTTCGTTTTTGGATTGATATGTATGCTTTTTGGTATGGTACTCTTTTTCTTCCCCTTTGTCAAATAGTAAAATGACTTGGCTCCCCCGTAATGTGTGAAGCCAACAATAGGAAACAAAAGACAAAGTGAAGTAAAAGAGACATAATCACAGCATAAAACTGCTACGATGGAAAAAAAAAATACTGAAAAAATGACATACTAATAAGTGCTGAGTACAATCATCAGAAAATGTCTAACTAGTGAGTTTAGACATAAAAAAACTACATCAAAGCATAAAAGATCATCATCTAACAAATATCCACTATCCAAAAGCTGAATCCACGTCACATAGTGGGGTCGTCAGCACCAGGAGCCTCTGGAGGAAAGTAGGCTGCAGTGGGGTCGAAGTGCTGGAAGGAAACCTCATCTGTGAACCGAGGACCCGGAAAGCCTGGGTGAGGCTGGATGGTGACTGGATGGACTGGATCATGGGCTAGGCTGTAGTGGAGATCAGCTATCCCATTCTCAGCACCTGGGCCTGAGAAATGTGTCAGAACTCCGAATCAAGATAACTTTGATGACGTTGTACAGATAAAGCAACAAAATCATCAAAGCGCTGGTAGAAAGTCGGATCAAATCCCGGAGCAGGGGCTGGAGCAGGAGCATCAGGAACCTCAGCGTCAGCAGCTGGAGCAGGCTGAGCTCCAGGAGGCAGAGGTGGAGCAGGAAATCGGCGAGATCTGGTAAGCTCGATAGGAGTAGAGGAGAATGCACATGTCTGAAGATCAATCTCAAAACGACGAAAGATAGACGCCAAGTGCATAGGATATACCAGATTCCTTCCTATATTTCTGCAGTTCAGCATCCAGGACATCATGGTCTTTGGAATAGAGAATGGAATGCCAAAATGAATGTGATATAAAGCAGAGAGTTCCAAGAAGGTCACTTCATCTGTGGATCCTTTCTTTGGAAGAAGGATAAAGAAAATCATGCGATGAAGTTCATAAAAAGATTGGTTCAAGTTCTTTGAATAAACCCTACGAGGAACAGGGTTTGGATGACAAATAAGTTCCCTAAAAGAGACAAGGGTAACATCAGCAGGGAACTGGACATGGGTAATGTCAACCAAAGCGTCACCAAGATCAGGAACATGGAAAAATTTACTGATATCGGTAGCACTGAATTCTAATTCTTGCCCAGCAACGCAAGAATAGAAATTTCCGTTAGGTTTTACTTGCAAATTGCAGTAAAACATTCGGACGGCATTGTCAAAAATGTTTTCTTATACCTCGAAAAAATTTCGGTATCCTAAGTGGTCAAAAGTAGGAGCATATTCAGAAAATATGGTAAAATTTACAAAAGCTCCATTACAAATCCTACGACCAGAAAAAGAGTCGAACCAAAGATCAGAAAACTCTTTGTCCGGAAACAAAGTAGAATCATAGTCTTCTGCATCAATTGGTCGTGCTGGACTAAAAAGGCTAGCAGGTGTATAATCCGAAGAGGAGGAGGCACCTTGGGAAGATGATCTATGACGCTTAGGAGCCATTGAAAGAAATTGAAGGAAAGAAAGTAGATTACCTTTTTGAGAAAAAGGAGGAAGATGAGAATTTGAAACACCCACCAGATCTCTTGGATTCCTTGCTAGGATGGAGGAGGAAGAACTTTCTAGGAGAAAGGAGTAATCTCGAGTTGGTGAGTAAAAAAGAGTGGAGAAAGAGGGATTTATAAAGGGGCTAGGGCCGGCTGTTTGTTTCTGGAACCATAACAGCGCCGACCGAACTCGGTCCGAATTCGGTCCGAACTCGGTCAGAGTTCGGCCCAAGTTCGGTCACTTGTATTCCCGAGACAGTAAATGCAGTTCTGGTTGGTTAAAAAGTAACTTTATGACTTTTGACTCTAGTATTTAATAACTTACATTATTTATGGGTTAACTGTAGGGGTTGTCCCAGCTAACGGAGGTTCACCGGGGAACTCTTAAGTACCGCTTCGCTTCGACCGTAGTCGTGGTGACAGACATACCCTTTTTAGGTTTGTACCCATAAATAATTTTCGTTAAATAAATTCCAAAGTTGTAAGTTATGAAATTAATTTTAATTACCATATTGTATTATGAATCTAAAAATTCAAGTATACCGAGCTCACGCTTCATTATGTTAAAACGGTCTTCAGCCAATGGTTTTGTGAATATGTCTGCTAGTTGATGATCTGTGTCAATAAATTCTAAGCAGATATCTCCGTGTTGTTGATGATCACGAAGAAAATGATGTCTTATCTCTATGTGCTTTGTGCGTGAATGACAGATAGGGTTCTTAGTCAGATTAATAGTGTTAGTGTTGTCACAATAAATAGGAACATTAGTGTAGTACAGATTGTAGTCTTCTAAGGTTTGCTTCATCCACAAAATCTGAGCACAACAACGTCCTGCGGTGATATACTCAGCCTCAGTTGTTGATAATGCTACTGAATTTTGTTTCTTGCTAAACCAAGAGACTAAGGCCTTTCCTAGGAAATGACATGTGACGCTGGTACTTTTACGGTCCACTTTGCATCCTGCAAAATTTGCATCCGAGTAACCTATCAGGTCAAAGGATTTGGTTTTAGGATACCATAAGCCGACTGTAGAAGTTCCTTTAAGGTATCGGAAGATACGCTTAACGGCACTAAGATGTGATTCCTTAGGATTTGCCTGATAACGTGCACAAATGCAAACACTAAACATAATATCAGGACGACTAGCAGTTAAATATAATAAACTATCAATCATACCTCGATACTTACGCTGATCGACAGGTTTGCCACTTTCATCAGCATCAAGCTTTGTAGATGTAGCCATAGGAGTCCCGATTGGCTTTACATTCTCGAGGTCGTACTTTTTTAGTATGTCCTTCGTGTACTTAGCTTGGTTGATAAATGTTCCATTTGAGTGCTATTTGATTTGAAGTCCTAGGAAGAAGTTTAGCTCTCCCATCATACTCATCTCAAATTCACTCTGCATACACTTAGCAAAATCTTGACAGAGTTTTTTGTTAGTAGAACCGAATATTATGTCATCTACATAAATTTGCACAAGGAGTATATCATCATTCAAGAATTTGATAAATAAAGTAGTATCAACTTTTCCTTTTGAAAATCCATTATCAAATAAGAAGGCACTTAGGCGTTCATACCAAGCACGAGGTGCTTGTTTGAGTCCATAAAGAGCTTTCTTAAGCTTGAAGACGTGATCAGGATTTTGAAAATCTTCAAAACCAGGGGGTTATTTCACAAAAACTTCCTCTTTTAAAAATCCATTTAAAAATGCGCTTTTCACGTCCATTTGAAATAATTTAAAATCATTAAAGCATACAAATGCACAAAACATGCGGATGGCTTCTAGTCTAGCAACAGGAGCATAGGTCTCATCATAATCAATTCCTTCTTCTTGATTATAACCTTGTGCCACTAGACGTGCTTTGTTGCGTAGAACCTGTCCATCTTCACTGAATTTATTTCGGAACACCCATTTGGTACCAATTATCGATTGACCAATAGGTTTAGGAACGAGTTCCCAAACTTGATTTCTCTCAAATTTATTAAGTTCCTCTTGCATGGCAGAAATCCAAAACTCATCAGTAAAAGCATCATCTACATTCTTAGGTTCTATTTGAGAAATGAATGCTACATTTGCTGCTATATCAGAATTTTTAAGAGATGAACGTGTACTTACACCTTTAGATACATCACCTATGATGAGTGTTTCTGGATGATCTGGCTTGAATTTTAATGATTCAAACTGTTGGGTCATATCTTTCACAAAACTTTTCTCAGTTCTTGCATCTTGGGTCAGATCTTTCACAGAACTCTTCTTAGTCCTTGCGTGTGTATCTTCATCATCACTGTCGCTAGATCTGTGACTATTTAGCTCATCAAAAGTAACATTAATAGTTTCTTCAACAATCATAGATCTTTTATTGAAAATTCTATATCCCTTACTCTTAGTAGCATATCCGAGAAATATCTCGTCATCTGCTTTGGAGTCGAACTTTCCCAAGTTATCCTTGGTGTTCAGGATAAAACAGCGACATCCAAAAACTTTAAAGTAAGAAATGTTTGGAATCCTTCCAAACCAAAGCTCATATGGTGTTTTCTTCGAGATTGGTCAAATTAACACCCTATTCAAAATATGACAGGCTGTACTAACAGCTTCTGCCCAAAAATATTTAGAAAGATTATACTGATTCAGCATAACTCTAGCCATTTCGCTTAGAGTATGATTCTTCCGCTCCACAACACCATTCTGTTGGGGAGTTCTAGGACAAGAAAATTCGTGGTAGTATCCACTATCATCACAAAACTTTTTGAAATCAGAATTTTCGAATTCGCCACCATGATCACTTCGGATACGAGTAATCATGAAGCCTTTTTCGTTTTATACCTTTTTGTAAAATATCTGAAATTCAAAAATTGCATCACTTTTATTTGATAAAAAGTAAACCCAAGTAAATCGAGAGAAATCATCAACAATAACAAAAACGTAGAGCTTACCGCCAAGACTAGCGACTCTACTAAGACCAAATAAATCCATGTGAATCAACTGCAAAGGTCTAGAAGTACTTACAGCGTTGATGGATTTAAAAGTAGACCTATGTGCTTTGTTCTTTTCACAGTCAGCACATATCATATCTCTCTTGAATGGAATCTCAGGGAGTCCTCTTACCAACTTCTTTGTACTTAGTCGTGAGATAGTATCCATGTTTGCATGTCCTAGTCTCATGTGCCATAGCCAGCTTTCATCTTGATTGGCTACTAGGCACCTACCTGCATTATTAGTATTCTCCAAAAAAAACATAAATATTGTCTTCTCTAATCCCTTTATACATGGGATCACCAGATGACATATCATATATGGTACATTTATCTTTCACAAAATTGATACCATAACCATTATCTGCCAAATGACTTATGCTTAATAGGTTATGTTTCAATTCTGTTACTAGACAAACATCCTTTATTACTGGATAGGGAGAAATACCTACAGTACCATTACCAATTATATCACCTCTCAAGTTATTTCCGAAGGAGACATATCCTTCTTTCTTCATCGATAGCGTAGCGAATAAAGATGCATCACCAGTCATGTGTCGCGAACATTCGCTATCGAAGATCCATTTGCTTCTAGCATGAGAGGGTTGAGGGTCCACCTACAAGACAAGTAGATGAATCCTTTGGTACCCATTTTCTGAAGGGTCCATTTTGATTAGCTTTAGGTCTCCAGATTAAAGTGTGATTATCAACAAGCTTTCTTGCTAAACAATACTGTGATATGTGACCGTGCGTACCACAATAAGTGCAAGTCGGTTTAGAACTAAATGTGGTCACCACTGTATTTACATGCTTGTTTGGTTTGGAGAACCTATAAGTGAAAGCATGATTATATACGTGTTTCTTCTGTGCTTTCTTGTTTTTAGTCCTCTTAGGTGTATGCTTAGCATTAGGACTAAAATTAGGCTGTGTCACAGGTATTTCCTGTTTGCCTAACTTGATTTCTAACTTTTTAGAAATCGCAATAGACTCTTCATATCTAGCAGTCATATCTGAGAGTCTTTGTTCTGTTACTAGGTGCTTCTTCTTCTCTATGTCATATAGTTCTTGCATCTTGACATAGTCTCTTTCTTTCTTTTCAATTTTGAAGATAGCCTCATGATAGTCTACCTTGAGTTTGGCTATCTCTTCCGTGTTACCGGTAGTAGACGTCTCTTTAATATCTTCAATAAGATTGGACAGTCTAGCTAACTCGGTTGTGTATGCCTTAATCTCTTTTCGAGATTGCTTATACTTGTCAAGCACATTTTTGTGTTCTTCAAGTAAATCGCTAAAGGCATTTTCTAACTCATCGAAAGTAAAGTCATCATATAGAGGGTTTGAAGATACCTTATCAAATGCTATAAGACAGACATTTGCATTGCCGCAGGGTCTTTCCTCTTCTTCTGAATCACTGGCATCACTTTCATGCCAGATACTTGTGTTGGCATACTTTCGACCATTTGTTGCTTTTCTGCTTGATCTTGATATTTCATATGGACTGCTTTTCTTAGTGGTTGGATAGTCCTTCTTTATGTGCCCTGACTTCTTGCATCCAAAGCATATGGTTTCATCTTCATTGCTTTCTTGGATATCTTTTTTCTTTCTGCTTATAAATTTTAGGTATTTCCTGAAGTTCTTCACAAGTAGGGCATGTTCATCACCACTTGATGATTCTTCATCAGAGTCATTGCATGTTGATTTTCTTGCTTGAGCTTTGAAGGCAATAGATTTTTCTTTTGGTGTTACTTCCTCAAACTCTTGCAAATCAAGTTCATGGGTCATCAGCTTCCCCATCAGTGTTTCCAAGGACATAGTGGTGAGATCGTTTCCTTCAATAATTGCCGTGGCTTTTGAATTCCAGTTCTTTGTTAGAGCCCGCAGCATTTTTCTGATCTTCTCATGATTGCTGTAATCCTTACCAAGAGATTGCAAAGGATTAGTTATATCAAGGAAACGAGTAAACATCTGTGTAATTGACTCACCGGGTTTCATTTTGAAAGATTCATATTCCTGAGTCAGTCTACTAATTTTGGATTCCTTCACTTGGAAAGTACCTTCATGAGTTATCTCAAGAAGTTTCCAAATTTCGTGAGACGTCTTACAGGTTGAAACTCTGTTGAACTCCGTTTTGTCAATTGCACAGAATAGTGCATTGATGGCACGAGCATCAAGACTAGCCTTAGCTTTTTCAGCTTCGGTGTATTTGTCATGAGGCTTTTCTATAAGAATACCTTCAACCACTGTGGGTGCTGGTTTCTTATAACCATCAACGACTATTGACCAAAGATCAAAGTCAAGAGATTTTAGAAAGAAAGTCATTCGTGTTTTCCAATAGGT
The DNA here is from genome assembly GCA_029216955.1 of Iris pallida. Lineage (NCBI taxonomy): Eukaryota > Viridiplantae > Streptophyta > Magnoliopsida > Asparagales > Iridaceae > Iris > Iris pallida. Next base: position 23,475,135 of record JANAVB010015000.1, on the reverse strand, counting down.
ATAATTTGTTCCATCAAATAGGGGAGGTCTATTTGTGGATTGCCCTTCACCGTTGAATATTGATTTCACAGCTGTCATATATACACTCTAAGGTTTGTTATATAAGAATATAACCTGCTCTGATACCAATTGTAGGACCGTTGAGCACCTCTAGAGGGGGGTGAATAGAGTGTGTGTGTGCAGCGAAAAATAATCACCAATTAAAACTAAACTTTAAAACTATGGCAGTGAAATAAGAGACAGTAAATATAATGCAGCAAGAGATAGAGAATTCAAACTCAGCGACACAGCGATATATACTGGTATCCCTCTGAGAGGACTAATCCAGTCTCGAGTACTCTTGTTTGATGTTAATCCACTATGGCACAACCTTTAACTGAAAGCTTGCAGTCTCTTACAACACCGTGCTTGGTGACAAGCGCACGACCAGCTTCACAACACCGTGCTTGGTGACGAGCGTACGACCAGCTCCATAACAAGAAAAGTTGTTGAACTTGGAACGACCTCTTTACAACTCTTGGAATACCAAAAGACTCTAAATCATCTCTGATAGTACTGGCTTTTGGCTAAGAGGTGTATAGGTATGATTTGAAAATCTTGGATCGTTTGAAAACACTTGAATAGTAGAGAATAGAAGATGAAGAGTGAATGAATAATTTGAAATGAAAAGTTCTTCTCTATTTATAGGTGTTTTCTGGAACCGAACTCGGACAGAGTTCGGGCAGAGTTCGGATGCATATATCTCGCAAAGAGACGTTGCTCGCAGATTTGGAGGCAACAGAAGTTTGAATACAAACTGACCAAACTCGGACAGAGTTCGAGCCGAACTCGGGCCGAACTCGGTTAGGAGTTCTGTCAGGAGATTTTCAAAATATTTTAACAGAAATTGTTTTCGAAAGTATTTTGGAATATTTTGTAAAATGAGTGTAACAAGAAATATGAGTGGTAATGGGTAGGCTTTTTAGAAAGTGGACTGAAATAACCCTAAGCCAGTATTACCAAAACTGATTTTACAAAATAAATCCTAGACTCAATAAAATGTAAAATACAGAATAAAATATACAATGAGTCATCTCCAGATTTGATGATATTGATGCTTCGTTGATGCAGTACAACGTCCGTTTGAAATTGATTTCATATATCCTGAAATGATTAGCAGTATTTTGTATATTTTGTGTATTGACTTAAGTGCATGTTGATTATCGAAATCGGGTGTGACCATGGAATGGGCCGACAGGCGAGACCTTGCCGAGCCAGCGATGAGACTCCAATTGGGTGACGGTGAGTCGGCTCCATTCCTGGAGAGATAGACTGGGGATAGCTTGATCCCGAGTATCACGGAGACCCCGAGAGACAGTAGGATCAGAGACTTGTGGAACCCCATTACTGAAAATTGGAACTGGGACAAGATTCGTAAATGGGCCGATAACGAAACGACGGAGAGCATTCGATTGAGCGGATTAAGAATCGGTCACGATGTCGATGCACTGAGGTGGACGTTCGAAGCCTCGGAGGCATTTTCGGTGAGGTAGGCGAGAATCGCTGTCCAAGGGTTGGGGCAGCCGCATCATTTTACTGCACACTATTGGCACACCTGCATCCCCAAGAAGTGGTCTTTCCTCATGTGGAGAGTCATTAGAAAGAAACTACCAACTGACGATATCCTCAACACTATTGGGATTAGCTTAGCATCAGCCTGCAATTGCTGTTCTGATCGCCAGATGGAGACTATCGATCATATCTTCTGTCGAGGGAGCCTGCCAAGCAGTATCTGGAGGACCCTCAACCAGCACTACAGCATTGAGCCGGGGGTGGTCGCTTCCACGATCTTGCGGTCTCATGGGGTACTGCCTCCTATGGCCACCAGATCGTCACAGCGGCCGCCACGTTGGCGATTTGGAAGAATCGCAACAAGGCGAGATACGAAGGTCACCAATACTCAGCCGACCAGCTCATTCGGAAAGTCTTTCGCCAATGCCGCAAACGGAGCACCCTGTGCTCCCACAGTCCGAGAGCATTCTTGTCCTCGCTCCACCCCTAACCCTTCGCGGTCGAGTTGTCTCCCCCTTTCTTTTCTTTTGGTGGTATACTTGTATAGGCGTCCTTTTTTGCCTTGTATACGTATTCAGGCTTCGACATTTTGAGCCTTAATTTATAAAAAAGAGGGGGTTTTATTTAATATATATATATATTGTTGGAGTGGGTGGGGTTCCCAACCTATGTGGAGAAGATCTCGGAGTGCGACGAGCGCCGTCTGTATGTCAAAGAAGCTTGGGGAGGTGACGAGGCTATTCGGAGACGAATGAGAAGATCGGGAGCCACCATACGGCATACTGGAACAGGGGAGGCAGAACTCGAGCCAAGTTCTGCCCCAGGCAGAACTAGGGCCGAGTTTTGTCCCCTTGTGTCCAGAACTGTTCTGGCTTTCCCACACAGAGTTCCACCCGAACTCTGTGTCGTCGGGCTGAAGCTAATTTTATGGTATTTTTTACACCGTTAGATCGTATCCTATGGTCTAGATTTTGCTGCAGGATTAGGAGGATTTACATATGGTTTTTTCTAACCTTAATCATACACAACGGAGAGAAAAGAAAGAAGAAAGAAGAAAGAGGCAAGAACGTCATTGCAACTTTGGAAGAGAAGAATAAGGATTGAAGGCCGTTTTCGACGGAAGATCGTGTTCGGGTAATCTCCACTCGTCGTCTTTGTTCTTCGTAGTCTTGTAATCAATATTTCTTGCTTCCAAGTGTTGTGGGGATCCGTGTTGGATCGGGAGAAGTTTGTAGAGGGTATACTCCTTTATTTCATTAGTGAAGGCTTCTCAAGGGTTGGACTCCAATCGTCCCATGGTTTTTTCCCGCAAGGCTTTTCCATGTCAAAAATTTTTGTGTCTGCGTGGATTGTGTTTTGGTGTTTGGTTCATGTGTTGTATTACTCGGTTCTCTCGCAGGTACTCTCTGGTTTGGGGAAAGGTTTTTATGCTTCTTTGCCAACATAATGGTATCAAAGTCAGGTTCTAGAATTCAGAAGGGTATCAGTAGTTGACAGAAAAACCAGAAAGAAGAGATGGACGCGAAGCCCGTGCGCATGGTGAACCTGAACAGCACCAACTATCATTATTGGCAGAGCAAGATGAAAGATTTGCTATTTGTCAAGAAGCTGCATCTGCCTATATTTGCTTCCGAGCGACCAGTTGATAAATTCGAGAAGGACTAGAAATTTGAGCACATACAGGTGTACAGATATATCAGGCAGTTCGTTGACAAGAACGTGTACAACCACGTTGCCAATATTGAGCACGCGAAGACGTTATAGGATAAACTGGAATCTTTGTATGTAAAAAAAGACCGGGTAAACAAGTTGTTCCTGATCCGGACGATGATGGGTCTGCGGTACAAAGATAGGGCATCTATTACGGATCACTTGAGTGATTTCCAGGGCGTGATTGACCAGCTATCTTCGACAGGAGTCAAGTTCGACAACGAGGTCTAGGGACTGTGGCTGCTGTGTATATTGCCAGACTCGTGGGAGACCGTACAAGTATCTATGATCGCTTCTGCTCCAGAATGTGTGGTCAATGTGGAGTTTGCCAAGACGAGGTGTTGAATGAAGAGATACGGAGACATTCTCAAGGCACTTCATCCACATCCCACCACTCAAAGGCACTAGTTTTAGAGAGCCGTAGAAGGGACAAAAAGCAGTGGTCCAGGTGGTGGCAGAGACAAGAGCAGAGAGAAGTCCAAGGGTCGGTATGAGAACTCAGAGTGTTACCATTGTGGCAAAAAGGGCCACATCAAGTGAAACTGTTTCGCTTGGAAGAGAGAGAAGAAGGGCGACAAGGGGAAGCAAGATGAGAACACTACAGCGGCGGCTTCGATACATAGAGGCGATGTGATCGTCGTAGGTGATGAGGTTATCACAAACCTCATCTGCGATGATAATTCTTGGCTGGTGGACTCAGGGGCTTCAGCGCACGTATCTCATAACAGGGTACTATTTGCTACTTACACGACAGGCGACTGTGGAGTGTGGAAGATGGGCAATAGAGATGTGTCAAAGGCGGTTGCCATTGGAGATGTGCATTTGAGGACGAAGACGGGTGCAGTTCTTATTCTCAAAGATGTTCATCATGTCTCTGATATCCGTTTCAACATGGTGTTAGTTGGAAGGTTGGATGACGAGGGATTCTTCAATCTCTTCAGGAATAGTCAGTGGAAGCTTTCCAGAGGTTCGATGGTGATTGCCAGAGGAAGCAAGAAGTCCGGTCTCTACTATATAGAGGGGAGCACATAGGGGGCACAGGAGGTGAACGCAGTTTCTGATGCGTCTACCGAGTTATGGCACAGGCAGCTTGGCCATATCAGCGAGAAGGGGATGAGCTACTTGGTGAACAGAAAGGTGATTCCAGGGCTCAAGTCTACAAAGTTGGAGAAGTGCGTGCACGGCTTAGCTGGGAAGCAAAATAAGGTGTCTTTCCAAAGTCACCCAAGTTCAAGGAAGTCGGCGTTGCTCGAGTTGATTCACTCAGATGTCTGCGGTTCTATGAAGGTAAAATCTATTGGTGGTGCTTCTTACTTTGTAACTTTTATTGATGACTATTCCAGGAAGGTTTGGGTCTATGCCTTAAAGACCAATGATCAGGTGCTGTCCACTTTCAAAGAGTTTTAGGCCTCTGTTGAAAGAGAGACGGGCAAGAAGTTATTATGTGTCCGGTCCGACAATCGCGACGAATACGTTGGTCCCTTTGATGCTTATTACAGAGAGCAAGGGATACGACACCAGAAGACTCCGCCCAAGACACCTCACCTCAATGGTGTAGCGAAGCGCATGAACAGGACACTGATGGAGAGGGTACGATATTTGCTGTCAGAAGCAAATTTGTCAGGCAGTTATTGGGGTAAGGCTCTTCTCACAGCTGCTTATGTTATTAATTTATCTTCTAGTGCTCCTTTGCAGGGTGATGTGCCTGACAAAGTATGGTACGACAAAGAGTCGTCATATAATCACCTTTGAGTGTTTGGTTGTAAGGCCTTCGTGCATGTATCGAAGGACGAGAGGTCCAAACTTGAGCCGGTGCGTCTTTGTCGGCTACGGTTGGGATGAGTTTGGCTATAGACTCTACGATCCAGTGGAAAAAAAAAAGCTCTACAGAAGCAGGGACGTGGTAATCATCGAGGATCAGACCATGACCAACACTCAGGATTCCGAGACACCTTCTGAGGCTGAGGAATTACCTGAGTTAGAGTCATTTCGCTTCAAGCAGTTTCCAGAGGACATCGCAAAGGATCCAGTTATAGGGGGGCCAGTATATGGAGTTGCTCCTAACCTTGATCATCAACCTGCTGATGGTGGTCAGGGTGTCCTCGAGAAGATGAGCATGCCGGAAAGACAGTTCCTGAAGGGGAGGAGACTGTTGGTATACAGCCAGCACCAGTGGCTCCATTGAGAAGGAGCGACAGAGAATGTCGACCATCTACGAGATACTCACCGGGTGAGTATGTGCTACTGAATGACGGGAGAGAGCCCGAAAGTTTTACAGAGGCTATGAAAGACGAACAAAGATAGGAGTGGATACAGGCTATGCAGGAGGAGATGAGTTCCTTACATGCCAATTCTACTTATGAGTTGGTGCGGTTGCCAAAGGGCAAGAAGGCTTTGAAGGATCGATGGGTGTTTAGAGTGAAGCAGACGGATGATGCTACTTGCCCTCGTTACAAAGCGAGACTGGTAGTTAAAGGCTACGGTCAGCGGAAAGGCATGGAGTATGATGAGATCTTTTCGCCAGTCGTCAAGCAGTCGTCTATTAGGGTAGTGCTAGCATTGGCAGCCAGTTTCGACTTGGAGGTTGAGCAGATGGACGTGAAGATGACATTTCTCCACGGTGATCTCGATGAGGAGTTATAATGGAGCAGCCAAAGGGATTATGTGAGAAGGATAAGTCATATTTGGTCTGCCGGTTGAGAAAGAGCTTGTATGGTCTGAAGCAGGCTCCGAGGTAGTGGTACATAAAGTTCGAGTCGTTTATGGGAGAGCATGGTTATACACGGACGACGTCGGACCACTGTGTATTTGTGAGGTACTTTGCCGAGGATGATTTTATCATTTTATTGCTCTATGTTAATGACATATTATTAGTGGGTCGGAATGCCACTAGGATAGCGGAGTTGAAGCACCAACTGGGCGCAGTCTTCTCTATGAAAGATTTAGGTGCATCAAAGACTATTTTTGGGATGAAGATCAGTCGAGAGAGAGTCCAAGATGCTACACTTGTCCCAAAAGAAGTACATTTATTGGGTACTTCAGCGTTTTGAGATGGACGGGTCGAAGAAAGTGAGTTGCCCCATTACGGCTTACTTTAAGCTCACTGAGGAGCAGTGTCCATCTACTGAGGATGAAAAAGAAGATATGGAGCGGGTTCCATATGTCTCAGCTGTGGGAAGCCTTATGTATGCTATGGTGTGTACGAGGCCAGACATCGCTCATGCAGTTGGCACAGTTAGCAGGTATCTTTCAAATCCTGAAAGGGTACATTAGAGTGCGGTTAAGTAGATTTTACGATACCTTCACGGCACTGTCAATTGGAGACTTTCTTTTGGTGATGACGAGCCGAAGCTGGTTGGATATACCGACACTGATATGGTTGGAGATATAGACACGAGGCGATCGACTTCGGGCTATATGATATTGTTTGTTGGAGGAGCGGTATTGTGGCAGTCGCGGTTGCAGAAGTGTGTTGTCTTGTCGACGATAGAGGCAGAGTACATTACGGCGGAGGCTTGCAAAGAGTTACTGTAGATGAAAAAGCTGTTACAGAAAATAGGGCTGAAGCAAGAGCAGTATACTTTGCTTTGCGATAGTCAGAGTGTTATTCACCTTGTGAAGAATCAGACCTTTCATAGCCGATCCAAGTACATCGAGACTCGGTATCATTGGATACGGGATGTGGTTGAGAAGAAGGATGCAGAGCTTGAGAAGGTTCATACAGATAATAACGGAGCAGATATGTTCACCAAGATTCTACCAAGAGAAAAGTTTGAGTTTTGCAGGCAGATGGTCGGAATGACGATCCCCTCTACAAAGTTGTGAAGGGGGAGAAATATTGGAGTGGGTGGAGTTTCCAACCTATGTGGAGAAGACCCCAGAGTGCGACGAGCGACGTCTATATGTCAGAGAAGCTCGGAGAGGTGACGAGGCTATTCGGAGACGAAGGAGAAGCTCGGGAGCCACCATACGACATACTGGAACAGGGGAGGCAGAACTCTGGCCGAGTTCTGTCCCCTTGTGTCTAGAACTATTCTGGCTTTCCCACACAGGGTTCCACCCAAACTCTTTGTCGTCGGGCTGAAGCTAATTTTAAGATTTTTTTTTACATCATTGGATCGTATCCTACGGTCCAGATTTTGCTGCAGGATTAGAGAGGGTTTACATATGTTTTTTCTAACCCTAATCATACACACCGGAGAGAAAAAGAAATAAGAAAGAGGCAAGAGTGCCATTGCAACTTTGGAAGAGAAGAAGGAGGATTGAAGGCCTTTTTCGAAGAAAGATCGTGTTCGGGTAATCTCCACTCGTCGTCTTTGTTCTTCGTAGCCTTGTAATCAATATTTCTTGCTTCCAAGTGTTGTGAGGATCCGTGTTGGATCGGGAGAAGTTTATAGAGGGTGTACTCCTTTATTTCATTAGTGAATGCTTCTCAAGGGTTGAACTCCGATCGTCCCGTGATTTTTTTTCGCAAGGGTTTTTCACGTCAAAAATTCTCTGTGTCTGCGTGGATTGTGTTTTGGTGTTTGGTTCGTGCGTTGTATTGCTCGGTTCTCTTACAGGTACTCTCTGGTTTGGGAAAAGATTTTCGCGCTTCTTTTCCAACATATATATATATATATATATATATATATATATATATATATATATATATATATATATATCAAGCTCAATGGTTAGAGTATGGCATATCCCTCGGGATGTTGCTAGTTTGAGCAAGGGGGAAGTGCTTCTCAAACTAGCAACATCCCGAGGGATATGCCATACTCTAACCATTGAGCTTGATATATATATATATATATATATATATATATATATATATATATATATATATATATATATATATATATATATATATAACCATTGAGCTTGATATATATATATATATTAAAATATATATATATATATATATATATATATATATATATATATATATATATATATATATATATATATATATATATCAAGCTCAATGGTTAGAGTATGGCATATCCCTCGGGATGTTGCTAGTTTGAGCAAGGGGGAAGTGCTTGCTTTAATTCCCTTGTAAAGAAATTAAGCAAGGAGGGGACGGTGCGGGTGCTGTGTGGTGCAGTTGAGGTGATGGTACTGGACCTTCAGACCAGGATGCCTTCGAGCTGGATTTATGGGCTTTCAAGACGAGATTGGGTTGATCATGATCTCTGCACTTAAGCATTTTCGTATGTTTTTCAAACTAGCAGTTGTTGTATTGTACTTTTTGACCTGAGAGGAAGAGGGTTTTATGTATCCACTCTAGCCACTTAAGTTACCAAACTTTGATACACACACGTGTCGCATAGGAACACACATTTCCAATGGGGGTGTCTATATCCCCTATTTTTAGTGGTAGAACTCCTTTCAGAAAGGAAAAAAAAAAAAATCAACCATAATTTCTATTCCAATTTTCATCATATGTGACAATAATGTAGGATAAAAAAAATTTATAAGTGTTTCTCCATCTCTCATAGCGATTAATATTAGGCAATATCTCATTCAATTAATACATTAATTTTTTGTGTCACTTAGGATAGAAACGGGGAATCGTTAGAGCATTTTTTTTCATGTGCAATTTTATATAGAAACTCTATCAACTAGGATAAAAATTTCGAGGATAGAAACTCAATTTTAAAAATCACCCTTGGAGATGGCCTAAGACCAAAACTAAAAGAACATTAATAATGTAAATAAAAGTAAATAATCATATTTATTTGAATAATTATTATTTTTTGGAAAAGAATTTTGTAGGTGCCAATTTTTTTAAAGTACAATGTTAAGTAGGATAAAAACTCAATTTTAAAATCACCATTGGAAATGGTCTAGAGACCAAAACTAAAAGAACGTTAGTAGAATAAAATAAAAAAAATAATTATATTTATTTGAATAATTATTAATTTTTTGGAAAAGAATCTTGTGGGTGCAGGAGAGACGAAGCAAGTGGAACTGATAAAAATGAAAGCTGTTGAGTGAGGCCAAGGAGGTTTTGTTGTGTAGACTTGTACTTTCTCCCATCGTTGTCTTTTTCTTTTTTGTTTAACCGAGTCCCGTGAGCAATGTCATCAAGCCAGCCTTAGTTCGAAAATCGTGGATAACGCCATCCAGTTGCCTCCGTGGAAGTGGAGGCTCGAACCCATGCCACCGCGCCACTGGCCTCCCATCGTTGTCTTATTTCTATGTTTCTGTCCACCATCTCCAACACCCCCACTCCAACCCAACCCAACTGATAAATAATTGGAAAATGCTAAGTCTACTACCAAATTCTTACAACATTACTCTCCCATATCTTACACATGGGTCTCACCTGGCCCCACCTCCCCTCTCACCCCCTGCTACAGGGCTCCATCCGACCCCACCACTTTTCCCTTTCCTCCAACCGAAGTCCAACACGTGGCGGTTGTACTTGTATGGGGATTGTACACATTTGGTTGTAGGCACAGCAAAGCTCTAAATAATTATTTGATTTTAGGGTGTCATATAATATTCAAATTTTACATTTATGTTTTCATATCATTCAGAAGATGGTTTAAATTTTATTCTGACAGTTGATTTAGACTGATCGTTAGTTCTCTTATAGGTCTTCATAATATTCAAAATTTATGTTTAATTTTAGGATCTGGTATAATATTTAAAAATTATATTTAGGTATTAATTTTGGACGGGTAAACCAAACTAATCATCAAAATATTCTAAATAATATGAAGACATAAGCATAAATTTTAAATATTATACAAAATCATAAAACTAAATAATCCTCAATTAAGCTGTCTAACTTGCAGCGTAAGAACAAGATGAACTCACTTGCTAAGAAAGAAATTAAGGATACTATAGTTTTTTCCTTGTGCACTTGCATCTTAATTTCGAGCTTTATTTCACTACAAATCAGACCACTGATTTGTTGTTCGTGTCTTAATATAGTTTCGTGAATAATCTTAGACGATAAATTTTGCCTGTCATTTTCAAATATCATATTCATATAGAGCTGTCCACTATTGTTTTTTTTTTTTGACAGAATTGCATAAACTTTTTCGTTACATAAAAAATAAAAAATAAAAGATAAAAATACCAACACTTCAATAGTAAGTTCAAGTGGTTGGTATTGTTGCCAATTCCAATTATGCACAACAACTTTGAAGCAATTTGATTTGTCCAGCTGCATCCAACTAAATATTCTAATCAAATTGGGGTTGTCATGTGGCTTTTAATGAACAGCTTAGTAGGTTCTTCTAGAGACCAATCAGAATATCAAGCTGCCCACCGGTGAAAATAAAATTAAAATGTATACAAATTTCTCAAGGACTTTAATGCCAGATGTTTTTGTGAAAAAAAGGAAAACAGTAGGAAAACAATATGATATAGTGTACTAAGTTTTATAAAGAGAGATGGATCCTAATATTTATTAAAACATTGCAAAAGCCTTTGGGCCGAACTCGAGTGATCATTATGATTACCGGGAAGAGGTATAAGAGTCCTGACTATGTGGCAAAAGATCGGTAGATTGAGTTACGGAGGCGTATTATTCCTTCTATTTGTAAATAGTTGGAGTTAGGGATAGTGGACCCAAAAGATATGCAACGCAAATGCAGCGTGCACAAAGTTCCTGTACATCTAAAAAAAAAAATAATGTAATATTTTTCCTTTTGTCCGTATCTTTAGTACCAAGAAAAAAAACTACGAAAATTGAAGAAAATCTTGTCTTGACCATTAAACTTTTGTGAGAACTGAAAATTAATGTTCTGAAAACCGGATCAGAGATCGATCCGAGCAAGACACTTGGTTGGTTGGATCAAACCGGTCCAATTAGTGGATTAATCCGAAATGAATCAGTTATATAAGTCTATAATCTTACATTGAATATATTATATAGTACGCAACTACATGTATACTACTCAGAAGTTCTCCATGTTTACCATAGTAGAACTAATCAAGAAACAAATATATTAATTTTGATTGCACGTAAAGTTCAAAACAAAAGCCAAACGTAAGGATAGAATCAACTGGTTCAAAACTCAACTGGATCAAACGGTTCGTTGACCGGATTGATCAAATTTTTAAAAAAAAATAATAGATTGATATTATATTAGCCCAAAATAGTTACTGGTTCACGGTTGACCAGTTGAACCGGCCGCTCCGATCCAGTTTTTAAAACACTGCTGAAAAGTTGAAAAACTCTTTTATTGAACCAAATCTTGTTCATACTTGAATAATTCAATGGTCTCCTCAATTATATGGTTATATCATTATTATATATGGGTCAGAGCTCCAGCTTGGTAGATTCATTGATCAGCTCAGAGCTCAATGCATATAAAGTGAAGAAGGAAGTAACCTTTGCTAAGTAGAGAGAGGGCATCTCACCCAATCCTCACTCACATAGGAACAAACATCTCTTTCTTATATCTTTGGCTCTACTCATCATCAATCATTTGAGTTGCTCACGTTCTGTACTGTTCTTTCACATAGCATCTTAGTATAGTTTAGTGGAAGGGAAAGGAATGTTAATCATAGCCTATGGTCTGAATAATGACAACATAAGCAATTGATTAGTTTTATTTTTTTATCATGATCGCCTATGGAGGGGAATAAGAGGGGGGACCTGAAAGGTATATGGCACCTTAACTAGGACCACTAACACATAAATGGTGCCACAAGGACCAATCAATTCTCCCTTGGGAGCCAAACCAGAGGGTGCATCATGTGCAATTGATGTTCTTGAAAATTTAGTCCATTTTATCCAGAGTAATGCTACAGTTACAACCAAATGCTTACAACCCTTTTACAACCTTCACCCATTGCTGACATGTGGGCCATAGCCCACATGTCAGCAAATGTGTGAGCGGTTGTAAGAGGGTTGTAAGGATTTGGTAGTAGACTTAGCATTATTGTTTTATCCAACCTATACATGAATTTATATAGAAATATTTTATTGCCATTCTACTTGTTAATATAAATTTGTACTTACATCTCACATTTTGTGTTTATTAGACTTATATTCCACTTTTTATCACAAAAAAATTTGTTGTCACGAAAAATATTTTCTATGACAAAAAATGGAATGCAAGTCAAACGAAAACAAAAATGGAATGTAAGTACAAATTCATATTAATAAGTGACTTGGAATAAATATATATACACTGCTCTGATACCATGATAAAGGTCTTCACGATCTAAGAAGTCTAAGAGTAGAGATAAATCTATGAAAAGTATAGAGTCGAGATCGGTGTTGAGGATCATATATATATTTATCTTATCCCGTCATCTTTTGCAGATTCAGATGGATGCAGATGTTGACTGAATAACAAGAAAATATATAGCACCATCAGATTATACAATTGTTAATCAATATGTAAATAACACCTTCAATTAGTCTACCGGTGACCTATGTTTCCAATGAATACAATAATGTCAATATCATAGGCTTCCCTTTATATCTTTTGATATGATTATAAGAATAGTAAGAGAAACAAAGACCCCTACTTGGGAGCACTCATTTTAAAAGAATACAACAAACGAAGCAGGAAAATTTTAATGGCTTGAAGGATAAAAGAATATTTCTTAGTATAAAAGTGAGCTCTCAACTCAACAGCTTTTCAACCACCAATACGACAAAGACATGAGGATAAAATTTACACAGCAAAACACAAGAAAGATCTCCAAGATTTACAAATCAGTTGCAAATCCTTTTGAACCTCAAATTTGCAATACCGAAGAAATGGAAAATGGACTTACAATACATACTCATAGATACTTCATCCCAGACATCAACACAGACCGACAAAACCTAAAACTGATTGATTACATCATTCATAGCAAAATGAGTTGTCCTGGTAAATGTGGACAAGATAGTTAACAAAACTTAAGCTGTGTAGGCACCATACGTCCTTGGAAGGCCTGCACGAGAAGTAATATGGATAAGGCACTTAAACATTATGGTGAAGCTGCGTAAGTCATAACCCAGACGATATCAAATTTACCTCATGAGGGAGGTGATTGAGGCGGAGCCGCTGCTTGTTTTGGTCTTCTTCGTTCTGGGGGAGGACCGTCCCTTCGTCTCTCGTACCTTTTGCTCTCATATTTCGAACCACTCCTTTGCTTTGGTTGATAAGTTGGATAGGTGCATGGAATTATCTCCCCATTTATATACTTGTCACCTGAGTGGAAAATAGCATGAACATCAACTAAAAACTTATAAATTGGAAACATTTCTTATGTGACAATTTCTCAACCTAACCTCCATAATCCTTGTTTTTCACATCAATATAGGAATCTGGCAGTACCCATAGAACTCCAGGCAAACCTACAAGAATGTATGCAGACGAATTTAGTAATGGACTCGCAAAGTATATGTTCAAAATAGTGAAAGATAAAACTATGAACATGCTTGCCTTTGAACTTCTCTGATGTCTCCTCGGATACAAGGCACTGAAATCCAGTATACGTAGTGGTGCTAAAAGCATACATAGATTTCTTTGCCTCCTCCATGCTGTGGAAGAGGTAATCGGAAAGCTAAAGACTTGTATGCACAAACTCAGAAGTTCGAAAAAGTAGGCTAAGCAGATTTCAAAAATAAATGTAAAATGGATATTGCCAACAAAAACCGTAAGATTTTGCAAACTTAACCAGAGAAATCCTTATTTCTTGAATCTATAATTGAAAACTATCCATCTGAGAACTTTTCCCTAGGAAGCATGGACTCGGTGGCATGTCCAAATAGCAGTGTTAGACACATTCAATACGACACAGACAATCAAAAATACACTAGGGCATTCCAAAAGCAATGATGTCTATGTGCCACTGTGTCAGTACGTGTTGTTTCGTATCCGTGCCTGTGCAACATAGGATTTTCCAGACAAAACCATGCAACATAAGCCCCTTTTGTCCGTCCAGATCATAAAAAAATGAAAGATTACTGGTGACTGGTCTGTTGATACCCAAATGGTTTAAAGGAGATAAATATAAGGGACACTAAATTATGAAGCTACCATGAAAATTAGCTATCAAAGCATGCATGCTTGAAAATGTTCTTCAACGGAAGACGTGCTCTGAAATGAGGCTGGAGAACCTGCTGCGAAATTTTCATAGAAGCTTCAGTAGTCCATAATAATCAGTATACCAACTGTACCGCAGCTATTGGTGTTGATTCCATCATAATAATAACTCAATCACTGGGAGTAGCCATTCCCATATACAAGTAGGATAGTTGCAGTCCAACTTGAGCAATGATGCTGGACCACTTGCTGCCAAAAAGTGGGTATGACAGTGATTTTGTGAATATCTTGTGCCAGTTTGAGCCTCCCAAATATCTGGTGACGATCTCAACTAGAGAATACTTAGTAAAGAATCAAACAGGTTAACACCTGCCAAGGATCATCTCAAAGGTATTACTTATTAAGCCTCCCAAATATCTGGTGCCGATCTCAACTAGAGAATACTTAGTAAAGAATCAAATGGGTTAACACCTGCCAAGGATCGTCTCAAAGGTATTAATTATTAAGGTAGGTATCAATCAATTCTCTTCAGTAGGTACCTAAATCAACATGTAAACTATTACATCTCGCTGTGTTTTGGGTACTCAGATCTGATGATAAACCCCAATGTAACCTACAAATAACTATATACAAATTAACTTCATTGGAATATCTAGAAACGTTGAACCTCGATACTACAACCAAATAGAGAAAAACTAGACGATACCCTCAATACTACTCCAACCAAATAGAGCAAAACTAGAAGATACATAATAAAATATGAATCTTCCAAACCCAAGTAAAGAATCTGAAGGGGGGAAAGAAGAGAGATTTAGATGTGGTATAATAAGGATGGCATAGATTGTGGATTTATGTTTTTATACTTACAAGGGCAGTTGCAGGAGTGAGAGTAATAGTGTAGGGAACAATCAATTTTCTACCACATCTCCATCCTAATATCACTAATGAATATCATGAACAGTCATTAACTCTCCATTGCAACAAATTAAAAATTGAGACTCAAAAGTACTCCAAATGCAAACCAAAAATGGCAAAAAAAATCCAATTTTTACTCCAATATTAATCCCATAAGAACTCCAAGTATGAGGGCTAGTTTGGTTCCCATTTGAAATGGGACATCTGCCATTTCCACCACATTTGAAATACGACATCCCATTTCCACCAGCATCTTGGCCAAGACTGCAAACATAATCTCATTTGGTTCCCAACGTTGTCGTTTTCTCAATACAAAAACGGTGTAAAAGGCAAATGCTCAGGGGAGCACCATCTGACATTTACTGTTCGAAATGCAACTTTTACCATTTCACTTGGAAGCCAAACTAGCCCTGAACCACAGAGGCAAACTAGTGAATACCCAGTAAAGAATTGATTCATTTATACCTACAGCTGGAAAGGTATAAATATGGCAATCAATCAACTTCCTTATAGTGGGTAGCTCAAATTTGTCAAGTTAACCATATCATCTTTGAATACCAAACTTAGATGGTAACCCCAGTACTACTAACAAACATGAAGATTCCAATTAATTTCATTGCAAAACACAGACAATTTCAGTCATACAACCACAATAGCAAGGGAGGGTAAAATCAGGATGGTGAGGGGACTTGAGCCGTCAATGGATCAGAAAAATGTTAACTCAGTGCAGGCCCTCAAACAGGAAAAAGTTACATGAAAATAAGTCTCCTCGACATTTAAAATAACCAACAATTAGTATAGCCTCTTGAGAGAAAAAAGAATTTAGGGTAAATAACAGAAAACCCTCTTAACGTAAGCCTATTGACAGCTTTGACCCTAAGGTTAGTTTCTTCACATAAAAGAGTCCATGACGTCCAATTTCTTTAAAAAAAATATTATTTTAGGGGTGTAACAAGCATACTTTCCAGTATCGGCCTATACCGATCCGATACGGTCAATACCGATATGGTTTGGCATCTCCCGATCCGATACCGACCGAAATACGATACGGTTTGGCATGTCACGATCCGATACCAACCAATACCTGATACTGGTCGATACCGACACTGGGGTCTCTTTTTTGGTCAATTCGGCAAAAGAAATTGAACGAAAAAGACCGATCAACAAGGATGTAAAAACATAATAAGATGGTAAAAGCATGTAAAAGAAGAAAACTTATCTATAGCATGTAAACCAATTGGCAATGGTGACTACTATTTTATTCAATTTCAAAACTACTAAGAAACAACACATGATATACTTTTATGCCTAAATGTATAGATTTTTTTCTTCTAAAATGTTAATAATTTATTAATAATTTTTTTTTCGATACCAAAAAAATCTGATAGTCCGATCCGATACTACCGATCCTGATACTCATAGGAATGGTCCGATATCTATATTGCGAACCTTGGTAACAAGACTAATATACCCCTTATTTAAAAAGATAATGAAACTAATAAAATTTTATCTATAATTCTTGTAAGAAGAAGGGAAAAAAATCCTCATTCCTCCCACCCCTTTACCTTACTTTTGTCGTCGGCGTTGCATGAGAGAGAGAGAGAGAAGGGAGGAGGGGAGCTGCTAGCGCGAGAGGCGGGAGGGGACATAATCAGGGTCTGTGTGTTGGAAAGGGAGCACCATGGCTATATTCGAGAAGTGGCATAGGAGGAAAGGAGTGAGCGGCAGGCAGTGGTGGCCCATGCAAGTGAACAACAGCCGCATGTGCACCGTGGGGGTGATTGCTACTCGCTTGTGCGGGTGGCCGCCGCTTGCCAACCTCCCCCTTCCTCTTGCACCCCTCCCGTTTGACCTTATTGTTGCCATGGATGCCTCTGCCTTTTGATCATAATCGCGATCATGATCACCCCTACCATGGCCGGTCGACTCCTCCCCATGGCATCAAAAATGGCAGGGACATGGTAGAATTCGTTAAGGAATTACAGTTCTCATTTTTTTTCCTTCTTTTTTTAAAGACTTCTAATATCTTTTAATTGGTTTTTTCTATGATGTTTCAAATGGGAAAACTGTCTTTTTGATACCCTTAAGGCTTAAACTAACAATTTCTTTTGGAGAAATTGGACAACATGAACACTTTATGCGAATAAATTAACCAAGATGCAGGGAAGTTGTCAATCAGACGTACATTAGGGAGGTTTCTTTTAATTTACCCAATTAATGACTATTCAACATTTTTATTAGGTTTTGCAACCTTAAAATTTCAAATTTCATTTTTCTTATCTAAAGAACATAGTTTTCATCTCATTCCATCTCCCACATTCTGGCAGTTGCTCTTCAGACCAGTCCAAGACAACAGACCACCATTTATCTCGAATTTGATCTCCTCCAACCAGCTTCCTATTCCAATCTCCAAAGGCTCCAACCATTATGATTCCTCATTCCTCCTCCAATAAAATCTACAGCCTCTACCTGGAGATTGGCAAGACCGAGTTGAAGTTTTTCCCCCCTTCTGGCAAGCCTATTTAAAAGTTTTTTAAATTCTATTTTTTTTACACAATGATGTTGTCTAGAATGCATCTTAATGTTACCCGCAACTTATTGCAATGTTCACTAAGGTGATGTAACAATTATATCACGATGCTTACATAATGAACCATGGCACTACTAGGATCCAAATTATTGCATTGACCCCAACACTGGTACTCAATATAAACCAAGTAGAGCAAAGCTAGCAAATACCTAGCAAAGTATCCATCAAATTGTACCCTCTGAGGATGATGGAGAGGATATTAAGGTAGGTATAATCAACTGATCCCTAAAGCGAGGGGTAGACTGTCCTTAGTGGCAAGGGTGTCAAGGTGGGGCAACCACACCATTCAAATTTTGTTATGCAAGTTTTGGTAGCTATGAACATATACCAGTTTGATTGTGGTATTAATACGCACCCATTATGAGATTTATTATTTTAAAATAAAAAACCGCTTAGGTATGGTTAACAAAGATATGGCTAGAGTATGGTTATGTTTCAAATGTGATGAATTTGAACAAATTAGTAAAGACATAATTAGTTAAAAAAGATAATGTTAGTAAAGATATGGTTAGAATATTAGCGATGATGATACGGGTAGTTAAAAGGATACGTCAATATGTATGCATATGGTAGTTTGAATATTCCAAATATATTTTCTTTCTGTGTCTTGATTCTTAAGAATATCTCCTTATTTGAATTCAAAAAAATTCCTACATCTTAATTTAATTCATCCCATTGTATGTCCACTTTCTTGATTTTGTTTCTTCCTTCAATTCCATCACAGATGATGATCGCAACAGGCTACTAGAACCTAAAACCTTCACAAACTTAGACTCATAGGTCTCCCTTCTTTCCTTATTTATATCAATGGATTGCACTTTTAAATTTTACATGGTAGATTATTTTATTTTTTGTTGTTATATGGTAGATTGTTGCATGCAAAAAATCCAATAAAGTACCCATCTTTTCACTACCTTCTAGGATGGTAATAAAGGGTATTGAGATAGCACTCTGCTCCCGGGTGGTAGTTAGGTTTCCTTGGCATCTACACTGCAGGTAGAGTAGTTAGTCTTCTTACTCTTGTTTACTCAATATTTCAATACCTCTTTCTAGTCCCTCTTTAATTCCAATGGATAGGAACTTGAGAAGGAGAATCACCTAACGGCTATTCCTACGAATATGTAGTCACTCACTGTTCTAAAAATCAGCCTAGGTGGCTGCCAGCTAGGTGCCCGCCCGATGTCCGTCTAGGCGCCCGCCTAGTGCTCTGATGCCCGACTATGCAATTTTTGGGGTTTTATGGACTTTTTCCGTAAATTTCAGCATGTTTTTGGTTTTTATTGAACCACCTAGTTCTAGACGGCTGCCCGTCCGACTAGCACCTAGTGCGCCTTTTACAACCTTGTAGTCACTACCACCAATTAATCTTTTAATTCCTTTAAGCTCTTTTCTCAACAAATAAATTGTTGGTCATCCAGATTAGATGGTAACCCTAATATTACTTCACAAATACCAAGACACCTGTTGGTGTTAATCATCGTATTATGCGGAGAAGTTCAGCAACCGACATAGCACTCAAACTATAGACCAAACAACAAAACTAATGAATAACGGTAAAGTACCAATGGTTCAGTAGCCTTCCGAAGCGGAGGTGAGAGTATTTGTCGTAGGTTGTGATCAATGTCCTTCTGGAGGGTACACAAATCTATCAAGTAAATTCTGAGATCTTGCCTAAAATAGTAACACACATTGTTTGGTACCCAAATTAAATGGTGAACTCCAGCTACAAAAATACATATCAAGACATCCATTACCATTGCAGCCAGATAAATTCAATCAGATAGCAACCTAAAAAATCAGCGATAACAAATGACCATTAAAGTTTGAAGAATTTTACACCTTTCACGCATGTTTGGCAAATGAAAACTTGTTGAAACTAGGAAACTTAGTTTCCATTGGTTTCTAGAAGCTATAAGAAACTAAGTTTCTAATTAAAATAGTTATTTGTTTGATAGAAACTAAGATAAAAACTAGTAGTCAATTATGACATGTTAATGATAAAAATTAGTTAACATAGAGGGTTAAAAAGTGGGTGTTTAGTTCTTAAAAAGAAATAATAATAAACAATCTAATCATAATTGCACTATACCAGTTTTCATGACTTTCTACTTTTTTGGATGGAAAGTACAATGAGAATAGTTTTATTTTCTTGGCAGGTCCTACATGTTTTCTCCTGTAGTTTTCATCTACCAAACATACAACTAGATGAGAACTAGTCCTACTTTCTAGCAGTTTTTTAGTTTTCTTCTTCCCGGTACCCAAATATATCAACTATCACATATAAAGCATTGTTGGGCACCAAAAATCAGATGGCATTCCAAGTTTATGTATCTTTTCGAGAGACGATAAATATCAAGACAACCATTGCCTTTATTGCAAAAGAAAGACTAGGTGAACTAGAAAGGGATGCCAATGGTTCCCTGTTCTCCAGTACAAAAACAAATAGAGGAAAACTAGTGAACACCCAGTAAAGAACAGATCCAGTTATACCATACAAGGACCAGGTTTAACTATTAAGTTAGGCATCAATCAACTGTCTCCTAATAGGTACCCAAATTTATGATGTAAACTTTAGGCTACCAAATTCGATAGTAAACCCCAAAGATCACCTACAGACAAATACCAAGACATCCATTAGGCTAAATTATCCTAATGGCACCCCCCAACTATCGCGCTATGGCGTTTGGCACCTTAACTTTCCATTGCTCGATTTTAGCACCCAACTTCATAAATTGCTCTTTTGAAGTACATTTTCGTCAATTTTGGAACACATCAAAACCACTTCAAAAACATATTTTGTAGTACAACGCGCAATTTAAATACTTGTATTGCCAGATACTCTTTTGAAGTGGTCCCGATGTGCTTCAAATTTGACAAAATGTGCTCAAAAAGAGCAATTTATAAAGTCGGAGTGCAGAGCAATAAAAAGTTAAGGTGCCAAAAAACTTTTGAACGCTATAGTTGGGGTGCCATTAGGATAATTTAGCCCATCCATTATTTTCAACAAGTATTGGACCAAATAGAGCAAATGTACTTTCGAGAACGGTGGTCAAGGTATTAATCTAGGTTGTCATATGTGACGTCTAGGCATTCCTAGGCATGCAGGTTGGAGAGGAGGCATCTCGACCTGGGAAAAATTTTCCTGGGTGTGGCGATGGTCGCCTAGGCGTGCCTAGGCGACTGCCTAGGGTCGCCCAAGAAAAAAAGCAGTATTTAGATGGATTATTAGAACTTATTAGTTATAGACTTCTTGTGTTGATTCATGAATGCTTGCTTAATGCTTATTAGAACTTATTATTAGTGTTATTTTTATGTTTATTGCAGTGTTGTCAAAGGCGCGCCCCAGGCGCGCCTAAGGCGCGCCTTGGCTCCAGGCGCAGGGACAACGCCTTCACAGGGTCGAGGTGAGGCGCAGTTAGAGAGGCGCAACAAAGGCGCGCCTTTTGTCCAGGCGAAGGTTGTGCTTAAGGCGCGCCTAGGCGCGCCTCGATGATTTTGCTGTTTGCTTGTATAAATGTGCAGGAAAAAAAATAGCCCACAGCAGGCCCGCAGGAAAACAAATCCAGCCCGCTCCAGTTGAAGACTCCAGTTGAAGAAAACTGAAGAAAGTTGACAAAAAAAACAGAAGGAAAGAGAAAGAAGATCAAAAAAAAAAAACCACGCACACAGTCGAGAACCCTACTTCCCTGGGCGCGGCACGGCGGTGGCTCACTTTGGCTGACGGCGGAGACATCTTTAGGTTAGCTGTCGTTTCCCCCTCCTCTCTCTCTCTCTCTCATCTCTCCCTCTCTCTCTCGATCTCTCTTGTCTCTCCTCTCTCTCTCACGATCTCTCTCTCTTTCTCTGTTGCGTTTTTTCTTCTGTTTTTTTTTCTTTTCTTTTTCACTTTTCCTTTCTCTCTCGATCTCTCTTGTATTTGTTTTATTGTTCCTTTCTCTCTCTCTCTCTCTCTCTCTCTCTCTCTCTCTCTTGTATTTGTTTTAGTGAAGATTACTGAAGTAGTGTATTTTTTATTGTTCATTTTTGTTTTCTTTTTACTGTATACTGATGACTGGAATACTTTGGCACCAATTCGTTCCTTTTTTTTGTTCCTGCAAATTTTTTGCAGAATGCTTCTCACTGTATTTTGTTATTGTACTGAAAAATATTGCTACACTACTGCAATAACTGAAAAATATTGCTAGACAATGCTGCTAGATGCAGTCAGTCTTTTTATTATTGTTTGTGCAAAAATTTTACAGTATATGTATTTTTTTCCACAGAATAAATGAGTCAATATGAATTGTGAATTAAGACTAGAGAGGTGCACAGGTTTATATATATATATATATATATATATATATATATATATATGCGCCTCATATCGCTCGGGCGCGCGCCTTAAGTGCGCCTTGCGCCTCGGGCGATATGGACTCTTTGCGCCTTGCGTGCGTCTTGTGCCTTTGACAACCTTGGTTTATTGCTTAATGCTTACTAGCCTTACTTGATGTTGAATATTGGTTATTTGTTGCTTCTTACGTTACATATAGTATATGAATAGTTGTATACAAAATTGTAGAATATCAAGAACATGCAGGAATCTTGGGCAGGCGCCTGGGCGAGGCGGGTGGCTTGTTGCCTCGCCTAGGGCCCAGTACAACATAGGCGTTAATGCACATAAAACATTACTAGACTTTATAAGCAAATGTTATACATTTGTTTCTAATGATAAAAGTCGTATCTCATCAACAAAAATGAAGCTAGTTCATCTACTCCAAACCTTGTCACATAACCAAATGCTTCCCATTTTACTTAAGACACGGAATCAAATTATTTTCCTTCTTGTGTGTGTGTGTGTTTGATATACCTTCCGAGAACGGTGGCGAGGGTGTTGAGGTAGCAGTCGATCATCTGCTCCCTGGTGGGGGCGGGGTCCTTGGGGAACTCCATGACGATGAGCCAGTGGTTGAAGTCGCACCCCGGGAGCATAATCGTCTCCCCCGGCTCGCTGCTGCTGCTCCTCTTCGATGAGTACTCACCGTCCGCCGCCAGCGCCCGCGCCGGAGGGCATGGTCTCTCCGGCGCCGGCGAGCTCTGGCGGAGGAGGAGAGGGGGGACGGTTGATGTCTTGGAGAAGAAGGGGAGGGAGAGGGATGGAACTGGAGGCCTAGGATTTAGGGTTTTAGAGGAAGAGGAAGAGGAAGAGGAGGAGAAGATTAGGGTTTTGAGCGGTGTCTGTGTCAGCGTCAGTGTCAGTGTTGCCATTGGAAGAGGAGTTAGGGTTAAGTGAGGAGGCGGAGACGAATGTAAGATAAGGAAAAGAAAAGAGGAGAAGTTCTTTTAAATATCGTTGACGGCCCACATTGACGGCCCATATCACATTAAAGGAGCTCTTGGGTTAAGGGCCCGTTTGGTAAACCGTATTTGGAGGTGGAATTTGGATTTTTATGGATTTGGAGACAAATTCATGGAATCCTATGTTTGGTTGGAGATGGATTTGGATATGGAAAGTATGACAAAATCCAAAACTTGGATTTGGTTGGATTTTGGAGGAAAAAATAATTATTCTTTAATATTTTCGTTAAAATATTTATTATTTAATAATTTTGTTAAAAATTAGTAAATTAAAAATTAGTTAATCTTTAATAATTTCGTTAAAAATATTTATTCTTTAATAATTTCGTTAAAAATTAGTTAATTAATAAAGAAAACTAACTATTTTATTAGTATTATAAATTAATAAAAATAGTATTATTAATTTAAAAAATTAGTTAATTAGTTAATTTCGTTATAATCATAATTAATAATTTATTAGTATTATTATAATATTAATTAATAATATTTTATTATTTAGTTAATAATCATAATTTACTAGTATTATTATATTATTATTATAATATTAATTAATAATTTATTAGTATTATTATAATATTAATTAATAATCATATCCTATGTTTAGTATTATTAATTAACAAATTAGTTAATTAGTTAATTAGTTAATTAGTTAATTTTGTTATAATCATATTAATAATTTATTAGTATTATTATAATATTAATTAATAATTTATTAATAACTATTTTATTATAATCTTAATTAAAAATATTTTAATCATAATTAGAATCATATTTTATAATAATTTAATTAATAATTTACTAATCATAATAATTTCCATATATAATTACTATTTTAAAATATTTAATTTATAGTTAATTAATCGTTAATTATTAATTATTAATTTATAATTACTAAATTATTAATTATTAATTTATTACTTAATTATTAATTATTAATTTATAATCATTAATTATTAATTATTAATTATTACATAATTATTTAAATATTACTTAATTAATAATTACTTAATTTATAATCGTTAATTAATAATCGTTAATTAGTAATCATTAATTATTAATCTTTAATTATTTAATTATTAATTATAATTACTTAATTTATAATCGTTAATTATTAATTATTACTTAATTATTTATTACTTAATTATAATTACTTAATTATTAATTATTAATTATTAATTATTAATTATTAGTTATAACTATTAATCGTTAATTATTAATTATTAATTTATAATCGTTAATTATTAATTAATTATTTATTTATTATTTATTATTTAATTTATAATTACTATTATTAATCGTTAATTATTAATTATTTAATTTATAGTTATTAATTATTAATCGTTAATTATTAATTGTTAATCATAAAACCAAATCCTGTGTTTGGTTGGAGTTGGATTTGGAGTTGGATTTGAATAGTAAAATCCATGATTTGGATTTGGAGGATTTCCAAATCCAAATCCAAATAGTAATTTCCGGTTACCAAACAAGCCCTAACGGGAACTGAGATTGGATTTGGGGTTTCATCAAGAAGTAAAGCGAAATCCATGACTTCCATTGTTTGGTTCGGCGAACATGAATTTGGAAAGTAGGTGTAGAATGAAATTTGCAGTTCATGTCCCCCTTTGTTCCCTCCTAACTCCATACAACCACTTCCTCCCAAAATTTTATGATGTGGATTGGAAACTTGGAATTGCCAAGTAAAATATACACAGGAAGAAGAAGAAGAAGAAGAAGACTTAATTTATAGTTCATCCACCAAGTAATTGCTAAGTAAGAAAAAAAAATTGAATTTTACAGGAAAAAAATACTTAGTAAAAAAATGTACTCACTGATCAGCAATGCCTCCGGGAGCAAACCCCCAACCCCCACCCCCCCTCCCCCCCCCCACCCCGTCGACGGCCTCTGGGGTGTCGAGGAGGTACAAGCTCGACGGCAGCATGAGACCAAAGGTCGTGGTGGTGTCTAGATTCGGAGCGAGTGGGGGAGGAGAAGGAGGGTTGGGGGACGGAGGTCATAGCAGTGGCCGGAGGGTTAGGGGTCCATGGAGGCAGTGGCCAGAGGGTTTAGGGGCAGACGAGCGGAGCTATGGTTTTTTTTTTTTTTTTTTGTATTGGAGAAGCGGTCGACAGCAAGTCCAAAACCAATATGTGGAGGGAGAGAGAGAGAGAGAGAGAGAGAGAAAAGTAATGACAGCTATTTAATCTGGGGATCATTCATTAGTTAGCTATTTAATCCATTAATTAATATATTAATGTATGTATTAGATTATAAGGTAATGTATTAATGTATATATTAGTTAGAATTTTAACTCTTAATTAGTAATTAAATTTGGGTTGATAAATTTGTACTTCTTAATTATTTAATAATTAATTATCTTAATTTATCAAACTAATTATTTAATTGAGAAAATTTAAGTGGCACCTCACTTTTTTATCCTAATTCAAGGTGCATCCCTGTAACCCCGCTTTTCCTGTTTCATAGAATTATTATTTTTTTAATATATAAAACTATTAGGGTTTTGATATGATTAAGTTTTAAATATATTTCATTTTTTTAATTGTATTTATTTGCTTGGGCTTGGTTAAAGAAATCTTTTGGGCTTCTTAGGTATGGCTGGCCTTGGGCCCAACTCTTCTTTGGACTTAGCAATTTTTCTTTAGCAACCTTATTTGAATCCCTCAATTCCTTCCTGCCAGCTCGAACCTTCTTTCTCTCCTTCAAACGTTCGGATCAAACAGATCTGAGGAATCAATTCAAAATTCAGTTGTAACTACCTACTGTAGTGGAGAATTTCTCCAAAACTTTCCCTCCCAATTCCTTCCTACAATTTGAAAACCTCAAATTTCCTATTTATACTCCAGATTGGATTTTCAATTGTTGCTCTAACAATTTCGAAACAACTCCCCAAACTTCCTTTCCCTCTCCGTTTTTCTCGAGCCGACCTACAGAGCCACCATGGCGATGATAATGATCCTTCCTGAAGAAGACGAAGACTGGTGATCATCAAAAGTTCCCTTCTTCTTTGATTCGACATTTTCTCAATCCCTTGGGGTTCGGTAAGGATAATCTTCCTTTTGAGATTTTCGTTTTGTGATGAATGTTGTTCGATTGGTGATTTGCTCTTCTCCTCGAAACCAACAAATCTGAGGATTTCAAGACCAAGTGATCAATTCGATCGGTTTGATTTATGAATGACGAAGAACGAGGTGAGTTTGTTAGAAATCTCGTTGTCGCGATCTGATCGTCTATTGATTTTCTTCATTCTATTTCACAGATCATTATTGCTTCGTTTATTTGGTGAACACTCGATCATCTTCTTTCGAGCACAACACTTTCTTTCTCATTGTAAGTTCATCTCGTTTTACCGAGCTTGCCATTTGCATTCGAATATTTCTGAGGGATGATGTGGAATCAATTCTGTCTCTGTAGAGAAGCAATCGAGTTGACTGATCGAGATTATGGCAGAGTTTTGCTAGATCAGGAACTGAAGTTGGGGATCTGATCGATCGGTTGAAACCAGAGGAGTTCGAGTTTTGAAGCTTTTGAATTCAGATCCTTATTGACAAGAACTTGTGTCCTACTTTAGTTTGTGTTGATCCAGTTGGATCTGTTACGAACAGGTAATTTCAAATCCCTCTTTTGTAAATTATGTTGTGTGTGCTCAGTATCAGATCAGTAGTATCATCAATTTTAAAATGTGAAGACAAGTTAGTAGTCGAGATTAGAATTGGTGTTGTATTCGTTATCTGAGTCGATGAGTATCAGTTTTGATACATGCTAGTGTTATGAGTATGATTGGATTTAATTGAAGGATACAGGAGTTCTTATGCTTGACTTTCAAGGTTACAATTACTTTTTACTAAAACTAACCATTACATGTGATCTACCTTGAATTAAGTATCAAGACTGTGTTTAGTTTATTTTGGATCTCTGTATCTTTCTTATTTTTTCCTGGAGGGTTGCTAATGTAGGTTAGTAGTTAAGACTCTGTTTTTAGAGTTTCATATCTCGAGTATTAGTGGATTCTCAGATTTGTTACTGAGAATTGTCTGAACTGTAGAGGTTAACCGGTTTTCCTGATGTAGTGATCTCTAGGATGATTTGACTTTAAGTGAAGGCTCGGGTTGAGTTTGTTTCTTGTCTGAACAATAGGAAGAGTGGAAGTATTGGGTAGATATTCTCGACTTATAGCTATGATATCAGTAGCTAACAATTCATGGGTGTCAGGTTAACCATTTTGAGGAGCAGTCTTCTTTTCTAAATAACCTGGATATGTTATGTTTATGCTGGCTTTTGATAGCATGACAAGGGCTGGTGAGAGGTATAGGTCGAGTTTGTATGTTAATAGTTTAGATATCAGTTACCAGCAGGTAATTGGATACTTTTACCTATTAGATAACTTTGTGTAATATCCTTGGTTATCCTTGAATCAGGTTCTATCATAATTGTAGAGTTCAACTGTAACTTCCTTGAACAACAGCCTTGTTATAGATCAGGGCAATCCTGAGATTTTGGGGTCTTATTTGTCCTTGTCTAGAGTTGTGGTGGTATGTTTGAACAGGGAAGTTTAGTTCTGTAGTATTTCAAATTAGAAATACTATAGTCGGGTTTGTTTACTGATGTTGTAGTATAGATGGCCACAGGTTGTTTTATAATTCCTATGATATTCATCCTTGTTTAGAGTCTGTTGTTGGTTAAATTATTAGAGATGGCTACAGGGTTCTGTATTTTAACCTTTGGTTTAGGTTTTCATACCAACTGCAGGTTACAGGTAATATCAATATTTTACATATCATCTGTTGGTTGTCTTCCATATATTACATGTGATGTCAGTATATTTTACTTGATGGATTGGGTGATTGCTTGATTATGAGATATTGAGAGTGCTGGATTATGAGAGGGAAGACTTAGTCTTGGTTAGCTGCCACTTGTAACCATGCATACATAATTGTCCTGACTGAGTATGACATTTCATGACAAGTTTTGACCTAGAGTATCTTATAGATTGTATTGTGTTTAGTTTAATAAAACTGATTTGTTAATTAGATAATTAGTTAAGCCTAAACAAACTAGTATATCTTAACTTGATAATTAGATGATACAAAGTAACTAACTAGAATTGCTTAGAGAATAACCAACTTGTAAAATTATTTCATAACAGGAGGACATCTAGCTCCATTGATTACCCGTACTTTCCCGGAGCAAGGCAAATACATTCTATGGTTTTGATTCATACATATCATGTGCTTCATTGTGACACATTACTACACGTGCTTGTACTCTGGTACTTTCATATTCTTGTACTTACTTATAGTCGGGGAGGAGAAATACACTAGCTATGTGACCAAACCCATGTTCTGATATTCATGTAGATAGCTTAGGCCTCGCAACGTGCACGTGGGTCCTAAGCCGTACCGATATTCATGTACTCCTGTACTTATCCCAGCCGGTCACATAGGCTAGTTGTATTTCAAATATTGTGCACATGACATGCCTTGTACTTCAGGTTCATGGTTTACATTCTTGTACTTTATTTCCTGTAGTTCCTGTACTTACATTCCTGTACTTTCATGTTCTTTTCCTGTACTTTATATTCCATGTTCTCCTGTACTCATTTCCATATCATGATGCTCTTGTTCATTACCTAGAACTGTACTTTGCTCCGCTCCTGATTGGATATGTTGCAGGTGAGATGGAGGCGATGTGTGACGCGTATTATGGCCGTGAGCCTGCAGATGTGCTAGAGCCAGCTGGAGCTGCACTAGACCTAGAGGCCGAGGAGGCCTAGCTATCTTTCCCTTTATATGCTTTACTTTTATTGTATTAGTGACTTCAGACTTTACTTTACTTTCTTGATGAATGTAATAATCATAGAATTGTACTTTGACTTCTGGGATCGTTTATAGAGATGTTGTGATTTGTACTTATTTCATATTGCCTTGTAGTTTCCCTAGATTGGTACAGCTTACTTCGTCGTGTCTAACGACGAATGCTAGGCGTGTCCGATTCGTGTCCGATTATTCGGGAGCGGGTCGTGACAATCCCACACAATTGTATTAATGTAAGGTACTCCTAGTTTTGACGGAAACTGTCCTCTATTGACAGTCAACTCGTTTGACCAATTTTTTAACGAAAATACCCTCGCCTTCTTTTTCGTGTCCACCCTCCCCCCCCGGCTGCCCCCCTCCCCACCATCGACGTGCCTCCGCTCCTCCTCCTCTCCTCCCACGCTCTCCCTTGGCTGCCCCCCTCCCGATCGTTGACGTGCCTTCGCTCCGCCCGCCGCCGACGACAGCAGCAGCAGCAGCCCACATCAGCGACGAGGGGGGGTTGGCTGCCCCCCTCCCGACCGCCGGCGAAGAGGAGGGCGGGAGGCGGGGGTTTGGCTGCCCCCCTCCCGACCACCGATGAGGAGGAGGGGGCGGGAGGCGGTGGGAAGGCGAGGGTTTGGCTGCCCCCATCCCGACCGCCAGCGAGGAGGAGGGGGGCGGGAGGAGGCCTCCAAACCAAACCACGAATTAAACCAAACCACATGTCCTCGATGGAAGCCATAATTATCGAGCTTTCAGAAATGATTCTTTGCAATTTTAATACTTCTTTACAAACCGAACGGATGATCTAACTGAATTTTTTTTATAGCTTGGACAGGGGAATTCAACCGAGTTTAAATAGGCTTTGTTTGGTTTGGTTCAAATAAGTAAGATATCCATATTTACTTCTTCGTTTGGTTTGATTTGATTTGGTTCTTAGTATGTTGGTTTGGTTTAATTTTACAACTATAAGATCTATCAAAACCAAACCACGAATTAAACCAAACCAAGCCAGTCTTTTAGATGTCAACTAGTTGTAGGTCATGCTCTCTTGTCTTGAGCCGGTGATTTGATTGACTTCTCAGCTTCAGTTCCTCTGTAATATACCATACATTGTTTAATCGTATATAATAAATAGATTTGGTGGTTGCATAAGTAACATGTACACATCTAATTGTTATATAGTAGTTACCACATGTCCTCCATGGAAGCCATAATTATCGAGCTTTCAGAAATGATTCTTTGCAATTTTAATACTTTTTTACTAACCGAACGAATGATCTAACCGATTTTTTTTAGCTCGGACAGAGGAATTCAACCGGGTTTAAATAGGCTTGGTTTGATTTGGTTCAAATAAGTAAGATATCCATATTTCTTCGTTTGGTTTGATTTGATTTGGTTCTTAGTATGTTGGTTTGGTTTAATTTTACAACTATAAGGTCTATCAAAACCAAACCACGAATTAAACCAAACCAAACCACGGCGGGGGACGAGGGTTTGGGCTCGGGACAGAGGAAAGGAAAAAAGACGTGGGTATTATCGTCAAAAAAATTGATCAAACCAGTTGACCGTCAGTAAAGGACAGTTTTCGTCAAAAGTGGGGGGTTACCTTACATTAATGTAATTGTGTGGGGTACACCTTGAATTAGGATAAAAAATGGGGTGCCACTCAAATTTTCTCTATTTAATTTAACAAATTATTATGTGAATTAATTATATTCTTCTACTTTCCAATTTTTAATTTCCTATCTCAACCAAATACATTGTCTAATTTTTTTTAATTCCCACTTCTTATTTCATATCTCAACCAAACACATTTGTCCCGTATTAGGGGGACAAGGAAGTGCATGAATTCCTATCCTTCTTTCCTCCTTAAAAGTCCAAATCCAAATCCAAATTCACGTCATGTTTATCAAACATCCCCTAGAGGCACTCTTTGGTTACATGAAAATGGTATTGTGGTAGCTTTTTTTTCCCGATGATTGTGGCAGCTTTTATTATAGCATTCTAATATTTATTTTGTTGTAGTAAACCACTCACAAACAGTATATTTTTTGAAGTGAATTCTGCCAAATATTGTAGTATTTGCTGTCATAATGATTGTAACTCCAATTACAATTGCTTTTGTTGCATGCCAGTTACAGGCAACGAAACAAATCCCGAGTCTAAATCCATATTGACCTCATGTCCTAACAAGAAAAGCCATGACATGGCAGCAACAAATCGTTTTCTTCTTTAATATTTTCAGATGATTCTGTATATAATATGAATATTTATAAATCTCATAAAAATCATAAACTAGTTATGACAATTAATATATGAAATCAGCAAAATATCTTATACTAATATCGGGCACACAAAATACATTATACACCCAAAATATTTTGAATTTAACCAACTTAGGGGCAAGACGATTTAGTTAGGATTTGGAAGTCCCAAAAATTCTTCACCTTAGAATTGAATCCTATCAAATGTCAAATAAATTTTCAGGAATTTGTTGCTGTCAAATGTCCCATGCGGGGCGATTTCAATATGACAATTCTTGGAAAGTCCATGCAATGCCTGAAATTGTGGATATGAACTGACTTGGTAAACCGTAAGCATGCTGTTAGATTGTCTTTTGTGCATAACTTCTTTACTCTAGTCCTTTCTCGGTACGGCCGGATGAAGTGATATGTAACACCAATGGGTTGGTTTAGTCATGATATACTTCAAACTTTACCAAACATATGGCACTTTGACTATCCTGAAATGTTATTGCTTGATCTAAATGTAAGCTAAGTTTCCAATAATCCTTTCAACTATATGCCTTCCTTCGTGCTTCTATCAATACCATATATGTTGCCTTTATGATATAGATAGAGCAACCAAATTAAGGCTGCAACAACCTTCCAAGTGATAACAAAACCTACGAATGTGATGATCTAACCAGTCACTAACCTACTCTCATTAAAATCTCTGGTCTAATGAGAATATGTATGAGTAAGTTAGTGTATCAACTCTTCCATAAACGAGAACAATTCTTGTTGTTCCTTTGACATATCGAAATATCCATTTTACAATTTCTCAATGATGCTTCTAGGGCAAACCATGTACATGCTAACTAGATTAACTGCATGTGCAATATTTGACTAGTGCAACCATAGTGTACATCAAACTTCCCACAACACTACCATATGGATTCAAGACATATAATAATCCTCTTTTGCTTCTGACTGTTGAGTGAGAACTATTGAATGATGAAAATGCCCAGCTAATATAGTACCCATAGGCCTCGTATCTGAAATGTTGTACCTCTCCAACATATTGTAGATGTAATTATCTTGTGCCAAGAAGAGCCTATGTTGCTTGTGATCATCCTTGTTGATCTCCATCCTAAAATTATTTCGAGCTTCTTAAAAGCTTTCATATCGAATTCACCACTTAAAAGTACCTTTTTAATTTCTTAATTTCTGACATGTCTCATGATGCAGTACACATGTTGTCTACATATAGGAGTAAATAAATGAATGTTCTATTCTTCCTTGATATACAGAAGTCATACAAGCTCCTATCATAGCCATATACTCCACCATAAATATGACAAACCTCTTGTAACATTGCCTTGATGATTTCTTTAATCCATATGAAGATTTTCACAATATGCAAACATGATCCTCCTTACCGTGAATAACAAATCCCTCCGACCGACTTCTCAAGATATCCTCCTCCAACTCGCTATGAAAAAAAATGATCTCTTCACGCTGAGTTTCTCCAACTATAGATCCTCATGCGCTTCCATATCAAGTAACACCTTAATGGAAGTATGTCTTACAATGGGAGAAAACATCTTGTTGTAATACTCCCTCCTTCTAACTATCCTTTAATGACTAGACGAGTCATGTACCTTATTGCTTCGTATCCTATACGCGGCTGCAAGAGCTAGTGTGAATTATGTGCCCAAGTTCATCTTGAGGTGGCTCAGAACGTTCAAGAAGTTCATCTTTGAACTTGCTGGTTCCTGGAAGCATATCGTAAATAAGGCCAATTTTAATTTGAGCAACTTTTATCTTCATCACCCCAAATTTTTTTTTTTTGTGATTTTTCTAGTTCAAGAACTTTATTCTTGTAAATGTTTTGTCTTGTTGTAGCAATTGCAATTGTGAAGAAAAGAACATGTTTTACCGTTCTTTTATTTGTTCTTACTCATTATAGCAACTGCGATTGCAAAAAGTAGAAATATTTTTGCTTTCTTCGTGTCAATTTGTAACATGCTCGAAGGAGGCACGTAGAGGGAGCTCTGCCTATTGCTGATTAGGTGCATGGAAGGAGCTCTGGTTGTTACTGTCACGCCCCGATTCCGTAGAATCGATAGTCGTCTCCCGGGCGTGATGCCGGACGAACCTAAGTTGCGATCGCACAAGGCATAGTCATAAGGTTATCCGAAACACAATATCAAGTTAAAGAACGCAGAGATAATTGATTGACACATTTGAAATAGAAGTAAACTTTTCATTGATAATAGAACTTCATTTACATTGACTCCATTACAATCATTGTCGCGCGGGCTACAACATGACTCGACTTACAAAATGAACGCTGATGAGATAGTCGTTTCATACATTACATTCCCCTTTTTACAATCAAAATAGTTACACTTTCCACCTGCGATCGAGGGAAGCCGAGTCGCCATTTGGCTTCTTTTGTACTGATGCGGAGTCTTCAAAAGGAATTCAGAAACAAGCCTTTACATAGACGAGACTTCAAAAGTGTCCACGCCGCCTTGAGATTTAAGCGGCACGCCCTTCGTGGTTCGGAATACCTACGTGGAGAGCGAGAATCAGTACATTACATTTTGTACTGGTGCAGGATATTTAAGTTCTAAGCTCTCATTTGGTTGAAGAGTTTATAGGACTTAATGTATGAATGTTTCTAACCATCCTAATGAATTTCAACAAGCATAATGAAATTTACGTTAAAACTTACCCGCGGTGGACCGCGCCGCGCCTTATGAAACTTACCATGTTCTTTCCTATCAATTGTTATCATTTTTATATCAAGTACAATATCACGTGTGATTGGTCACTAACATAACAAGTCATCCTGGACGTATAGCTTCGTTAATCGGGATCCTTCAAACGCGGGTAGCGACCCCATTTGCAAGTCTCCGCTTAACCCGTGCTATCATCCAGCACAACTATACCATGTTTCCTCCTAGGCCGAAATGGTCCCGTGGCCCCGGGTTGTCGCTCGAAAAAACTATCACCTTGTCGACAAGTTATCCTTGACCGTGCAACAGCAGATTTAGTTATTAAGGTATAGCCTACATTCTTTTTGAAAACTTGATCATTTTACCGTGTCCGTGCCCTTGTATTTACTCTTTCATTCGCAACAACACTATCGATTTTGCCTAAGAAGGGGGTTGAGAAGAGAAGGGTCAGCCACTCACCTTGAGTTTACTTCAGACGAGAGAACTTTTTGGTCGTGCTAGACGTCGCCTACGCGATTACCTGAAATCGCACAAGCAACCGATTAGAACACTTCATTATTCAAGAAGTTCGATAGGAAATACGAGTTCGAAATGCAAGCCACAAAAACCATCGAAAATATTCACGAAAACGCATTCAGAAAATAAAGCCAAAACCAACGCAAGCGGCGTGAAAAATAGAGCAATGGGAGGTCTCTTTCGACCCAGCCGCAGAGCCAATCCTTGAGGCGCAACCCGCTGAATATGGGACTTGGTTCCGAAGAAGCCATTCCATAACGGGGAATGGATCTTAATTCAACCGTTTCCGTTCGATCGATTCGATCGATCCCGACCTATCGGTCCCGACCAAGTCGATAGTGACAGTATTCCTTTCTCGCGCACCCCGTGGACAGAGAATGGGGCACGATGTAGGGACGGGGCACTACACCATAACCAACTAAGAAAAAGTTTTGTCCTCGAAACTTAAAATAGAACCTACCTCTACGAGAACAATACAGAAAATTTTTCCTTCATTTCTGACTCAAGCTCCCACGTCGACTCTTCGATCGAATGGTTTCTCCAGAGGACGCGGACGAGAGGAATAGCACGGTTGCAGAGAAGTTTATCCTTGCGCTCTAAGATTTATATCGGCTCTTCGACATATGATAAGTCCGCCTTCAAATCCAGCTTACCCAAATCTACCACATGGCTCGGATCGTGCACGTACTTCCATAATTGTGAGACGTGGAAGACGTCATGTACTTCCGACAATGCAGGCAGCAAGGCAATTTGGTAAGCTACCGGGACGACTCGCTTCAATATTTCGAACGGACCAACAAATCTTGGGCTCATTTTTTCCTTCGCACCGAACCTGAAAACTCTACGCATGGGCATCACCTTCAGGAATACATGGTCGCCTTCCGAGAACTCGAGGGGGCGTCGGTAGGTGTCGGTATAGCTCTTCTGCCGGCTTTATGCTATCTTCAACCTCTTCCGTATTGACTTGACCTTCTGCACGGCCTGCTCTACCAGCTTCGGACCAAGTATCTGTCGTTCCCCGACTTCATCCCAGCAAATGGGCGATCTGCACTTTCGGTCGTACAAAGCTTCATACGGTGCCATTTGAATGCTGGACTGATAGCTATTGTTGTATGCAAACTCGGCCAACGGTAGATGGACGTCCCAACTTGACTTCAAGTCAATCGCATAGAGTCGTAACATGTCTTCGAGGATCTGGTTCACCCGTTCTGTTTGGCCGTCAGTCTGAGGATGATAAGATGAGCTAAACTTCAACTTGGTCCCCAACGCTGAATGAAGACTACTCTAGAAGTGTGCCATGAACCATCCATCCCGATCAGAGACGATAGATACTGGGACCCCGTGCAGTCGAACTATTTCATCAAGGTATATCTGAGCAAGGCGGTCGATGCTCCAAGTAACTTTGATGGCGATGAAGTGCGCTGACTTGGTTAGTCGATCGACGATGACCCAGATGGTATCGTTTCCCGGTGGTGTCCTCGGCAAGCCAACAACGAAGTCCATAGTGACATGATCCCATTTCCACTCTGGAATGGCAAGGTTCTGCATCTCCCCGCCCGGTCGCTAGTGCACGGCTTTGACTTGCTAACAGGCCATACACTTTGACACAAAGAGCGCTACGTCCCTCTTCATGCCGTCCCACCAAAAGACAACACGGAGGTCCTTATATATCTTGGTGCTACCAGGATGCAAAGAATATTTTGCATAATGTGTCTCCGACATTATCTTCTTTCTAAGTTCTACATCGTCCGGAACGCATAGTCGTCCCTTCATTCGCAACACTCTCGACTCGTCCTCTGCAAAGTCGGACACTTTTTCTGTCGATATCAGCTTTAGCATCTTCTCCAGGTATGGGTCGTCCTTCTGAGCAGACTTGATCCTCTCCAGTAGGCTCGATTCCACCCGCAGTTGTGACAGTTTTACGTCTCTGAAACGAACTCGGAGTTCAATGCCCATTCCTTCCAAATCGTGCAGCAGTCGATCGTTGATGCATAATAAAGCTAAGTACTTCCGGCTCAGCGCATCCGCTACAAAATTTTCCTTGTCCGGCGTATAGTCGATTGATAAGTCGTAGTCTTTGATCAGTTCGAGCCATCGCTTCTGCCGCAAATTCAGTTCTTTCTGGGTGAAGAGATACTTGAGGCTTTTGTGGTCCGTATATATAACTCCCGTTCCAAGAATAAGTATTTTATACATGTACTTCTTGAATGTATTTGTTCAATATTTATCATGCATTTGTTCTGTATTTAAATTCTTCAATTTTGCGCTTATTAATTTTCTGTATTTTATTTTCTGCTTTTTTGGCTCTTGATTTATTTCGGTTCATGGTAAACCAACTTGGTGTGGTTTGGTTCAACATGGAAAGGAATAGATGGCTTGGATTTGGTGGAGAGAATGAATGGTGGAGATCCACTTGACCTTGATATAAAAGTTCTTCTTTCATTCTCTCTCTTCATTCATTCACATTTTACTCCTCCACCAAACCCTAACCCACTTGTGAGAGGCAAGTACATCTTGTACACCATGAGGGATTTCATGCATCTCCATTTATTTTTAGTCTATGTTGTTCATCTTCTCTTCCTCTACAAGTTTAGGTCTTGAAGTTTTTGATTTCCATGGATGGTTGGGTGTAGATCTAAGTTTTAAGTTTTGGGTTTTCATATGAATTTTAGGGTTTTGATCTATCAAACATTGTTGTTTTCGAAAATAAGTGGTTCCATGTTGTAGAGAATTTAATTCTACTAAAGTTTGGCTTTTGAAAAGTTAGATTTTGATTTATTTTGTGGAAGTTATGGCCAAGTATTTTTGTTCGTTCTGTATTCATCTGCAGTATGAGGAGCATGTCGCAGTAGGCGAATGAGCCGCATGAGGCGCATGTCGCAGTAAGCACATGTTACATGAGGCGCATGTCGCAGTAGCCGCATATGGTGTCACAGTAGGCGCATGTCGCAGTAGCCGCATATGGTGTCGCAGTAGGCGCATGTTACATGAGGCACATGTCGCAGTAGCCGTATATGGTGTCGCAGTAGGCGCATGTTACATGAGGCGCATGTCGCAGTAGCCGCATATGGTGTCGCAGTAGGCGCATGTTACATGAGGCGCATGTCGCAGTAGCCGCATATGGTGTCGCAGTAGGCGCATGTTACATGAGGCGCATGTCGCAGTAGTCGCATATGATGTCGCATATGTCGTATGAGCCGCATGTCACAGTTAGTCCGCATGCATGTCGCAGAATAGGCCGCATATGCCTATTTTGGTTGTTTTTGACTGTTATATGCCCTATATTGACTGAATTGTGGCTAGAATTTCTTCCAACTCCCAACATGAAATTTGTAGATCTTTTTCTTGGCTTCAAGAATATGTTACCAACTATTTTATACTAGTTATGGACTCGACCATGCTTAATACTAATTTGACTTTTATGCCTTGTCACGAATTAACCCCGACTGTTACTTGACTAATAATTGATCATGCGTTCCTAGTTGGAACTAAGAGACTGGCTAGTCGTCTTATTGAATTGAATGAATGAGACACGTTCATATTAACTATGAACTATTATAATCGATTGGCCGATCCCGAATATTGACATACAGGCACACATGCAGGCTTCAATTTATTTATTTATTTATTTATTTTTCTACAAAAGAAGCATGTGTACTTTATGGTCAAGGCATGATTATTCCGTGGTTAGTTTGGATTGTTGCATTACGCTATGTAAGACCTACAACCTAACCGCACGGGCATCGTTGTAGAGTTGTGCATATCGTACCCCGTACGAAAGTACTCATTCTGAATGACCATGATCCACGGCATGGGATTTCACTCAACGTAGAGACTATTAAGTTAAATAAAATAATGATTGCATGGAGAGAATAGATTCTCGAGTTCTTATATGGCAGACCTCTTGGGACTAGTAGTGCCCGACAGGCCGGTTGGTCCCCACAGATACTGCAAATCTGCCACACGGGCAGGGAGCGGTATCTGGTTATATTATCTATTATATATTGTATATTGATGACGGACGTCCCGCTGGGACTCGTCTAATTCATGATTGGCGCAATTGATTGACTGGGTAAACTAGCCTTACTTGCACATAATAAGAACTGAGGAATCATTTATTGCATAATTCCAGGATAACTTGGAACTCACAGTAGCAAGCCGTAGTAGTTGCATGGCCGTTTAAATTGATTTGTTTGTGTGCTGTACCTACTCTGTTACCTAACTGAGATGATCAGAATGTCAGGGCATGATGGGCCAACTTCTGTCCTTGTTTGGTTGGGAGGTTGGTTCGAAGTGTCGTGATGTTATATGAATCCCAGTGGCAAGCAGAGATCTACTTATCATATTATCTTATTACTAGTTTTAATTTCTCATATCGTGCTTCCTTGTGGTACTTGCTATTAGAGGTCTTACCTTTTTAGTTTTGCATGGCCAGATTTAGAGCCGGTTCCCGAGGACTCCGCTTACTTCCACCTCCAAGATGGTCAATACTAGAGGAATGATCGCAGGAGGACTCGAGCGGGTTTCTTACTTCGCCACTCGTTTTGTTATTTACTTAATACCTTGCCGTTTGGCACCGGCATGTTAGTCGGACTGTCTTGTACTTACTTTTACATAATTGTAATTAAGTCAGACTGCAGCTGATAACAATTGTGTACACTTTGCTACATCATCTGGCTATGTTTTGTAAAGCCAGATATCAAGAACATTTTGACTGAGCGTTTGGGACGCCTTACTGCTTTATCTTACATGTTCTCTATTTTTGTTTCTTATTTGAATGATTGAGACAATAGATGTGAAATGACCATAGTGAGACTTTTATGTAGTATACACCCCCTCGTCTTTTAGACAGCATTGATCGTATTATACGGTATTCATCTACCCGTAATACGTAGTTGGCTGAGTCATTCCCCCGCTCTCCAGTATTCTGGTTCTGGGGCGTGACAAGGTTTTAGTGGTGGCCCATGCAGGTCTGATTTCAGACTTGTGGGGTGTTTTAATTTATAGGATGTCTCAATCACACTTGTTCCCCCTTGATCTCATGATTTGTTACTTTCGACTCTAGCTTGACATTTCGGTATCCTTTGACTTCATTGATCTTTCCTGTCCGATCGTTTGATTGTTCTTTTATCCCTTTTCTTAGGGGCACTTCGTCCATATCTGCCAGGACTGGACAACAACAACAAGAGCAACACGGACAACCTGACCATGTTGGTCAGCAACAAGGGCCGGTACTACCCCAAGAGGCTATTCAAGAAGAAGTAATAGTGGAAGCAGCAGCTAGATCACAGTATCCGGAGGTTCCACCACCACCAACAGTTCCACCTACCCCTGCGAAAATGGACACACCGGCTCTTCTGGAGATCATGAGAGGGATGATGGCTACTCAGCAACATCAGATGTTAGCCCAGCAGCGCATGCACGCTCAGTTGCAAGAGCAGAACGTATTACTCAACCAAGGATTGCAGACGGCTTTGGAAAGAGGGGCGAGGACAGATTCAGGAGCATCAGCCAGGTTTTACAAGTTCAACCCCCGTCGTTTCGAAGGAACGGAGGATGCCATCTCAGCAGATGCATGGCTTAAGGATATTGAGGCTATTCTGACAGCAGCTAAGGTGCCGGCAGAAGAACGTGTGGATCAAGTGAAGTTGTTACTTCAGGATCTCGCACGTGATTGGTGGGAATCAGAGGAAGTGGGCATCAGACGTCCTGTTGCTTGGGACGATTTTACCGCAAGATTCAAGACCAAGTACTATGGAGTTGTGGCGCAGTTTGAGCTACAACAGAAATTTATCAACCTCAAGCAGGCCGGCAAGACGGTAGATGCCTATGCAGCGGAGTTCTACAGATTGAGCAGGTTTGCCCCAGAGATGGTAGCAACAGAGAGCCAGAGGGCTATGAGGTTCCAGCAAGGGTTTCACCTTGAACTCTTACAATTGATAGAGGGGCACAATTACCAGACTTTTGATGAAGTATTGACGGCAACTCGAAGGCATGAGATCACCATTCAGAGGATCACGGCAAGGACTGGAGGTCAGAAGAGATCTCATAGTCAGATTGAAGGAGGAGGGGGAGCAGCGCCCCGAATAACAGCACCATCCCTTGGCATTCGCATTCACGATGTGGCAATGCGAGGGCCAGCACCACCCTCCAAGCAACAGCAACAGCAACAGAGGAAGAATCAGTAACCCCCAGTGGGCTGCACTTATTATGGGAAGATGGGGCACACTAGAGATGTGTGTCGGCCATTAAACGGACTGTGTTTGATATGTGGAAATCCATATCATCGGGTTACCACATGTCCCATGAATTCGAGGTCAGGAGGACCAGTGCAGCAGTTTCCTGCTCTGCCAGCACTAGGGGCAGGACAGTATCGAGGACCCGCAGTGGCAGTGAGACCATTGGCCCAGCGTTCGTTAATGCCACAGGCTCAGATGTTTCGGCAGCAGGGACCGTCGATGCAGCAACACCAGCATAAACCACCCCAGCATCATCAAGGAAGGGGCCAGCAGCAGCACCAGGCTAGGCCGCAACATGGGAACTAACAAGGAGGTCGAGGGCAGGCATTCACTCTGTCCTTAGAGGAGGCATTAGCATCGGGAGATGTTGTGGCAGGTAACATTCTCGTCGCCTCATATTCCGCAGTAGCATTGTTTGATTCAGGAGCATCACACTCATTTATATCTGCACAATTTGCGACACGGCTAGGAATAGAGTTCGAGGCATTGCCAGGGAGATTGAATATACTCACTGGCAATGGGCTCATAGGAGTTAGTAGAGTTATTCTAGCGTGTAGCGTTGTAGTTTGCGGACATTCCTTACCCGTCCGGTTGATAGAATTTCCTGTTGGAAATTTCGACGTTATCTTAGGCATGTACTGGCTGAAAGACAGTCATGCGACAATAGATTGTCGTAGAGGGAGTGTATCTTTTGATATTCCAGGCATGAAGAGATTCACCTTAGTCAGATCAGAGGCAACTCAACAAGAGCAGGGAGTGATAACGGCAATGGAAGAAGTTCAGGTTTCGAAGGTAGTTGAAGAATTTTTAGACGTATTTCCCGAAGAACTTCCAGGGCTACCACTGATTAGAGATATTGACTTCAGTATAGAATTGGCACCTGGAACTAAACTGATATCAGATTGAGTTTACAGAATGGCGGATTTAGAGCAGGCTATGGTATATCAGCACATAGAGGAACTGAAGAAGAAGAAGTTCATCCAAGCTAGCATATCACCATGGACAGCACCAGTGGTACTTGTGGGAAAGAAGGATGGGTCATCCAGATTGTGCATTGATTACAGGAAGCTTAACACGGCAACAGTAAAGAACAAGTGCCCACTACCCAGGATCGACGACTTGTTTGATCAGTTGAGCAAAGCTAGAGTTTTCTCCAAGATAGATCTTCGTTCAGGGTATCATCAAGTGAGGGTTCAGAAGGAGGATATTCCCAAGACAGCATTCAGGTCGAAGTATGGGCATTATGAATTCTTAGTAATGCCGTTTGGTTTGACCAATGCTCCAGCAATATTTATGGATTTGATGAACCGCATCTTTATGCCATACTTAGATCAGTTTGTCGTTGTGTTTCTTGACGACATTCTTGTATATTCTGCCAGTGAAGAGGAGCATGAAGACCACCTCAGAAAAGTGTTACAGGTTCTGAGAGAGAACCAGTTGTATGCCAAGCTCAGTAAGTGTGAGTTCTAGACGGATCATATTTCATTTTTGGGTCACATCATATCAGGAGCTAGAGTAGCAGTGGATCCCAAGAAGGTAGAAACAGTAGAGAGTTGGCCAGTACCCAAGACCGTAGCTGATGTGCGAAGTTTCTTGGGATTGGCAGAATATTACAGAAGGTTCGTATCAGACTTTGCAAGGCTTTCAGCACCTATGACCCGCTTGACACGAAAGGATGTACCATTCGTCTGGTCGGCAGAATGCCAGGCATCATTTGAGAATCTGAAGCAGAAGTTGATATCAGCGCATATTCTTACATTGCCAGTTGGACCCGGAGGTTTTACAGTGTATTGCGATGCATCAGGTAAGGGACTTGGATGTGTCCTCATGCAACATGGGAAGGTGATAGCATACGCATCTAGGCAACTTCGAGACCACGAGAAGAATTATCCAACTCATGACTTGGAGTTGGCAGCAGTAGTATTTGCTTTGAAGCTATGGAGGCATTACTTATATGGTAACCGAGTGGACATGTACACAGACCATAAAAGTCTGAAGTACATCTTTACTCAGAAGGAGCTGAACATGAGACAGAGAAGATGGTTGGAGTTGATCAAGGATTATGACGTGGAGCTTCAGTATCATCCAGGCAAGGCTAATGTGGTAGCAG
The DNA here is from genome assembly GCA_029216955.1 of Iris pallida. Classification (NCBI taxonomy): domain Eukaryota; kingdom Viridiplantae; phylum Streptophyta; class Magnoliopsida; order Asparagales; family Iridaceae; genus Iris; species Iris pallida. The sequence continues at coordinate 23,432,391 of JANAVB010015000.1, read as the reverse complement.
ACGCTCTTAGCAGGAGGGGCGGCACATTTATGTTGACAACCCAGAAACATATATTAGAAGACCTTCAGGAGATGGGCATCGAGGTTATACTTTCTAGTGATGTAGGAGTACTGGCAAGTTTACAAGTTCAATCCGACTTGGTAGACAGGATCAAGGCAGCTCAGGCACAGGACCCAAGGATTCAGAAGCTTAGAGCAGAATGTGAGTCAGGACTCAGAAAGGAGATGCAAATTCATGAAGATGGTACGCTTAGGTTTGGATCACGCCTATATGTGCCTAGTGGAGATATCAGACATGAGGTTATGACAGAAGCTCACAGTTCTCAATATTCTATACACCCTGGAGGGACCAAGATGTACCAAGATATCAAGCAGCACTTCTGGTGGAACGGGATGAAGAGGGAGATAGCTAGATTTGTTTCCCGTTGCTTGGTATGTCAGCAAGTGAAGGCAGAACAGCAGAGGCCAGCTGGGTTATTGTAACCACTTCCTATCCCGAAATGGAAGTGGGAACACATCACAATGGACTTTGTGACCGGTTTACCGAGATCACCGAGTGGTAAAGGTGCTATTTGGGTGATAGTAGATCGGCTTACAAAGGTGGCACACTTTCTTTCTTTCAGAGTAGGGCAATCTACAGAAAAGTTGGCAGAGTTGTATATGCAGCAGATAGTCAGGCAGCATGGAGTCCCCGTCAGTATTGTGTCAGACCGAGATACCCGTTTTACATCATATTTCTGGAAGAGCTTACATCATAGCCTGGATACCAAGTTAAGATTTAGTACGGCTTACCATCCCCAAACAGATGGGCAATCAGAAAGAACAATTCAGACCCTAGAAGATATGTTGCGAGCTTGCACCCTAGATTTTGGAGGATCTTGGGACACTACTAAAATCTGTCAAATCAGCGACGCCTCAAGGCGTCGCTAAATAGGGAAATTACGTCGCTAAATCCTATTAGCGACGTATTTAGCGACGTATGCACGTAGTCGCGATTAACCTAGTCGCTAAACAAGAAAACGTCGCAATATGTCGCTATTACGACGAGCTTTAGCGACGCTGCTACGTCGCTAATTCAGCGACTCCTGGCGACGTAAAGCGTCATCATTTACCGACGTGTACTAGCGACGTTAAGCGACTTGACATGCATCAATACTGACCTGGCTTGAGAGCCATATGGCGACGTTCTGCGACTTTTTCTACGTAGCTACAGTACCGACGTTTAGTGACGATCAGCGACGATATTCCTCACAGTTAGCGACGTTGATAGCGACGTTTTTTTTGTCGCTGAACATCGGTAATCGTCGCTGAACGTCGCTAATATTAAAAAAAATTTAAAAAATACAGCATTTGCAGCATTCTCTGCAGCATTTGCAGCATCCCCTGCAGCATTTGCAGCATCTCCCACACCATTTGTTACAGCAACAACGGTGTGTATCACGAACACAGTATCAAACAACACAGATACACACAATCACGAACACGTTTGAAACACAATCTCATCAATCAACACAGATATATGAAAATTTGTAACAACAATGTCAAACATAAAGGTCCACAACTTAATTACCAAGTATGGGAACGAATGGCTCAGAACACAACCTAAAATTCATTCTAACATATACATTAGTGTGAATCATCTATGTTCTGTACATATGGTGTAGTATATGTTCTTATCGTATGTAGTATCTGAAGAATGTAACAGAATCAAGATGAACTCACATAATGTAATACTAAGACATCATCTACTACTATATATATAAGATATAGTGATAGGTTGTCGTATCATCATTGCCGAGGGATGAAGGTCGGAGGACAGTCAACTTTATCTACGGCTACATAGTTTCTGCCTCGCCAGTCGAATGGCTGCAGGGACTATGTCCTGATCACGATGACGTACCGTAGATTAATGCAAATGGAGCTGGAGCCAAAATACAGAAACCAAAATATGATATCCACCTGAAGTGTATCGTCGGGGAAGAAAAACTTTTCCATCCTCTCCCTCTCTCACGCTATCAACGTCACAACTTTTCCACCTCAAGTTATGATCAAGCATCTTCCTTCTCCTCTCCTCCACCATGGCTCTGAACCCATCTGCTCCTCCCTACTTTCCTTCTTCTTATTTGACTCTTTCAGCCACATATGATATCCAGCTCAAGTGTAGAGTCGGGAGAGAAGAAGTGGACAGAAAGAGGAGGAAGAAGTAGCACAGCCGGCAGCATGACCCGGAGGAAGTACAGAGGTTTTCTTCAACATACGTAGGAGAACTATAAGGATATATCTTTTCACAACATATCACCTTGTCAAAGACCCTTAATGTGACATCCATGTTACCGCGGTGTCGGAAGACTAACATGTCATAATTTTCTAAGCCGTGTGTTTTGACATAATCCTCCAACCGGATTTCAGTTCTATGTAATAATGCAAGATTACTACATAGGAGGAAAGAGTTGGGAGGATTTTGTCAAAACACACGGCTTAGAAAATTATGACATGTTAGTCTTCCGACACCGCGATAACATGGTTGTCACATTAAGGGTCTTTGACAAGATGACATATTGTTAAAAGATATATATAGTTCTCCTACGGATTTGAAGAAAACATCTGTACTTCCTCCGGGTCATGCCGCCGGCTGTGCTGCTTCCCCCTCTTCTTCCTGTCCACTTCTTCTCCCCCGACTCTACACTTGAGATGGATATCATATGCGGCTGAGAGAGTCAAATAAGAAGAATGGAAGTAGGGAGGAGCAGATGGGTTCAGAGCCATGGTGGAGGAGAGGAGAAGGAAGATGCTTGATCAGAACGGATGGCTCAGAACACAACCCAAAATTTATTCTAGCATACATTAGTGTGAATCATCTATGTTCTGTACATATAGTGTAGTATATGTTCTTATCGAATGTAGTATCTGAAGAATGTAACAGAATCAAGATGAACTCACATAATGTAATACTAAAATGTCATCTACTACTATATAAGATATAGTGATAGGTTGTCGTATCATCATTGCCGAGGAGGAGCCACTTCTCCCGGCTCTACAAAATCAATACCATCCAAGGAAGGCAAAACTGAATCAGCATTGTCTTCCGGATCGTCCTCATCAAGGCATAACGGGTTGCTCAGCGTGCCCAGCTTCTTCAACTTCTCGCTGGCTGTAGAGTTGAAATGGGAACGGGTCCTCTTTGCCGGCCCGGAGCTCTGACTCGTACTCGTCGCATCGCTATCGGTTTTCTCTTCTCCTCTGACACGGGTCATAAGAAAAGAAATTTCGTACCTCTTCTTCACATAAATATCATTGCCGCCTTGTACTCGAGCCTCCTCGTCTGTGACGCTATCCAACTTCTCGGTGTCTACATTGTCACTCGAATCTTCCCTTCGACTCGTATCGTCCTCTTATTCGTCGGTCTTTTCGCTTCCTGTCTTGCAATCATCTGCTATCACCGCCGACTCATTCGACTCATTCTTCGAGTCTTCCTCCTCCTTTTCGGAGTCATCAGAGAAGGAGTCGAATGAGACGGCGATGATAGCAGATGATTGCAAGACAGGGAGCAAAAAGATAGGCAAATAAAAGGATGATACGAGTCGAAGGAAGGATTCGAGTGACAATGTAGGCACCGAGAAGTTGGATAGCGTCACAGACGAGGAGGCTCGAGTACAAGGCGGTAATGATGTTTATGTGAAGAAGAGGTACGAAATTTATTTTCTTATGACCCGCGTCAAAGGAGGAGATGAAACCGGTAGCGAGGCGACGAGTGCGAGTCAGAGCTCCGGGCCGGCAAAGAGGACCCGTTCCCATTTCGACTCTGCAGCCAGCGAGAAGTTGAAGAAGCTGGGCACGCTAAGCAGCCCGTTATGCCTTGATGAGGACGATCCGGAAGACAATGCTAATTCAGTTTTGCCTTCCTCGGATGGCATTGATTCTGTAGATCCGTGTATAAAGAGGAAGAGATTGGGAGTAGAGTGGACCCGGAGGGAAATGAGAGATGAAGGATGGCTCAGGGAAGGGGGCAGATGAAGGATGGCTCAGAACACAACCTAAAATTCATTCTAGCATACATTAGTGTGAATCATCTATGTTCTGTACATATGGTGTAGTATATGTTCTTATCGTATGTAGTATCTGAATAATGTAACAGAATCAAGATGAACTCACATAATGTAATACTAAGACATCATCTACTACTATATATATAAGATATAGTGATAGGTTGTCGTATCATCATTGCCGAGGGATGAGGGTCGGAGGACAGTCAACTTTATCTACGGCTACATAGTTTCTGCCTCGCCAGTCGAATGGCTGCAGGGACCATGTCGTACCGTAGATTAATGCAAATGGAGCAGGAGCCAAAATACAGAAACCAAAATACAAAATACAGAATCAAATTCCTGATTTCCCCGAAAATACAAAACACAGTTCTAATTAATATGTATTTTAAGTGTGAGAACGGATGGCTCAGAACACAACCCAACCGGAGAGGATACTCTGCAGATCCATCTGAGTAGGACGTATACTCTGAGAGATCACCTTTACAAGAATGATATCAGTAGTGGGATTGAGTGTGTACGTCCTACTCAGATGGGTCTCTCACCGTTACTATTTTTTCTGACAGCATGGTGGATGTGCTCCGTCAACAGATTCTTGCTCCGAGCCAAAACTTTGCCCCGAAGCTCAAGTGGACATCCTTGGTGTAGAGCTCGAGTGAGAGGTTCCTGACAGCATGGTGGTCTCCTTTGTCAAAGTATCCGTGCTCATCACACATTGGTTGTGGGACGAGCACGGATACTTTGACAAAGAAGACCACCATGCTGTCAGGAACCTCTCACTCGAGCTCTACACCAAGGATGTCCACTTGAGCTCCGGGACAAAGTTTTGGCTCGGAGCAAGAATCTGTTGACAGAGCACATCCACCATGCTGTAAGAAAAAATAGTAATAGTGAGAGATCCATCTGAGTAGGACGTACACACTCAATCCCACTACTGATATCATACTTGTAAAGGTGATCTCTCAGAGTATACGTTCTACTCAGATGGATCTCTCAGAGTATCCTCTCTGGTTGGTTGTCGTATCATCATTGCCTAGGGATGAGAGTCGTAGTACCAATACAATCCAGAGATTGATATAGTACTACTTCATATATGTAGTCCAATAAAAATAGTCTAATACAAAAATAACCCAATACAAATAGTCCAATACAAATAAGTACTAATAGCTAATGAGAACCACGCTGCTCACGCAAACGCTCAGTGATACGTTCACGCAACCACCTCGAAAAAGCGAGATTTTTGGCGCAAGGAGAGCTGTCGTCCCTTACAAGGACTGCATGAAGAGTCCTCTCGGTCTCACTAGCTACCGGTGCTGGATGAATAGAACTCCCGGTCTCACTAGCAACCGGCGTCACTTCCTCCTTAACTGTAGGAGAAGCTACCTCAGCATTCACTGTTTCCCTCAAACGACGTGCCGCTCCTCGGGTCATGGGTGCCATCTGGTAAGCAAGCTAATATAATTGTAACATAAGCAAGCTAACTAAAGGAACCATCATGTAATTTGAGTACATTTTTGAAAGCAGATAAAGTACAATAAATTCGATTTTTTGCCAAGTAGCAGATGACGGATGGCTCAGAACACAACCCTAAAATTCATTCTAGCATACATTAGTGTGAATCATCTATGTTCTGTATATATGGTGTAGTATATGTTCTTATCGTATGTAGTATCTGAAGAATATAACAGAATCAAGATGAACTCACATAATGTAATACTAAGACATCATCTACTACTATATATATAAGATATAGTGATAGGTTGTCGTATCATCATTGTCGAGGGATGAGGGTTGGAGGACAGTCAACTTTATCTACGGCTACATAGTTTCTGCCTCGCCAGTCGAATGGCTGCAGGGACTATGTCCTGATCACGATGTCGTGCCGTAGATTTAGGATTTAAAATATGGTATTCAGGTCAACTTAATTCGGTCAAAGGGTACTGAACAGAAAGTCTAATTATCCCATATTTCAGTAATGTCAGTGAGCTAAATCATACTCAACTGTTGAGAATACTTAGGAGAAAACTCATTCACAGGATTAGTATCCATCCTTCGTGACATAGCTAAAATTTTATAGGGCTCGATAATAATTATTAGTCAATTTATTCATCATTTCAAAACCCTAAAAATGCCCAAAAAAACTTCAAGTATCAGTAAATAGGGCTCGAACCCTAAATTAGAATTCGAATCCAAGCCAAACATCAAATTGACAGTTGATATGCCCAAAAAAACGAGATTTTTCAGTATATAGGTGTTACACTGTGAATCTCGTGTCCACACAGTGGGACACGACGTGTCCAAACCAACAAAATAGGTAGCATACGAACTAGAAGCGAGTCCACGCTCTCGTGTCCCCCGCAGCGAGTCCACTGTCAGTCTCGTATCCTCCGCAGTGAGTCCACGCTCTCATGGACACGAACTAGAAGCGAAAGAGAGAGCTAGAAGACGAGGAGAAACTGGGGAGGAGCTACCAGAGGAAGGAGGAGGAGGAGAAGGAGGAGAAGGAGGAGCTACCTGAGGAAGGAGGAGGAGGAGAAGGAGGAGGCCGGAGGAGGGAGATCGCCGGAGGAGCACCGCGGAGGAGGAGGGAAATCACCGAAGGAGCGTCGCGGAGGAGGAGCGCGCCCAAAATTGGGGGGGGGGAAATTGTGAAATGATCGAAAAAGAAACCCTCGCTGGCTATATGAAACGATTAGCGACGTCTGCATAGGACGTCGCAAAACGTCGCTGATATATAATAAATGGCGACGCAACTTAATATGCGTCGCTAAATGTCGCTATATCAGCGACGAGTATCGACGAACTTGCGATGCACTACCCCATTTAACAAAATATAGCCGCTAGATGTCGCTATTAGTCGTTGTTGGCGACAAACAGCGACGTCTTATATTAACGTCGCTAAATCCCCAAAAATTAGCGACAAAATTTCACGGAGTCGCTAAATACGTCGCTGATTTGACTTATTTTGGTAGTGGGAGAGCCACCTGAACTTAGTTGAGTTTTCTTATAACAACAGTTATCAAGCTAGTATCCAGATGGCGCCATTTGAAGCACTATATGGTAAGAATTGTAGGTCACCACTAGCATGGGATGATATCAGGAAGAGGAAGATGTTAGGCCCGAAAATGATTGTTCAGACAGTTGAATTGGTTAAGGAAATTAGAGAGCGACTTCGAGTTGTGCAGGATCGGCATCGTCATTGGGTGGACCAGCATCGTAGGCCGCTACAATTTTCTGTTGGGGACCACGTGTTCTTGCGGATCTCACCTACCCGTAGGGTCATTAGATTTGGCGTTCGCGGGAAGTTGAGTCCGCGATACGTAGGACCATTCGTTATCCTTGATAGGATAGACGATGTTGCTTATCGTTTATCCCTTCCACCTTCGTTACGAGAGGTACATGACGAATTTCATGTATCTCAGTTGCGTAGGTATGTATCGGACCCAAGCCATATCCTTAATCATTCCGAGCTGGTTGTTGGTACCAACTTGTCTCACGAGGAGCAGCCTGTGTCTATTTTGGACCGAAGAGAGAAGATACTCAAGAACCGAACAATTAGCCTTGTCCGGGTTGCTTGGGGTCATCACTCTTTAGGGGAGTCAACGTGGGAACGTGAGGATGATATCCGATCACGGTATCCGCACCTGTTTGACTCACAAGGTATATCTCTCTCTATATACCTTGATTTCTTAACTCCTCATGCTTGTCACCTTATGAGTAGAATTGCTTGATATCGTAGATTGTTAAACATAGATATATTACTTGCTATTTGACCTTTGTAGAATAGCTACTTACTCAATTTTCTTGTACTTAGATTAGTCTAGCTCTGACATTTCTGTCCTGCTTGGATCAGAAATTTCGAGGACGGAATTTTTCTAAGAAGGGTAGAGATGTCACTCCCCGTTCCTAGAATAAGTATTTTATACGTGTACTTCTTGAATGTATTTGTTCAATATTTATCATGCATTTGTTCTGTATTTAAATTCTTCAATTTTGCGCTTATTAATTTTTTGTATTTTATTTTCTGCTTTTTCTTGGCTCTTGGTTTATTTCGGTTCATGGTAAACCAACTTGGTGTGGTTTGGTTCAACATGGAAAGGAATGGATGGTTTGGATTTGGTGGAGAGAATGAATGGTGGAGATCCACTTGACCTTGATATAAAAGTTCTTCTTTCATTCTCTCTCTTCATTCATTCACATTTTACTCCTCCACCAAACCCTAACCCACTTGTGAGAGGCAAGTACATCTTGCACACCATGAGGGATTTTATGCATCTCCATTTATTTTTAGTCTATGTTGTTCATCTTCTCTTCCTCTACAAGTTTAGGTCTTGAAGTTTTTGATTTCCATGGATGGTTGGGTGTAGATCTAAGTTTTAAGTTTTGGGTTTTCATATGAATTTTAGGGTTTTGATCTATCAAACATTATTGTTTTCGAAAATAAGTGGTTCCATGTTGTAGATAATTTAATTCTACTAAAGTTTGACTTTTGAAAAGTTAGATTTCGATTTACTTTGTGGAAGTTATGGCCAAGTATTTTTGTTCGTTCTGTATTCATCTGCAGCATGAGGAGCATGTCGCAGTAGGCGAATGAGCTGCATGAGGCGCATGTCGAAGTAGGCACATGTTACATGAGGCGCATGTCGCAGTAGCCGCATATGGTGTCGCAGTAGGCGCATGTTACATGAGGCGCATGTCGCAGTAGCCGTATATGGTGTCGCAGTAGGCGCATGTTACATGAGGCGCATATCGCAGTAGCCGCATATGGTGTCGCAGTAGGCGCATGTTACATGAGGCGCATGTCGCAGTAGCCGCATATGGTGTCGCAGTAGGTGCATGTTACATGAGGCGCATGTCGCAGTAGCCGCATATGGTGTCGCAGTAGGCACATGTTACATGAGGCGCATGTCGTAGTAGCCGCATATGGTATCGCAGTAGGCGCACGTCGCAGTAGCCGCATATGGTGTCGCAGTAGGCGTATGTTACATTAAGCGCATGTCGCAGTAGCCGCATATGGTGTCGAAGTAGGCACATGTTACATGAGGCGCATGTCGCAGTAGCCGCATATCCGCATATGGTGTCGCAGTAGGCACATGTTACATGAGACGCATGTCGCAGTAGCCGCATATGATGTCGCATATGTCGCATGAGCCGCATGTCACAGTTAGTCCGCATGCATGTCGCAGAATAGGCCGCATATGCCTATTTTGGTTGTTTCTGACTGTTATATGTCCTATATTGACTGAATTGTGGCTAGAATTTCTTCCAACTCCCAACATGAAATTTGTAGATCTTTTCCTTGCTTCAAGAATATGTTACCAACTATTTTATACTAGTTATGGACTCGACCATGCTTAATACTAATTTGACTTTTATGCCTTGTCACGAATTGACCCCGACTGTTACTTGACTAATAATTGATCATGCGTTCCTAGTTGGAACTAAGAGACTGGCTAGTCGTCTTATTGAATTGAATGAATGAGACACGTTCATATTAACTATGAACTATTATAATCGATTGGCCGATCCCGAATATTGACATACAGGCACACATGCAGGCTTCAATTTATTTATTTATTTATTTATTTTTCTACAAAAGAAGCATGTGTACTTTATGGTCAAGGCATGATTATTCCGTGGTTAGTTTGGATTGTTGCATTACGCTATGTAAGACCTACAACCTAACCGTACGGGCATCGTTGTAGAGTTGTACATATCGTACCCCGTACGAAAGTACTCATTCTGAATGACCATGATCTACGGCATGGAATTTCACTCAACGTAGAGACTATTAAGTTAAATAAAATAATGATTGCATGGAGAGAATGGATTCTCGAGTTCTTACATGGCAGCCCTCTTGGGACTAGTAGTGCCCGACAGGCCAGTTGGTCCCCACAGATACTGCAAATCTGTCACACGGGCAGGGAGCGGTATCTGGTTATATTATCTATTGTATATTGTATATTGATGACGGGCGTCCCGTTGGGACTCGTCTAATTCATGATTGGCGCAATTGATTGACTGGGTAAACTAGCCTTGCTTGCACATAGTAAGAACTGAGGAATCATTTATTGCATAATTCCAGGATAACTTGGAACTCACAGTAGCAAGCCGTAGTAGTTGCATGGCCGTTTAAATTGATTTGTTTGTGTGTTGTACCTACTCTGTTACCTAACTGAGATGATCAGAATGTCAGAGCATGACGGGCCAACTTTTGTCCTTGTTTGGTTGGGAGGTTGGTTCGAAGTGTCGTGATGTTATGTGAATCCTAGTGGCAAGCAGAGATCTACTTATTATTTTATCTTATTACTAGTTTTAATTCCTCATATCGTGCTTCCTTGTGGTACTTGCTATTAGAGGTCTAACCTCTCTGGTTTTGCATGGCCAGATTTAGAGCCGGTTCCCGAGGACTCCGCTTACTTCCACCTCCAAGATGGTCAATACTAGAGGAATGATCGCAGGAAGACTCGAGTGGGTTCCTTACTTCCCCACTCGTTTTGTTATTTACTTAATACCTTGCCGTTTGGCACCGACATGTTAGTCGGACTGTCTTGTACTTATTTTTATATAATTGTAATTAAGTCAGACTGCAGCTGATAACAATTGTGTACACTTTGCTGCATCATCTGGCTATATTTTGTAAAGACAGATATCAAGAATATTTTGACTGAGCGTTGGGGACGCCTTACTACTTTATCTTACATGTTCTCTATTTTTTTCTTATTTGAATGATTGAGACAATAGATGTGAAATGACCATAGTGAGACTTTTATGTAGTATTCACCCCCTCGTCTTTTAGACAGCATTGATCGTATTATACGGTATTTATCTACCCGTAATACGTAGCTGGCTGAGTCATTCCCCCGCTCTTCAGTATTCTGGTTCTGGGGCGTGACAAGGTTTTAGTGGTGGCCCATGCAGGTCTGAATTCAGACTTGTGGGGTATTTTAATTTATAGGATGTCTCAATCACACATGTTCCCCCTTGATCTCATGATTTGTTACTCTCGACTCTAGCTTGACATTCCGGTATCCTTTGACTTCATTGATCTTTCCTGTCCGATCGTTTGATTGTTCTTTTGTCCCTTTTCTTAGGGGCACTTCGTCCACATCTTTCAGGACTGGACAACAACAACAAGAGCAACACGGACAACCTGACCATGTTGGTCAGCAACAAGGGCCGGTACTACCCCAAGAGGCTATTCAAGAAGAAGTAATAGTGGAAGCAGCAGCTGGATCACAGTATCCGGAGGTTCCACCACCACCAACAGTTCCACCTACCCCTGCGAAAATGGACACACCGGCTCTTCTGGAGATCATGAGAGGGATGATGGCTACTCAGCAACATCAGATGTTAGCCCAGCAGCACATGCACGCTCAGTTGCAAGAGCAGAACGTATTACTCAACCAAGGATTACAGACGGCTTTAGAAAGAGGGACGAGGACAGATTCAGGAACATCAGCCAGGTTTTGCAAGTTTAACCCCCGCCGTTTCGAAGGAACGGAGGATGCCATCTCAGCAGATGCATGGCTTAAGGATATTGAGGCTATTCTGACAGCAGCTAAGGTGCCGGCAGAAGAACGTGTGGATCAAGTGAAGTTGTTACTTCAGGATCCTACATATGATTGGTGGGAATCAGAGGAAGTGGGCATCAGACGTCCTGTTACTTGGGACGATTTTACCGCAAGATTCAAGACCAAGTACTATAGAGTTGTGGCGCAGTTTGAGCTACAACAGAAATTTATCAACCTCAAGCAGGCCGGCAAGACGGCAGATGCCTATGCAGCGGAGTTCTGAAGATTGAGCAGGTTTGCCCCAGAGATGGTAGCAACAGAGAGCCAGAGGGCTATGAGGTTCCAGCAAGGGTTTCACCTTGAACTCTTGCAATTGATAGAGGAGCACAATTACCAGACTTTTGATGAAGTATTGACGGCAACCCGAAGGCATGAGATCACCATTCAGAGGATCACGGCAAGGACTGGAGGTCAGAAGAGATCTCATAGTCAGATTGAAGGAGGAGGGGGAGCAGCGCCCCGAACAACAGCACCATCACTTGGCATTCGTATTCACGATGTGGCAATACGAGGGCCAGCACCATCCCCCAGGCAACAGCAACAGCAACAGCAACAGAGAAAGAATCAGCAACCCCCAGCGGGCTGCACTTATTGTGGAAAGATGGGGCACACTAGAGATGTGTGTCGGCCATTGAACGGACTGTGTTTGATATGTAGAAATCTAGATCATCAGGTTACCACATGTCCCATGAATTCGAGGTCAGGAGGACCAGTACAGCAGTTTTCTGCTCTGCCAGCACCAGGGGCAGGACAGTATCGAGGACCCGCAGTGGCAGTGAGACCATTGGCCCAGCGTCCGTTAATGCCACAGGCTCAGATGTTTCGGCAGCAGGGACCGCCGATGCAGCAACACCAGCATAGACCACCCTAGCATCATCAAGGAAGGGGCCAGCAGCAGCAGCAGCACCAGGCTAGGCCGCAACATGGGAACCAACAAGGAGGTCGAGGACAGGCATTCACTCTGTCCTTAGAGGAGGCATTAGCATCGGGAGATGTTGTGGCAGGTAACATTCTCGTCGCCTCATATCCCGCAGTAGCATTGTTTGATTCAGGAGCATCACACTCATTTATATCTGCACAATTTGCGACACGGCTAGGAATGGAGTTCGAGGCATTGCCAGGGAGGTTGAATATACTCACTGGCAATGGGCTCGTAGGAGTTAGTAGAGTTATTCTAGCATATAGCATTGTAGTTTGCGGGCATTCCTTACCCGCTCGGTTGATAGAATTTCCTGTTGGAAATTTTGACGTTATCTTAGGCATGGACTGGCTGAAAGACAGTCATGCGACAATAGATTGTCGTAGAGGGAGTGTATCTTTTGATATTTCAGGCATGAAGAGATTCACCTTAGTCAGATCAGAGGCAACTCAACAAGAGCAGGGAGTGATAACGACAATGGAATAAGTTCAGGTTCCGAAGGTAGTTGAAGAATTTCTAGACGTATTTCCCGAAGAACTTCCAGGGCTACAACCGATTAGAGATATTGAGTTCAGTATAGAATTGGGACCTGGAACTAAACCGATATCAGATCGAGTTTACAGAATGGCGGATTCAGAGCAGGCTATGGTATATCAGCACATAGAGGAACTGAAGAAGAAGAAGTTCATCCAAGCTAGCATATCACCAAGGACAGCACCAGTGGTACTTGTGGAAAAGAAGGATGGGTCATCCAGATTGTGTATTGATTACAGGAAGCTTAACGCGGCAACAGTAAAGAACAAGTAACCACTACCCAGGATCGACGACTTGTTTGATCAGTTGAGCAAAGCTAAAGTTTTCTCCAAGATAGATCTTCGTTCAGGGTATCATCAAGTGAGGGTTCGGAAGGAGGATATTCCCAAGACAGCATTCAGGTCGAAGTATGGGTATTATGAATTCTTAGTAATGTCGTTTGGTTTGACCAATGCTCCAGCAATATTTATGGATTTGATGAACCGCATCTTTATGCCATACTTAGATCAGTTTGTCGTTGTGTTTCTTGACGACATTCTTGTATATTTTGCCAGTAAAGAGGAGCATGAAGACCACCTCAGGAAAGTATTACAGGTTCTGAGAGAGAACCAGTTGTATGCCAAGCTCAGTAAGTGTGAGTTCTAGACGGATCACATTTCATTTTTGGGTCACATCATATCAGGAGCTAGAGTAGCAGTGGATCCTAAGAAGGTATAAGCAGTAGAGAGTTGGCCAGTACCCAAGACCGTAGCTGATGTGCAGAGTTTCTTGGGATTGGCAGGATATTACAGAAGGTTCGTATCAGACTTTGCAAGGCTTTCAGCACCTATGACCCGCTTGACACGGAAGGATGTACCATTCGTCTGGTCGACAGAATGCCAGGCATCATTTGAGAATCTGAAGCAGAAGTTGATATCAGCGCCTATTCTTACATTGCCAGTTGGACCCGGAGGTTTTACAGTGTATTGCGATGCGTCAGGTAAGGGACTTGGATGTGTCCTCATGCAACATAGGAAGGTGATAGCATACGCATCTAGGCAACTTCGAGACCACGAGAAGAATTATCCAACTCATGACTTGGAGTTAGCAGCAGTAGTATTTGCTTTGAAGCTATGGAGGCATTACTTATATGGTAACCGAGTGGACATGTACACAGACCATAAAAGTCTGAAGTACATCTTTACTCAGAAGGAGCTGAACATGAGACAGAGAAGATGGTTGGAGTTGATCAAGGATTATGACGTGGAGCTTCAGTATCATCCAGGCAAGGCTAATGTGGTAGCAGACGCTTTTAGCAGGAGGGGCGGCGCATTTATGTTGACAACCCAAAAACACATCTTAGAAGACCTTCAGGAGATGGGCATCGAGGTTATACTTCCTAGTGATGTAGGAGTACTGGCAAGTTTACAAGTTCAATCCGACTTGGTAGACAGGATCAAGGCAGCTCAGGCACAGGATCCAAGGATTCAGAAGCTTAGAGCAGAATGTGAGTCAGGACTCAGAAAGGAGATACAAATTCATGAAGATGGTACGCTTAGGTTTGGATCACGCCTATGTGTGCCTAGTGGAGATATCAAACAGGAGGTTATGACAGAAGCTCACAGTTCTCAATATTCTATACACCCTTGAGGGACCAAGATGTACCAAGATATCAAACAGCACTTCTGGTGGAACGGGATGAAGAGGGAGATAGCTAGATTTGTTTCCCGTTGCTTGGTATGTCAGCAAGTAAAGGCAGAACAGCAGAGGCCAGCTGGGTTATTGCAACCACTTCCTAACCCGAAATAGAAGTGGGAACACATCACAATGGACTTTGTGACCGGTTTACCGAGATCACCGAGTGGTAAAGATGCTATTTGGGTGATAGTAGATCGGCTTACAAAGGTGGCACACTTTCTTCCTTTCAGAGTAGGGCAGTCTACAGAAAAGTTGGCAGAGTTGTATATGCAGCAGATAGTCAGGCAGCATAGAGTCCCCGTCAGCATTGTGTCAGACCGAGATACCAGTTTTATATCACATTTCTGGAAGAGCTTACATCATAGCCTGGGTACCAAGTTAAGATTTAGCACGGCTTACCATCCCCAGACAGACGGGCAATCAGAAAGAACAATTCAGACCCTAGAAGATATGTTGCGAGCTTGTACCCTAGATTTTGGAGGATCTTGGGACACTACTAAAATCTGTCAAATCAGCGACGCCTCAAGGCGTCGCTAAATAGGGAAATTACGTCGCTAAATCCTATTAGCGACGTATTTAGCGACGTATGCACGTAGTCGCGATTAACCTAGTCGCTAAACAAGAAAATGTCGCAATACGTCGCTATTGCGACGAGCTTTAGCGATGCTGCTACGTCGCTAATTCAGCGACTGCTGGCGACGTAAAGCGTCATCATTTACCGACGTGTACTAGCGACGTTAAGCGACTTGACTGCATCAATACTGACCTGGCTTGAGAGCCATATGGCGACGTTCTGCGACTTTTTCTACGTCGCTATAGTACCGACGTTTAGTGACGATCAGCGACGATATTCCTCACAGTTAGCGACGTTGATAGCGACGTTTTTTTTGTCGCTGAACGTCGGTAATCGTCGCTGAACGTCGCTAATATTAAAAAAAAATTTAAAAAAAATACAGCATTAGCAGCATTCCCTGCAGCATTTGCAACATCCCCTGCAGCATTTGCAGCATCTCCCACACCATTTATTACAGCATCAACGGTGTGTATCACGAACACAGTATCAAACAACACAGATACACACAATCACGAACACGTTTGAAACACAATCTCATCAATCAACACAGATATATGAAAATTTGTAACAACAATGTCAAACATAATGGTCCACAACTTAATTACCAAGTATGGGAACGAATGGCTCAGAACACAACCTAAAATTTATTCTAGCATATACATTAGTGTGAATCATCTATGTTCTGTACATATGGTGTAGTATATGTTCTTATCGTATGTAGTATCTGAAGAATGTAACAGAATCAAGATGAACTCACATAATGTAATACTAAGACATCATCTACTACTATATATATAAGATATAGTGATAGGTTGTCGTATTATCATTGCCGAGGGTTGAAGGTCGAAGGACAGTCAACTTTATCTACGGCTACATAGTTTCTGCCTCGCCAGTCGAATGGCTGTAGGGACTATGTCCTGATCACGATGTCGTACCGTAGATTAATGCAAATGGAGCTGGAGCCAAAATACAGAAACCAAAATATGATATCCACCTGAAGTGTAGAGTCGGGGGAAAAGAACTTTTCCACCCTCTCCCTCTCTCACGCTATCAACGTCACAACTTTTCCACCTCAAGTTATGATCAAGCATCTTCCTTCTCCTCTCCTCCACCATGGCTCTGAACCCATCTGCTCCTTCCTACTTTCCTTCTTCTTATTTGACTCTCTCAGCCACATATGATATCCAGCTCAAGTGTAGAGTCGGAAGAGAAGAAGTGGACAGGAAGAGGAGGGGGAAGCAGCACAGCCGGCGGCATGACCCGGAGGAAGTACAGAAATTTTCTTCAACATACGTAGGAGAACTATAAGGATATATCTTTTCACAACATATCATCTTGTCAAAGACCCTTAATGTGACATCCATGTTACCGCGGTGTCGGAAGACTAACATGTCATAATTTTCTAAGCCGTGTGTTTTGACATAATCCTCCAACCGGATTTCAGTTCTATGTAATAATGCAAGATTACTACATAGGAGGAAAGAGTTGGGAGGATTTCAGTTCTATGTAATAATGCTGCTTCCCCCTCTTCTTCCTGTCCACTTCTTCTCTCCCGACTCTACACTTGAGCTGGATATCATATGCGGCTGAGAGAGTCAAATAAGAAGAATGGAAGTAGGGAGGAGCAGATGGGTTCAGAGCCATGGTGGAGGAGAGGAGAAGGAAGATGCTTGATCAGAACGGATGGCTCAGAACACAACCCAAAATTCATTCTAGCATACATTAGTGTGAATCATCTATGTTCTGTACATATGGTGTAGTATATGTTCTTATCGAATGTAGTATCTGAAGAATGTAACAGAATCAAGATGAACTCACATAATGTAATACTAAAACGTCATCTACTACTATATAAGATATAGTGATAGGTTGTCGTATCATCATTGCCGAGGAGGAGCCACTTCCCCCGGCTCTACAAAATCAATACCATCCAAAGAAGGCAAAACTGAATCAGCATTGTCTTCCGGATCGTCCTCATCAAGGCATAACGGGTTGCTCAGCGTGCCCAACTTCTTCAACTTCTCGCTGGCTGCAGAGTCGAAATGGGAACGGGTCCTCTTTGTCGGCCCGGAGCTCTGACTCGCACTCGTCGCCTCGCTACCGGTTTTCTCTCCTCCTCTGACGCGGGTCATAAGAAAAGAAATTTCGTACCTCTTCTTCACATAAACATCATTGCCGCCTTGTACTCGAGCCTCCTCGTCTGTGACGCTATCCAACTTCTCGGTGTCTACATTGTCACTCGAATCTCCCCTTCGACTCGTATCGTCCTCTTATTCGTCTGTCTTTTCGCTCCCTGTCTTGCAATCATCTGCTATCACCGTCGACTCATTCGACTCATTCTTCGAGTCTTGCAATCATCTGTTTCCCTCAAACGACGTGCCGCTCCTCGGGTCATGGGTGCCATCTGGTAAGCAAGCTAATATAATTGTAACATAAGCAAGCTAACTAAAGGGACCATCATGTAATTTGAGTACATTTTCGAAAGCAGATAAAGTACAATAAATTCGATTTTTTGCCAAGTAATAGATGACGGATGGCTCAGAACACAACCCTAAAATTCATTCTAGCATACATTAGTGTGAATCATCTATGTTCTGTACATATGGTGTAGTATATGTTCTTATCGTATGTAGTATCTGAAGAATATAACAGAATCAAGATGAACTCACATAATGTAATACTAAGATATCATCCACTAATATATATATAAGATATAGTGATAGGTTATCGTATCATCATTGCCGAGGGATGAGGGTCGGAGGACAGTCAACTTTATCTACGGCTACATAGTTTCTGCCTCGCCAGTCGAATGGCTGCAGGGACTATATCCTGATCACGATGTCGTGCCGTAGATTTAGGATTTAAAATATGGTATTCAGGTCAACTTAATTTGGTCAAAGGGTACTGAACAGAAAGTCTAATTATCCTATATTTCAGTAATATCAGTGAGCTAAATCATACTCAACTGTCGAGAATACTTAGGAGAAAACTCATTCACAGGATTAGTATCCATCCTTCGTGATATAGCTAAAATTTTATAGGCTCGATAATAATTATTAGTCAATTTATTCATCATTTCAAAATCCTGAAAAAGCCCAAAAAACTTCCAGTATCAGTAAATAGGGCTCGAACCCTAAATTAGAATTCGAATCCAAGCAAAACATCAAATTGACAGTTGATATGCCCAAAAAAACAAGATTTTTCAGTATATAAGTGTCACACTGTGAATCTCATGTCCACACAGTGGGACACGACGTGTCCAAACCAACAAAATAGGTGTTACATGAACTAGAAGCGAGTCCACGCTCTCGTGTCCCCCGCAGCGAGTCCACTGTCAGTCTCGTATCCTCCGCAGCGAGTCCACGCTCTCGTGGACACGAACTAGAAGCAAGAGAGAGAGCTAGAAGACGAGGAGAAACTGGGGAAGAGCTACCAGAGGAAGGAGGAGAAGGAGAAGGAGGAGAAGGAGGAGCTACCTGAGGAAGGAGGAGGAGGAGAAGGAGGAGGCCGGAGGAGGGAGATCGTCGGAGGAGCACCGCGGAGGAGGAAGGAAATCACCGGAGGAGCGTCGCGGAGGAGGAGCGCGCCCAAAATTGGAGGGAGGGGGGAAATTGTGAAATGATCGAAAAGAAAACCATCGCTGGCTATATAAAACGATTAGCGACGTCCGCATAGGACGTCGCAAAACGTCGCTGATATATAATAAATGGCGATGCAACTTAATATGCGTCGCTAAATGTCGCTATATCAGCGACGAGTACCGACGAACTTGCGACGCACTACCCCATTTAACAAAATATAGCCGCTAGACGTCGCTATTAGTCGCTTTTGGCGACAAACAGCGACGTCTTATATTAACGTCGCTAAATCCCCAAAAATTAGCGACAAAATTTCACGGAGTCGCTAAATACGTCGCTGATTTGACTTATTTTGGTAGTGGGAGAGCCACCTGCACTTAGTTGAGTTTTCTTATAACAATAGTTATCAAGCCAGTATCCAGATGGCGCCATTTGAAGCACTATATGGTAAGAAGTGTAGGTTGCCACTAGCATGGGATGATATCAGGAAGAGGAAGATGTTAGGCCCGGAAATGATTGTTCAGACAGTTGAATTGGTTAAGGAAATTAGAGAGCGACTTCGAGTTGTGCAGGATCGGCATCGTCATTGGGTGGACCAGCATCGTAGGCCGCTACAATTTTTTGTTGGGGACCACGTGTTCTTGCGGATCTCACCTACCCGTGGGGTTATTAGATTTGGCGTTCGCGGGAAGTTGAGTCCGCGATACGTAGGACCATTCGTTATCCTTGATAGGATAGGCGATGTTGCTTATCGTTTATCCCTTCCACCTTCGTTACGAGAGGTACATGACGAATTTCATGTATCTCAGTTGCGTAGGTATGTATCGGACCCAAGCCATATCCTTGATCATTCCGAGCTGGTTGTTGGTACCAACTTGTCTTACGAGGAGCAGCCTGTGTCTATTTTGGACCGAAGAGAGAAGATACTCAAGAATCGAACAATTAGCCTTGTCCGGGTTGCTTGGGGTCATCACTCTTTAGGGGAGTCAACGTGGGAACGTGAGGATGATATCCGATCATGGTATCCGCACCTGTTTGAATCACAAGGTATATCTCTCTCTATATACCTTGATTTCTTAACTCCTCATGCTTGTCACCTTATGAGTAGAATTGCTTGATATCGTAGATTGTTAAACATAAATATATTACTTGCTATTTGACCTTTGTAGAATAGCTACTTACTCAAATTTCTTGTACTTAGATTAGTCTAGCTCTGACATTTCTGTCCTGCTTGGATCGGAAATTTCGAGGACGGAATTTTTCTAAGGAGGGTAGAGATGTCACTCCCCGTTCCCAGAATAAGTATTTTATACGTATACTTCTTGAATGTATTTGTTTAATATTTATCATGCATTTATTCTGTATTTAAATTCTTCAATTTTGCGCTTATTAATTTTCTGTATTTTATTTTCTACTTTTTCTTGGCTCTTGGTTTATTTCGGTTCATGGTAAACCAACTTGGTGTGGTTTGGTTCAACATGGAAATGAATGGATGGCTTAGATTTGGTGGAGAGAATGAATGGTGGAGATCCACTTGACCTTGATATAAAAGTTCTTCTTTCATTCTCTCTCTTCATTCATTCACATTTTACTCCTCCATCAAACCCTAACCCACTTGTGAGAGGCAAGTACATCTTGCACACCATGAGGGATTTCATGCATCCCCATTTATTTTTAGTCTATGTTGTTCATCTTCACTTCCTCTACAAGTTTAGGGCTTGAAGTTTTTGATTTCCATGGATGGTTGGGTGTAGATCAAAGTTTTAAGTTTTGGATTTTCATATAAATTTTAGGGTTTTGATCTATCAAACATTGTTGTTTTCGAAAATAAGTGGTTCCATGTTGTAGATAATTTAATTCTACTAAAGTTTGGCTTTTGAAAAGTTAGATTTCGATTTACTTTGTGGAAGTTATGGCCAAGTATTTTTGTTCATTCTGTATTCATCTGCAGCATGAGGAGCATGTCGCAGTAGGCGAATGAGCCGCATGAGGCGCATGTCGCAGTAGGCGCATGTTACATGAGGCGCATGTCGCAGTAGCCGCATATGGTGTCGCAGTAGGCGCATGTTACATGAGGCGCATGTCGCAGTAGCCGTATATGGTGTCGCAGTAGGCGCATGTTACATGAGGCGCATGTCGCAGTAGCCGCATATGGTGTCGCAGTAGGCGCATGTTACATGAGGCGCATGTCGCAGTAGCCGCATATGGTGTCGCAGTAGGCACATGTTACATGAGGCGCATGTCGCAGTAGCCGTATATAGTGTCGCAGAAGGCGCATGTTACATGAGGCGCATGTCGCAGTAGCCGCATATGGTGTCGCAGTAGGCGCATGTCGCAGTAGCCGCATATGGTGTCGCAGTAGGCGCATGTTACATGAGGCGCATGTCGCAGTAGCCGCATATGGTATCGCAGTAGGCGCATGTTACATGAGGCGCATGTCGCAGTAGCCGCATATGGTGTCGCAGTAGGTGCATGTTACATGAGGCGCATGTCGCAGTAGCCGCATATGATGTCGCATATGTCGCATGAGCCGCATGTCGCAGTTAGTCCGCATGCATGTCGCAGAATAGGCCGCATATGCCTATTTTGGTTGTTTCTGACTGTTATATGTCTTATATTGACTGAATTGTGGCTAGAATTTCTTCCAACTCCCAACATGAAATTTGTAGATCTTTTCCTTGGCTTCAAGAATATGTTACCAACTATTTTATACTAGTTATGGACTCGACCATGCTTAATACTAATTTGACTTTTATGCCTTGTCACGAATTGACCCCGACTGTTACTTGACTAATAATTGATCATGCATTCCTAGTTGGAACTAAGAGACTGGCTAGTCGTCTTATTGAATTGAATGAATGAGACACGTTCATATTAACTATGAACTATTATAATCGATTGGCCGATCCCGAATATTGACATACATGCACACATGCAGGCTTCAATTTATTTATTTATTTATTTATTTATTTATTTTTCTACAAAAGAAGCATGTGTACTTTATGGTCAAGGCATGATTATTCCGTGGTTAGTTTGGATTGTTGCATTACGCTATATAAGACCTACAACCTAACCGCACGAGCATCGTTGTAGAGTTGTGCATATCGTATCCCGTACGAAAGTACTCATTCTGAATGACCATGATCCACGGCATGGGATTTCACTCAACGTAGAGACTATTAAGTTAAATAAAATAATGATTGCATGGAGAGAATAGATTTCTGAGTTCTTACATGGCAGCCCTCTTGGGACTAGTAGTGCCCGACAGGCCGGTTGGTCCCCACAGATACTGTAAATCTGCCACACGGGCAAAGAGCGGTATCTGGTTATATTATCTATTGTATATTGTATATTGATGACGGGCGTCCCGCTGGGACTCGTCTAATTCATGATTGGCACAATTGATTGACTGGGTAAACTAGCCTTGCTTGCACATAGTAAGAACTGAGGAATCATTTATTGTATAATTCCAGGATAACTTGAAACTCACAGTAGCAAGCCGTAGTAGTTGCATGGCCGTTTAAATTGATTTGTTTGTGTGCTGTACCTACTCTGTTACCTAACTGAGATGATCAGAATGTCAGGGCATGACGGGCCAACTTCTGTTCTTGTTTGGTTGGGAGGTTGGTTCGAAGTGTCGTAATGTTATGTGAATCCCAGTGGCAAGCAGAGATCTACTTATCATATTATCTTATTACTAGTTTTAATTCCTCATATCGTGCTTCCTTGTGGTACTTGCTATTAGAGGTCTAACCTCTCTGGTTTTGCATGGCCAGATTTAGAGCCGGTTCCCGAGGACTCCGCTTACTTCCACCTCCAAGATGGTCAATACTAGAGGAATGATCGCATGAGGACTCGAGTGGGTTCCTTACTTCCCCACTCGTTTTGTTATTTACTTAATACCTTGTCGTTTGGCACCGACATGTTAGTCGGACTGTCTTGTACTTACTTTTACGTAATTGTAATTAAGTCAGACTGCAGCTGATAACAATTGTGTACACTTTGCTACATCATCTGGCTATGTTTTGTAAAGCCAGATATCAAGAACATTTTGACTGAGCGTTTGGGATGCCTTACTGCTTTATCTTACATGTTTTCTATTTCTGTTTCTTATTTGAATGATTGAGACAATAGATGTGAAATGACCATAGTGAGACTTTTATGTAGTATACACCCCCTCGTCTTTTAGACAGCATTGATCGTATTATATGGTATTCATCTACCCGTAATACGTAGCTGGCTGAGTCATTCCTCCGCTCTCCAGTATTTTGGTTCTGGGGCGTGATAATATAAATCCTGCACGCCACGCCATAGAGATAGTGACACTACAACTTTAACGCAAACACAATTGCCGCTAGTTCTAGGTCGTGCGTGGGATAGTTCTTCACGTGCGGCTTCAACTGTCGGGAAGCAAAAAATGTCATCTTATCCCGCTGCATAAGCACACACCCCAAGCCCTGGCCAGAAGCATCGCTGAAGATTTGAAATCCCTCAGTCCCTTCAGGAAGAGCAAATATTGGAGCAAAAACGAGCTGTTGTTTGAGCTCCTGGAAGGAAGCTTCACAGTCATCTGACCACTTGAATGCGACTCATTTCTGGGTAAGACGAGTCAACGGCGATGCAATCTTTGCGAAGTCCTTCACGAAGTGTCGGTAGTATCCCGCCAAGCCTAGGAAGCTTCAAATTTTGCTAACTGATGTGGACCGTCTCCAATCAGCAACTGCCTCGACTTTCTTCGGATCGACTGCAATGCCCGCGACGGAGATGATGTGCCCAAGGAATGAGACGCTGTTCAGCCAGAATTCGCACTTGCTCATCTTCGCATACAACTGATTCTCTTAAAGGGTTTAGAGTACCGTCCGTAGGTGCTCTGCATGTTGCGCTCAATCCTTCGAGTAGACAAGGATGTCATCGATGAAGACTACTATAAATTTATCAACGAATGGACAGAACACCCAATTCATTAGATCCATGAAGACGGCAGGGGCGTTTGTCAGACCAAAAGACATTACCAAGAACTCGTAGTGGCCGTAACGAGTGCGGAAGGCAGACTTTGGCACGTCATCTGGCTTGACTTTGAGATGGTGATAACCCGATCGTAGATCAATCTTCGAAAACACCATTGTACCTTGGAGCTGGTCGACCAAGTCGTCGATGCGGGGCAGGGGATATTTGTTTCGGACGGTGGTCTTATTCAATTCCCGATAGTCGATGCAGAGCCGCATCGACCCATCCTTCTTTTTCACGAATAGCACGGGCGCACCCCACGACGAGACACTCGGACGGTTGAACCCTTTATCAAGTAATTCCTATAGTTGTGTCTTTAGTTCTTTTAATTCTGCAGGGGCCATTCTGTTCGGAGCTTTCGAGATTGGCCGGGTGTCAGGAAATGTGTCGATGGTGAACTCTATCTCTCGATCGGGCGGCATGCCGGGTAGCTCGTCCGGAAATACATCTGGGAATTCTGCCACAACGTCGGTCTGACCCGCGTTTGCACCATCCTGTCTCATGTCACGAATGGACGCCAAGTAGCCTTCACATCCGGAATGAAGTAGCTTCCGAACAAAAATCACCGAGATCACCATGCAGGTCGGTGATGCTTCTCCACACGAATAGCAGAATTCGGGCACTCCAGGTATGCGGAAGGTGACCCTCTTTCCTGCGCAGTCGATTGTGGCGTTGCAAGGACCGAGCCAATCTATGCCCAATATGATGTCGAAGTCCTTCATATCTAGAAATATCGCATTAAGACCGATCTTTTGACCCCCAATACATATGGTTCCTCCCCCGCAGGCTAAATTTGTAAGTAGTGGCACACCCGAAGGCATACTTACGCTCAGATCAAGGTCTAACGACATTACAGAAAATTTGTGCTCGGCGGCGAAGTCCGCCGATATGAAAGTATGCGAAGCGCCTGAATCAAATAACACACGAGCAGGTACATTATTGAAACTCAATATACCTATCACGACAATGTCGAAAGCGAACACCTCGCCTCGAGTTAGAGCAAAGACACGCCCCTGAGCATTAGGGCATCGGTCTTGGTTGTTGGGTTGAGTAGGCTGAGGAGGTCGGGGCGCCTGTCCTCGATTCTTTTGAAGGTTTTATTGTGGCGAGACGTTGTGTTGTTTACTTTTTGCCATGCAGTTTCGAGCTCGGTGGCCCCTTTCTCCGCAAAAGTAACATCCTCCTTCGCTGACGAAGCACTTGTCGGTGGTGTGTCCAACAGAACTGCACTTGGCACAGCGGGGTCGTGGGTTGTTTCCCTGGTAGCCGTCATGGTTTGGACGCTTTGATGTATAGTTGTTGTCTCCCATATAGCTAGGACGTTTGTGATTGGAATTGCGCACAAAATCTGAAGCAACAGGAGGGTACTGGCTCTCAAGACGGAGAGCATGGTTTAGAGCATCGCTCGTGGACTTGTACTCCGGGATCCCGACATGTGCACCGATAGAGCATCGCAGACCCACTTCGAACCGTCGCACACGGCACTGCTCTGTAGGCAGAAACACACTAGCAAATTTGGACAACTTGTTGAATTCTGCGACGTACTGTTCTACTGTCCGGTTCTCCTGCCTCAACTGCATGAATTCATTCTCCTTCTCTTGACATACGGCGGAGGGAAGGTACTCAACTTCAAAGGCTTTACAGAATGTGGCCCAAGAGATCGGCGTTGAGCTGTTGTCGTATCGGATCACTCGCTTGTGCACGGCCCACCAGTTGTGCGCGTTCAACCATAGTTGAAGTTGTGCGCAGAAGAATTGCTTTGATTCTTCAATGCCGAGTAGCTCGAAGTGATCTTCCAGC
Organism: Iris pallida; assembly: GCA_029216955.1. Classification (NCBI taxonomy): domain Eukaryota; kingdom Viridiplantae; phylum Streptophyta; class Magnoliopsida; order Asparagales; family Iridaceae; genus Iris; species Iris pallida. The sequence goes on along the minus strand of JANAVB010015000.1, from coordinate 23,406,686 downwards.
TCTTCCAACCAATCGATTGCCATAGAAGGGCCTTCGGTGTCGCTGAAGGAAGTGCGGCACGCTTTCTTGAATTCAGACACTTCAAAGTTGTACTTTTTCGGTGTCGTCGGTTGATGTTCAGGCTCCTCCGTGTCGACTTCAATGGATTGGACCGTCGGCACGGTGGCATTAGGTGCGGTGACGGTAGGCGCAGTCGTAAAATTTTTGTTGACCACAATCGTCTGGACGATCTGTTGCAGAGTATCTAGCTGCTTTTGTTGCAGCTTAGCTTGTGCGTCGAAGCGAGCTTCGAACTGGGCCTGTCGTGCCTCTGTCTGCTGATGTCGGGTCTTGGACTGGTTCCGCTGTGCCTCCATCATGCGCAGCATCCTTTCGATGGTACTGTTAGAAGGTCCGGCCCGCGAACGATACGAACTACTAGAGCCGCTAGAAGCGCTCTGCTCTTGCTCGGCCGTGGGTTCCGACACTTCTGCAATACGAAGGCAAACGCATCAGTCTCAAATTATTACAGACTCATTATATAGAATAACTTATCTCATCGATGCGAGGTCAAAGGTTTGGAACTCTAGATGCGAGGCCAAAGGATGTAAAGCCGTGCTCTGATACCATTATGTCACGTCCCGATTCCGTAGAATCGATAGTCGTCCCCCGGGCGTGATGCCGTACGAATCTAACACTATACCAAAATCATCATTTTGGAACGGAGAAATTCTGATCCAATTTTTTTTTGGAACGCCTTTATTCTATGCCTATTTTTGGGCTGCCAAATTCTTGGAACGGAATAAAAGTGTTCCAAAGGACGGTTATTGGAACAATTTATATGAGTGCCAGTTTTGGAACACCTACAAAGCATTCCTAATAAAAGGTTCCAAGAGATGATATTTGGAACATATAATGAAACTACGAAGGGGTTGTAACCCCTAAGGCAATAGGACGGTATAAGTTGTTTTTTAACATTTCTTACCCTTTATAAGCTAAGGATGATCCAATGTCCCATGTCCAAGAATTTGGTCTTGTGGGTGATAAACTATTTCTGTCTAGCATTCTATTGTTCACCCACATAGACATAACCCATGCAATCGCCAATCGCAAGCAAATATGCATAACACACTAGCAGGAGCTGGATTTGTGGGCTTATATTCCAGTCTTCTCATAATAGATGTTAAAAGCCACCATCATATTTCCTGATATGCAAAATCACTGCACTAAAATCTAAATAGAGTATTTTATGATAGTACAGTTTCATTTTGTTAAATTGTACTTCCTGAAGAATAGACCTAATCTAGTACTAAGTCCATTTCATAGTTACTGCATAGGTTTGACAATAAGAGAAAGTTCAGTAAAAATCAATTAAAGGGAACAACAGGATGTTACACATACGTGCAAAGCGGGCAGGTCCGCACACACACACATATTCCGATATAGAGTAAGCAATCCTTTCCATGTTACTAAAAATATGTAGCAATATATGTATTACCTATGTTAATCATCAGGTGCAAGATCAAGATAATCTAGTGTCATGAAGATTCTAATAAAAATTATAACGTCAAAAGAATTAATATAATGAGTAACACCTATTGTCCATCACCAGAAGTATCGATGCATATCTTTTAATTAGCTATTAACCCTTCAATTTCACCTATCTTGTAGATTTCCTATAGTTGATTAATACTCAAAAATCACAAAAATGAGTCTGAGACAACTGATGATGATCCTAAACTTGTATTTACTGGATGCAATGGTCTAAAAAACTGAATTTGTCAACCAAATCTTTAACTTACCAAATAAGCGCTCAAGTATACAAGGTGTTGGAACGCCAACTTCATATTTGAAGTAAACTGTAAAGCATTTTTATATTCCTAGCTAAACAAATTAAGACTATAAATGCATAATCGTCTTGATTAAGAGGACTGAGGGAGTATAATCTTTTATAACATATTGGCTCTTTTTCTAAAAAGAATATACTGGCTCATAAACAAGTTGGCACCCCTATCAGAGCTCTTTACCATTACCAACTATAAGGACTTTAGCACATAACAAGCTGGGGTTGGGAATCATTGGATGCGACGGTAGATCACATACTGATTAAAACCAATTATTTTTTAAGGTAACTGAATCAGTGGAAAAAAAAAATTAAACTTCAAGGTAACTGAATCATGGAAATATAAAATCTTGTCATTTTACCATAAATCCAAATGCATCCTCAGTCTGATACAGTATTCCATGATATTCCACGTTTCTTTCATTATATTCTTATTTATGAATCGAGAAGTCTAAATTGTTAATCTGAATTATAACGATTATAATTCGTACCTTTGAATCAGTAAGAAAGAAAATGATCACTAGTCTTTCTCTAACCAAATTATTTTTCATATAGGTGAAACAGTTCAGGTTTACCAGAACATAATAAAAATTGCTCAGGAATCTTAAAACAGCTCTTTGGATGTTCAAAAACCTCATACTTCACTATATACCTATGACAGCCACAACATTGGTTATCCTTTAATGTCCAGAACCTAGTCACTTGGTAATTTATATTTAAAGGGCATGGTGATAAAAAACAATGTTAAGAGCTTGCAGTTTTATATTTTTAACTGCATATCGAACTTGTGCATGATTTGAGGCAACTAAGTTGAACCCTTCCAAACACAATCAGCAGCCGATGTTAACCATCATAACAAGGTCAGGTCCTCCCTTGGGGGCTTGACGAGTCATAATCAGTACGATCTACTTGTTTGGGGTCATTTACGTTTTACAAGTAATTTGTTATATATTCTCATTAGAGCTTTTATAATTGTTAGGCATGTATAGTTGGTGGGTTTAGCTTTATAAGAGCATTATGAAACATTATTAGGGTCCAATAATAAGGTAATAAAAAACAGGCCATGTTCACAAGAATGTGAACTTTATATGTTTTTTTTCCTCCTTGTGATGAAACTTATTGAAAAGCCAACAAACGGTTAATAGATTTGGTAGTAGATCTGTCAAATGGATAGTCGAAAATTCGAATTCGAATTCGATTCGATTCCTTATCCGAACTTTCGGATATTATTCAAAATTTCGAATATCAGATTCGGATATCCAAATATTTTTCGGATATTATCTTTATTCGGATACGAATTCGGATATTAAGGTATTCGAATCCATTAATATTTGATGCCACTTTAAATTTCAAATTTAGGATATCCAAAATTATATATATATATATATAAAATATATATATATATATATATATAATGTATATGCAATATACATTAATTACTAGAGAAAATTAAAGGATCTTATTCTCAACTGAGTTTTACATAATTCAAGTCATTTAATCCAACCTTCTCAATTCTCAAACACCACATTCACCAACATTTCTCTTCCATAATTTTTTCCCTCTTCCTCAGTCATTCACTCCCTCAACCATCTCTCTTTTCTTCCTGTAACCTAAGAAATTCAAACAAATAAACCCATAACCAGAGGAGAAGGGGTTAGGGTTTTAAATTTTATTATGAATTGGCAGGCAAGAAACATACCTCCTCATTCCTTCTAGAAGGAAAGCAAATCGCACGGATGTCAGCAATAGCATTTTCTTTTCTATCGGTCCGGATCCCGAATATCAGATTGAGAAGCCGCACACAAATTTCGGTGCACCATGCCATCGCCGGGAAAGGGAGGGGGCTGTAAGGGATGCTGGGGGTGGAGGAGAGGCGTCAGTGGTGGAGATCAAGGTGTCCGTTCCAGAGGGCGTGGGCCCGGGCGGTAGCGGGTTAAAGTATGAAGATACAGAGGGCGTACTCGATCTTGTGGATCATAGAGAGGGAGAGGTACCGAGGATGGAGAGAAGAGGACGACAAAATCCCACCAGCGAATGAGGGTTTTCCCTGTGTTTTTTTTTTAATTCCCGCCAGAGGAGGAGATTTGGGGATGGGGAATCTGGGGATATGCATGTCAGATAGGAGAAAAATGGACTGGACACTTTCTTAAGGTCAAGTGAAGTAACTTTTTATCATTTAAAATGGTTTTGGAACATGTTGCAGACTAAATAATTTTTATTAAAAGAAAAAATAATAATATTTGGAACATTTTTCTTATTTAGGCACAGTTTTTGTCCGTTCCAAAACTTAGGCACACTAAATAGGTGTTCCAGATTGAAATACGCCTAGTGTTCCTAATTAGCTATTTTGGTGTTGTGTAAGTTGCGATCGCACAAGGCATAGTCAAGGTTATCCGAAATACAACATCAAGTTAGAGTACGCAGAGATAATTGATTGACACATTTGAAATAGAAGTAAACTTTTCATTGATAATAGAACTTCATTTACATTGACTCCATTACAATCATTGTCGCACGGGCTACAACATGACTCGACTTACAAAATGAACGCTGATGAGATAGTCGTTCCATACATTACATCCCCCTTTTTACAAGCATTATGTCACACCCCGATTCCGTAGAATCAATAGTCGTCCCTCGGGTGTGATACCGTATGAACCTAAGTTGCGATCGCACAAGGCATAGTCATAAGGTTATCCAAAACACAACATCAAGTTAGAGTACGCAGAGATAATTGATTGACACATTTGAAATAGAAGTAAACATTTTATTGATAATAGAACTTCATTTACATTGACTCCATTACAATCATTGCCATGCAGGCTATAACATGACTCGACTTACAAAATGAACGCTGATGAGATAGTCGTTCCATACATTACATCCCCCTTTTTACAAGCAAAATAGTTACACTTTCCACATGCGATCGAGGGAAGCCGAGTCGCCATTTGTCTTCTTTTGTACTGAGTGCGGAGTCTTCAAAAGGAATTCAGACACAAGCCTTTACATGGACGAGGCTTCAAAAGTGTCTACGCCACCTTGAGATTTAAGCGGCACGCCCTTCGTGGTTCGGGGTACCTGCATGGAGAGCGAGGATTAGTACATTACACTTTGTACTGGTGCGTGGCTATTTAAGTTCCAAGCTCTCATTTGGTTGAAGAGTTTATATGACTTAATGTATGAATGTTTCTAACCATCCTAACGAATTTCAAAAAGCATATGACAAGCATAATGAAATTTATGTTGAAACTTACCCACGGCGGACCGCGCCGCGCCTTATAAAACTTAACATGTTCTTTCCTGTCAATTGTTATCATTTTTATACCAAGTACAATATCACGTGTGATTGGTCACTGACATAACAAGTCATCCTAGACGTATAGCTTCGTTAATCGGGGTCCTTCCAACGCGGGTAGCGAGCCCCATTTGCAAGTCTCCGCTTAACCCGTGCTATCATCCAGCATAATTATACCATGTTTCCTCCTAGGTCGAAATGGTCCCGTGGCCCCGGGTTGTCGCTCGAGAAAACTATCACCTTGTCGACAAGTTGTCCTTGACCGTGCAATAGCAGATTTAGTTATTAAGGTATAGCCTACATTCTTTTTGAAAACTTGATCATTTTACCGTGTCCGTGCCCTTGCATTTACTCTTTCATTCACAACAACACTATCAATTTTGCCTAACAAGGGGGTCGAAAAGAGAAGGGTCAGCCATTCACCTTGAGTTTACTTCAGGCGAGAGAACTTGTTGGTCGCGCTAGACGTCGCCTACACGATTACCTGAAGTCGCACAAGCAACCGATTAGAATACTGCATTATTCAAGAAGTTCGATAGAAAATACGAGTTCAAAATCCAAGCCATGAAAACCATCGAAAACATTCACGAAAACGCATTAAGAAAACAAAGCCAAAACCAACACAAGTGGCATGAAAAACAGAGCAACAGGAGGTCTCTCCTGACCCAGCCGCAGAGCCAATCCTTGAGGCCCAAACTGCTGAATATGGGACTTGGTTCCGAAGAAGCCATTCCATAACAGAAAATGGATCTTAATTCAACCGTTCCCGTTCGATCGATTCGATCGATCCTGACCTATCGGTCCCGACCGAGTCGATAGCGACAGTGTTCCTTTCTCGTGCACCCCGTGGACAGAGAACGGGGCACGATGTAGGGACGGGGCACTACAGTTACTGATTAGGTACATATAGACTTTGTGGGGCATTTTATGCGTACAAGTTCTATGCACGACCACATTGTGTTTTATTGTTCATTGTGGGACATTTATGCTACGAGTTATCTGCACATTCACAGTATGCGCCAATGATCTTTACGGGGCATTTATGTGCGCTTGATCCTGGCTAGGCCACTCTATATGTTAAGTTCTATGATGTTCATTGGCGCGTGAGAACTCTGTGTGCACACACTATGCGCGAGAGTTATATGCAGTTCTTCTGCATGCGAGTTCTCGATACGGCCATCATCTGTGCGACTGATACTATGCACGACATTTTACACTGTGCTCAAGCGCAAGGATTCTATGCTCACAAGTGTTCATTGAAGACCATATTCGTCTATCAAGAAGCAACAAGAGCCCCCAATAGATTACGGTGTTGGAGTCTATTAGGACAGTTGCATCCTTTCTTTTGGAGTTGTAAAACCCACATTTCTGATTTTAATTAACAATAGATTTTAATAATAATTATTGGATAATAAATATTGTATTATTATTATTATTATTATTATTATTATTATTATTTAGTCGGATTATGGAAATAATTTTAATTATAAAGTTTATGGATATTGATTGTATTATTAGATTAATATTTTTGACCTTAGTGGATTTTAGCCCATAACCCGAGCCCATTAATTATTGGTTTAATCCCTCTACCTATTAACCTACTAACCCATACCTATTAGACTAATTCCTACCCACTTCCTGGTCTCTCCAAATCCACTCCACCCACCGAGAAATCCCCACATAACCTTTCTTCCCCCTTCACGTACAACCTCTCAGGAACCATCAGAAACACATAGAACTCCAGAAACAATTCATCCTTCCCAAAATATTCATAAATCCCCTTCTATCTTCACCTATACTCCTCCTCTTCCAAAATCGACCACGTCCCGGTGATCCTCGCGACACCCCGGACGCATCAACACCCATCTTGGGGCGTTTCTGAATCGCTCGTCGATGCCCCCCCCCCCAACCGTCGACCCATAGTCTATTTTTAATATAAGAAAATATAGGCAAAAGATATTAGTTTTAATTTAAGCTATCTATTGCCTATTTAGGATAAAATGTTATTTAATTTCCAGAATAGATTTCATTACCGAAAATAATATTTGTATAAGTTCTATTTATAAAATAAAAACCTATTTATTTATTTTAATTAAAATAGTAATTTTTATGTTACTAAATAAATAAATAATTATTTAAATGTTTGTTTATTTAGTAGTAGCTAATTATGTATATTTTGCTAAAAATTAGTAAAAGAGTATTTTTACATAAATTGTCTCCATAGTCAAAATATCTACTATTTTGTCACGAATTTGTTATTGATTAGAGTAATGATTACTTTATTTAAAGAAATAATAAGTTTTACTATTTTATTACTAAAACCGTATTTTTTATATTTAGAGTTCTCTAAAATATTTTATAATTAAATAATTGCTTATTTGTAATTATCGGTGATTTAGAGTCGAGACGATTATCATGTCATTAATAAGTTATTAGAATTTTAGCAACTGTAGATCAATAACTAAGTCATATTTCGCTAATGTATGATTCAGTTTCGAGACTTAGCCTGATTTTCCCTGTCGTCACCTACAGCACCGAAAATACCGAGGCAAGTTTTATACTATTCATATTTGTATTTTATTTAATAATTAAATGTACTACATCAATAGGACTATATATATTGTATCGACACTGATTCACGTGATCCCTCTCGGACTCCAAATTGATTGCTTGGTTGACTCATTGACTCAGGGATTGGGAAGTAGTATAGCAACTGTGATCAACGTCATGTTACTAATATTGCCTCTCTCGTGCTAACCCTTATTGCACATGGGATTAAGCCGTATCGTATACTAGCATTTGGTCAAAATATTAGTATACACATTGAATCTACCAGCCGGTCACAGATATGTTATACGCCCAAATTACTATTGAATCATTATAGATTGCATCATTATGGCCCTTGAGATTTTATTGTCCTGCTGGTTCTTTATTATTATTTAGAAAAATATAATAATGCTTTAAAACTGCCCTTGCATCATTTATTATTATTTAGAATGTTGGATATGGATATATGTTCTTGCTCCCCTCCTAAATGGAGACCAATATTTTAGGTGATTGCGAATATGAGGAGCTTGTCTTTAGTTCCTACTACGGACCCGATCCAAATTCTGAAGAGGTAGCCGAACCTGACCAGGGAGTCCAGTATTTCTAGTTGTGCCCATTTCTTAGCTTTCCTGTTTTCAAGTTGTAATAAAGAATAGTTGTAATAACTAAATGTTTTACTTGCTTGTGTATTTGTTTCATCTAGTTTAATTTCAAAGTTCAAATAAATATTTTTATTCTCGTATTTTTAGAATTATCTGCTTGTGTTACTACTGCTTGATACAGCTTACTGCCGCTGTCTCACAACGGTGCAGGCTGGGCATGATCTGAGTAGACCCAGTGTATTGGGGTCGGGTCGTGACATGTTTTTAGTTGTGGCCCATGCAGGTCAGTTTTGCAATATTGGTCTAGTCAACTTAGTCTAAACAAATATGCAGTCCTGTAATCTGACCTTAGATTTAAGAATGACCTTAGGAAAAAAGATTCTAGAAACAACTAGAATACTTAAACTATTTTCACCCTGTCAAAACATAGGGTCAAAATTATCTATTTTATAAAATCTATTTTTCCTTGCTTATAGTTTCGTAGGTTACCTTGCTTATAATTCATCACAGCATAGGCCGATTGTATGATGGTATATTTTACTATATATAGTATTTTTCTAGATTTTTATGTATCTTTTAGTGTCCCATGGCTTTCAGGGGTCATTTTTCTCCATATCTTTATCAGTCTCTAGCTCCCTTAGGTTATATACTCTTTCACTATTTATGAATTAAGATTAGATTTTTTTAATTCTCCTTTAGCAAACCTAATAAACTCTTATCTACCCAAAGTATTTCTACGACTAGTGTATCCAACCATTTGTCTTGACCTTATTTCTAATTGACTTTCTTAGAACTAATTCTGAACCAAATTCTTCTGAAACCATAAAATCCCAAGGTTAAATATTACCAAAAGAATTGGTTCAACTTAGCTAGTTCACGAATCTTCCAAAGGAATTATTTTCCAAAAATAATTCTAATATTGATTGTTATTTCCTAAGTTATTCCAATGACTGAGAATATTTTTATTTGTTGACTTCCTCCATTCAACTTGAAACCTTACTCTCTCTAGGCAACTTCTTGATCAACTCATGGCCTATAAAGCTTCTAAACTCAATCCTTGAGTATCATGAAGCATGAACGGTCAGAGAATTGATTCCATTCTATTATTGAATTTTCTTTTGTCATTGGAAATTTTTTGAATTGTTGAGCTATCCCTTTGAAATTCCCATGGACAAAGTTGAAAAAATATTCATTAACCTAATATGGCTTCAGACATATGCATTGCAGCCATTTATCTGAATTATGAAAACTACGAGTTTACTGCAGCCAGATGCGCACTAGCGAGACATAGACTCTAAGTTGAAGTGATTTCAGAATTTCATAGATTTTCGAATGTTATTGAGACTATGTCTTAAATGCATCATATTTGTCTCCTATGTTGTTCAGCCAGAAATTGATAAAATTGATAGACTACTCGGTAACCTATCATTATTCAAGTTATGAAGCCAAAAAATTCACTACAGCCAGGTACACTCTGGCGAGGCATGAATTTGAGGCAAAGTGACTTCGGATATATTTGGTTTTCGAATATTATTAAGACTATATCATACCATTGTTATTTTTTTAGCACCATCAAATTATTCTGACTTTTGCCCAATTAGAGGATTTGCATTTTTAGTGGTTGTCTCTATTTTCAGAAATCTCTTATCATAGCCAAAAAGAATAGATTTACTATGAAATTATACTTGATTTTTCTAGAACTTATTAGGACCATATCAATCTTTATTGGCTCAATCTCTTTCAAGGTTTAATTTTAGTGTGTTGTATATATTTTGTGGATAGTATTTTTTTTGTAGCTATATATATAGTTAGTGATAATTATATAAAGGAAAAACCTAGATAGTTACCTATGCAACCTTATTATATTATTCTGGTAAGAGCATCCTTAGAAGATCGATATTTTTCCAATGAGATTAGATAGCTAAGGGTAGAAAATGGTAGTATGACAAGGAACATGGTAAGCAAGTTAGTCTGGAGAGAATTATAAATTGTGGTTTATTTAGGATAGAACCATTAGTGGTACTTACTAGTGCTTGTGTGTTGGATTTGAACGAATGAAGGAATGTGATGATTTTTGAATTTTATGATTAAGAAAGAAGTTATATGGCGGGATGGGAGAAGCCGTAGGTAATCAAAGGTTGGTGATGGAAGACTAGGATTTGATAAGATTTTTCCACATAAGGAGTAAGCGTAGGATTGTAAGGATCAAGTTGAGAAACACTCAAATGAATTAATTTTTGAAGATTATTCTACATAAAGATGGATATAACCCATAGAGGGATTATTTAGGAGCGAAAAAAAGGAAGGATTCCAAAGAAAGATAGTAGTATCAAGTATTGACATGCAAGTAAAGAAGCAATTGGGTTTGAAAATTTTGTTGAAAGACTATCAAACGTTGGAGACTCATATTAGTTATAGTGCATTGGCAGCTGTTTTATTTCTATATAGATACTGAGAGTTTAGCTAGTTTAGCAAGTTGGAGATTGGTTCTGCACGGGATGTTAAGAAGATGATTATGTTGTAAGTTATTTTCCTTCATATCCTATATTGAAACGCCTTTTGACCCTTGAAATAGTGATTCGATATCCTTTCTGCCACCATTTGATCATCACTCAGTCCTCAATGGAAGCATCTTATCCAATTATATTTCTACCATAACTATATTATTCTAATTATCTTTACCATCCTATTATCATACAATTGTTGATTTTCCTCGAGTCGTAAATCCTTATACTCTCCTTCCAATTTGATTTGGTATTTTTTTATATAGTCCCTCATTTTAGTAGATTCTATTATTTTATGTCATCTCAACAAACCATTGATTTTCTTTTCTTTCTTTCTTTCTCTATTTACGGAACATCATTTGATTTCATCCTTTTTTGCGATCGTCTGATTATATTTTAATCGTGCCTATATTTTACTCCTACGTAAAAGGACTTTTGATCACAATAATATTTCAATTCTATCTCTGATCATGTCTAGATAATTCCGATTTTACTCATATTTTGAATGTATTCTTAAACATGCTTAGGTTTGATCGTATCTTGATCATACTTGTAATTTATCGTGTTTGCCTAGAATTTCGATTATGCTTCGAGCTTGATCGTGCCTAAATGCTTCGAATCTATCCCTAATCGTGCCAAATCATGTTCTGATCATGACTAGACTTTGATTAACTTGTCTAAATATTTTTAGTTTCAAATTGGTCATACTATTTCTGTATTTCTAATCGTGTCGAACCATATCGATTCGTGTCTAAATCTTGACTTTAATCATGCCTTGGTGATCGTGGCTAGATAATTTAATCTCCTAGTCATGACTAGATTCGACTTTATGTTTAAACTTAAATGGTCAATTTTTAAATTTTTAAAATTTTCTTATTCAAATTTTCTCAACCGTGTCTATTGTGCCATTGAAATTTCGAGGACAAAAGTTTTCTAAGCAGAGAAGGTTGTAAACCCACATTTTTGATTTTAATTAATAATGGATTTTAATAATAATTATTAGCTAATAAATATGGTATAATGTGTATTATTATTATTATTATTTAGTCGGATTATGGAAATAATTTTAAAGTTTATGAATATCGATTGTATTATTAGATTAATATTTTTGACCTTAGTGGGTTTTAGTCCATAACCCGAGCCTATTAATTATTGGTTTAAACCCTCTACCTATTAACCCGCTAACCCATACCGATTAGACTAATTGCTACCCACTCTCCGGTCTCTCCAGATCCACTCCACCCGCCGAGAAACCCCCACATAGCCTTTCTTCCCCCTTCACGTACAACCTTTCAAGAGCCCTCAGAAACACACAGAACTCCAGAAACAATTCGTCCTTCCCAAAACCTTCACAAACTCCCTTCTATCTTCACCTACACTCCTCCTCTTCCAAAACCAACCACGCCCCGACGATCCTCGTGACACCCCGGATGCATCAACACCCCACTTGGGGCATTTTCACAAACTCCTTTCCTATTTTGACCATACGATTTATTAATAGGATTAAATATTTAATTAATGTTTAATGGTAAGATTATTGTTAATAATAGTTATGTTGTTGTATTAATGGTTAGATTAATTAGTAATTTATTAAATTTAACGATTATCATAGAAATCATGTTGTTATAGACTTATTAATTATGTTATGGTTTTACGTAAATAAAATATTAAATTAGTTACAAAAAATAGTTTCATACCAAAATCTATTTTTAATATAAGGAAATATAAGCAAAAGGTATTAGTTTTAATTTAAGCTATCTATTGCCTATTTTGGATAAAATGTTATTTAATTCTCATAATAGATTTCATTACCGAAAAGAATATTTATATAAGTTATACTTATAAATAAACACCTATCTATTTATTTATTTTAATTAAAATAGTAATTTTTATGTTACTAAATAAATAAATAAATAATTATTTAAAAGTTTGTTTATTTAGTAGTAGCTAATTATGTATATTTTGCTAAAAATTAGTAAAAGAGTATTTTTACATAAATTGTCTTCATAGTCAAAATATCTACTATTTTGTCACGAATTTGTTATTGATTAGAGTAATGATAACTTTATTTAAAGAAATAATAAATTTTATTATTTTATTACTAAAACTGTATTTTTCTTATATTTAGAGTTCTCTAAAATATTTTATAATTAAACAATTACTTATTTGTACTTATCGGTGATTTAGAGTCGAGACGATTATCATGTCATTAATAAGTTATTAGAATTATAGCAACTATAGATCGGTAACTAAGTCATATTTCGCTAATGTAAGGTTCAGCTCCGGAATTTAGCTTGATTTTTTCTGTCGTCACCTACAGCATCGGAAACACCGAAACAAGTTTCATACTATTCATGTTTGTATTTTATTTAATAATTAAATGTACTACATCAATAGGACTATATATTGTATCGACACTGGTTCACGGGGTCCTTCTCGGACTCCAAATTGATTGCTTGATTGACTCATTGACTCGAAAATTAGGGGAGTAGTATAGCAATTGTGACCAAAGTCATGTTACTAATATTGCCTCTCTCGTGCTAACCTCTATTGCACAGGGGGTTGAGCTGTATCGTATACTAGCATTTGGCCAAAATGTTAGTATACACATTGAATCTACCAGCCGATCACAGATCTACTATACGCTCAAATCACTATCGAATCATTGTAGGTTGCATCATTATGGCTCTTGAGATTTCATTGCCCTGCTGGTTCTTTATTATTATTATTTATAAAAAATATAATAACGCTTTAAAACTGCTCTTGCATCATTTATTATTATTTAGAATGCTGGATATGGGTATATGTTCTTGCTCTCCTCCTAACTGGAGACCAATATTTTAGGTGATTGCAAAGACGAGAAGCTTGTCTTTAGTTCCTACTACGGACCCGGTCCAAGTTATGAAGAGGTAGCCGAACCTGACCAGGGAGTTCAGGATTTCTAGTTGTGCCCGTTTGTAATAGCCACCTAATAAAATATTCCTTTTATTGTTTATTTCTCTATATTATATTTGTTAATAATTTTTTTAATAAAAAATATAGCTTTATCATTAATTTTATTATCATTATCTTATTTTTAATTAAATCCATTTTTTCTAAAATAAAATTTTTATACATAAGCCCTTGTAAATATTTGTAAATTGCAAATTAATCATGACACCTAATCTATACACATGTCCTCATGCATGAAGCATGGACAAAATGGTAATTTTACTTAGGGACACATGTCTACATGCATGGATTTATTGGTAAAAGAAAAAGAAAAAGAAAAAGAAAAAGAAAAAGAAAAAGAAAAAGAAAGGAAAGAAAAAAAAAGATATATAATATAGAGAGAGAGAGGAGAGCCCCCACCACCCGCACCCTCTCTCTCTCTCTCTCGGTTCTCTCTCTCGGTTCCCTCTCTCTCGGCTCACTCTCTCTTCCCTTCTCATTCTCTCCATCACTCTTACTCCCTCTCTCAGCCTCTCTCGCAGATCCCAGATCCGCGCACGCCGACGTTGCCCGCGGCGGCTGTCGCCACCGCCCCCGACCGGCCAGCCCTCTCCACCGTCGGTGGCCCCCTCCTTGCCACTGCTTCCCCCTCATCGCTGACCACCTCACCACCACCATCATCCTCTTCATCACTCATCATCTCCATCACCAAAGCCCTAACCCCTTTCTTCAAACAAAAAAAGGGAAATTGGAAAAGAAGAAGAAGCTTGAAGATGAAGAAGGAGTTGGAAGAAAAGGAAACCTAAATTCCCAAATTTTCAAGGAAAGCCCTCTCCCATCTCTATTTATTGACTCAATTTTTCCTATTGTCATGTTTTGATTGGATTTAATTCTTCTATATGTACAAACCTAGAATATATATGTATCTTGAAGATATGACTCGGACACGTGTATTGGCAGTGACACGGACACATGAATACGGTCGATTAGGAAAGATAGTCTGGAAACGCGAATCGTTTATAATTCAGATACGTTGAAATGGTTGTATTTGAAAGTAACTATGGATATATAGTATTGGTAATAATTCGGATGCACCGACATGACACTAGGACACGGGTTGGACACAATATACTCCTTTGTATCAAGTTGATGTATTGAGTTGAATTAATATATGAAAGATTTATCATTCATGCCTATGAGTATATATCTATATGTAAAATAATTTTATATGAGTATGTCCTACAGGATTCTGTATCATAGGAATTGTCAAGTGGTATAAAACACGATTATAAACAAGAATTGATTTAAATAAGTATATGACATATTTACACTTTATCTTGAGATCATAGGGATTATATATATATATATATATATATATATATATATATATATATATATATATATATATATATATATATATATATATATATATATATATATATGGTGTAGAAAAGCATGTATGTCAATTATGGATAAGGAATACTTAATTCAATAAGTTAGATAGCATTGGTATAGAGCTTCTTAGGCGTATCGGTCCTAAAGTTAGAGTATTTTAGCAATTTATTGTAAATTCAGCATTCGCACCATATTTAGAATCTCCTTTAATAATTTTAATATAAGAAAACTTAGGGTACATAAACAATTTTCTTATATCTTAGTATATGACCAATATAATGGGCCCAAAGTCGATATTTCGACGACTTTGACCAAAAATCTATATAATTCAGCATAATCACAAATTTGTAAAATTTTGATTTAGTCTATGAATTGATAGATTGAATTGCTCATCAATCCAAAGTTATCTGGAACTTTGGAAACTTCCGAAAATACGAATTTCATAATTTTATATAGCTAGGTGTTTGCTAATCGTATTTTATTTTCAAATAATATTAGTATTAGAATTGTTGATTGATTAATACCTTACAATTATAAAATAAGTATAATTGATTTGATTACTGTTATAATTCATTTTCTTGAATGATGGTTGCAAATGAGAAATGCTTGTTTACTTTGTTTGAGATTGAGTACCGGAGCTATAACAAATTGCTACTACTGATTGCTACAATTGGTAAGACGTGCTAAATATGCTTGCTGGGTAAGAAATAAGATTTATTTTATGAGTTCCAATTCATATATATATATATTCAACTGTATGTGTGTGTGTTCCGGTATTAAGAGTTGCTCAACCGAAGGGCTCGGCAAACCCGAAATTTTTATATATTGCATGGTACCGGTGTTGAGGGTTGCTCCACCGAAGGGGTCGGCGTACCCGAAATTTTGATATATATATATTGTCTATTGTTAAATTTCTGGGTCAACAAATACAAAGGAGATTCTGCCAAAATTTTCAATAATTTCGAGAGTTAGCCAAATTTAGAAAGTTACAGAATTAGGAAAAACCTAATTGAATAGTCTAAGTTTATATCCAGCTTCCTAGTCAACAAGATATTATCATATGGCGTGTTGTCTTTGACACACGAGATGGTAAAATAAGTTGAATGATTTCTTGCCAACAATTACTACCATATGGCGTGTTGTTTCGACACACGAGATGGTAATAAGTTGGATAATCTCCTGCCAACAAGAGATTACCATATGGCGTATTGTCTTTGACATACGAGATGGTAATCAAGTTGGAACCAGATGACTATTGTATGTGTTTGTAGTTGCATCATGGGGTGAGAGAGAACAACTGGATCACATCTATCAAAATTCCTGTAATATAATAACAACAGTAAAAGCTGATCAGTAGTCCCGCATCTGTAAAGCCTTGCAATGTCGGGGGTGAGGCCTAGCTCACCAACAGAGAATAGTCCAATAAATTCTGAGAATAAAATCAAAATTTAAAAAGTTAATGCATACAAGTTCCCCACAAGATGTGGGGGGTCGGATCTAAGGCACCGTACCCAATCCAGACACCACCTGGTCTCGGATAAATGGGATTATTGTCGAGAAAATAGAGAATGATCGTGATCCAAATGTGTTCTCTAAACTGCATCATCATATAGGGAACTTGACTGTGATTGTGGTAGTAAATTTAGGTTGTTGTGATTGTGACGGTAATCGTTATTTATGAATTATTAGGATTTAGTCGTAAGACAAACACTGAGAAAATTTACTAGAACATGATCTAGTCAGAGTCATATTTTAAGTTAACGTTATAATCCCTCTGAATTAATTTCTTAATTTCTTTACTTTGGAATTCCGAGAATCCGATCATCTCAGAGATTCTCAATTTATTTATTTTATTTACTCGTCCTTGACTGAGGGCTTGCATGTCATTTGATGACCTAGTATTGTTTACTAGATTTGTAGACCAAGGAGCTACCATTGTACATTGGAGAGAAGCTGGAGAACAAGAACGAGATGGGACGATTGAAGACAATTATATTGAAATCAGATCTTCTCATCATCAATTCAGGTATATAAATATATAATTATATTGGGTTAATAGTTGTATTGGGTAGAATAGTCTATCTCAATTTATAGTTTCAGAAATGTCCTTTTGAATAATATTAATTTTATTTTGCAAGTTATGATCTGAAATAAACCTATCCTAGAACCTTACGGGTGACAATCGCGAATATGGGTACTGGAGTATTCGTCTGTCGCGTAGCATGGGGATGCTGTTACGTACTCAGCCCCGTATTCTGGGAGCGGGGCCCGACACTGTTGCTTAGCATTTCTGTTTTCAAGTTGTAATAAAGAACAATTGTAATAACTAAATATTTTACTTGCTTGTGTTTTTGTTTCATCTAGACATTTAGCTTTAATTCCAAAGTTCAAATAAATATTTTTATTGTCTCATTTTTAGAATTATCTGTTTGTGTTACTACTACTTGATACAGTTTACTGTCGTCGTTTCACAACGATACAGACTGGACATGATCCGACTGAACCCAGTGTATTGGAGTCGGATCGTGACAGGAGTATACGAGTCTCTTGGATATCAACCAGTTGTAGGTCATGCTCTCTTGTCTTGAGCCAGTCATTTGATTGACTTCTCAGCTTCAGTCCTCTGCAATATACCATACATTGTTTGATCGTATATAATAAACAGATTTGGTGGTTGCATAATTAACATGTACACATCTAATTGTTGTACAGTTGTTACCACCTGTCCTCGATGGAAGCCATAATTATGGAGCTTTCAGAAATGATTATTTGAAATTTTAATACTTCTTTACAAACCAAACGGATGATCTAACGGAATTTTTTATTTTTTTTAGCTCGGACAGGGAAATTTAACCGTGTTTAAAAAGGTTTGGTTTGGTTTGGTTCAAATAAGTAAGATATCCATATTTAATTTTTCGTTTAGTTTGATTTGATTTGGTTCTTAGTATGTTGTTTGATTTAATTTTACAACTATAAGGTCTATCAAAACCAAACCACGAATTAAATGGTCCAAATTTTGCATGATAATTTATTTTGAATTTATTTTTTTAAAAAATCAAAATTGGCCGGTGCAATTAGGGGTGAGCATTATTCGGTTTTGAACCGAAAACCGAACTGAACCGAAACGAATCGAACCGAATAAGAGATTCGGTTCGGTTTTTAAAAAAATCGGTTCGATTTCGGTTTTGAAAATACTAAATTTTCTTATTCTTATTCGGTTTTGATTTTGGGTTTCGTTTTCGGTCCAAATCCGAAAACCGAATAAGAAAAAAAAAAAAAAAAAAAAAAAAAAAAATATATATATATATATATATATATATATATATATATATATATATATATATATATATAGGTATTAATTATAGGTATTAATTATAGGTATATACTATAGGTATATAATAAATAGAAATAAATACATCAACCCCCCCTATGTTTCATAAGTATTACAGAGACTACCCCTATTTGAAACTAATTACACTCACCACCCCTCTCCTTTAGAAATTTTATAAAACATAGGGGTAGTTAGTGTTATATTTTTATAGAAAATAGAAACTATAGGGGTGGTCCGCGTAATTAGTTTCATAGTAGGGGTAGTTTCTGTAATAAGTGTAAAACATAGGGATAGTTAAAGTAATTTGCCCTAATAAATATATCTAAGTATATTTAGTTATTATATATATTAACCCAAAAAAAACAAATAAACCCAAAAACCGAATAAACCGAAAATCGAACCGATTTAATTCGGTTCGGTTCGGTTCGGTTATTGACCAATTCGGTTCAGTTTCGGTTTTGCTTATTCGGTTTCGTTCCAATTCGGTTTTCGGTTATTCGGTTCGGTTGGAGCCTTATAAACCGAATACTCACCCCTAGGTGCAATTGTGAACTGGTTCGGCGGCCGGTTCACCGGTTGAATTTCGGTTTTGAAAAAAAAATGATATTTCTTTAAAAGATCCGGTTTTAGTCGGATCGGACCAATTTTTTGGCATAAACTGGTTGGACCCGGTCCAACCGTCAGTCCGGTCCGGTCCGGTCCGGTCCGGTTCTTCTAACGTGCTTCTTTGTGCCTCTTCAAAGGTGAGAATATCTTTCTAAGTTTTTGTTTTTTATTTCTTCACGACTTTCTTCAGGAAGCCTTGCTTTAAGCTGGAACACCATGTACAAGTTTTTATTTATTTATTTCTTCGTGAGCATCTTCTGGAAGTCTCTTCTAAAGTTGCTGTGTTCTATCGAGGAATCTTTATATCGGTCTCTTCTGGCAATAGCAACATGTTCTAATCGATATTTTTACGACAAACAATCGCACTTTATTTAAGATTAGTATTTTTATTTCTTTCCTTAATGCTAGGCTTCAAATAGTCGGTATGTACTCCTCACGCTGGATAGGCTAGCACGCTTCGGAGTGCAAATGGGGGACCGGAGGTGCATCCGGTGCCGACATAGCAATGAAACTATGAGTCACATCTTCTTCGATTGCGATGAATATTAGGCTGTGGAAAAGTCCAATGGAGAAAGCTCAATCTGAGTAACCAAGGAGTTTGTGATCTTGATGATGTGCGTCGTGGAGCACATCCGGACCAACAAGAAAGGAGGGGCCAGATGGTTTAACGAGGCTCCGATCAGACTCGCTGTCACGGCACATATGGAGATTGCGGAATAGACTAGTCTTTGGTGAACATTCGGGAACATTTGGGAATCGGAATTCCTGTTTATATATACAAGCATATATGCACGTGTCTTGCACGTATTTTAATATTTCTTAATTAGTTTAGGAAGACTCTTTAGGAAGATCAAAGGGTAGTCTTCCTAATTACTAAGTTGTCCTTATTAAAATTAATAAACTATTTTTAATTAGTATAAGTATGTAAGGGTATTTTTGGAATTTAAAAGTTTCACCATCTAAGTTTTTCTATTATATAGTAGAATAGATTAATGAACTATTTTTAATTAGTATAAGTATGTAAGGGTATTTTTGAAATTTAAAAGTTTCACCATCTAAGTTTTCCTATTATATAGTAGAATAGATATAACATTAACATTAACATTAATATTAACATTAATATTACGAATTAGAGTGAGGGAGATTTTTTGGGAGCTTTCTAAGGGGAGCTTTTGATCCGCTCCCATATATATATATATATATATGAGGAAGGATAGACATTTCCACAATTTTTGCATCCCCATGTTCACATCCGTTGGATGTTAATGTTAATATTAATGTTAATGTTAATGTTAATATTAATATTAATTTTAATATTAAGTTTAATGTTAATTTTAGTATTTAATGTTAATATTAACATTAATATTAACATTAACATTAACATTAATATTAATATTAACATTAAATTACGGATTAGAGTGAGGGAGTTTTTAGGAAATTTTCTAAGGAGGATCAGATTAGAGTGAGGGTGTTTTTAGAGAATTTTCTAAGGAGGACTTTTGATCCGCTTCCATATATATATATATATATATATATATATATATATATATATATATATATATATATATATATAAGGAATTGGAATTATTATTTTTAAAGTATTTCTATATGTTTTTCAAAAAAATATATTCTAATGATTGCTATTTCGAACATTCGGAAATGTTTATGAACGAATATCTTATATTACACTACATAATGAGACTTCAAAACGGTTTCAAAAGTGAGCCGTCTAAGCCGTCATTATATCACGGTCCATTTTATTTTTAAAAAAATAAATTTTGTAAAAATTGTTGAAAAAAGTTTAAATTTGTCAACATGAAGAATCGAACTCAACCAAACAAGAAAAATATCTCACATCTTAACCACATAAATTAGAAAAAATATTTGATTATAGTTAGATAAATACCTCAATTCTAATACGTGCAAAGTACGTGCATTTACTAATATACGAGAATGCTTAAGAACGGTTGCTGTATATTTATATGCTCAAAAACACTCGATCCCCATTCTAATCTGAGCTTGATGAATGATGATGACACAGCAGCTTTGCTTGGCGATACGGAAAGCCGAGGGGGGACATTTTTAAGTATGAATGGCGAGTAGAAAGGGAATGCAAGGAGTAGGCCCACCCCCTTCCTCGGTCTACATGTCTTCATCATTATATATAGACTCCCATGGAATAATTTCATTATGTCTCCAACCAAAAATAATTTGAGTTATTTTGACGCAAACTTGTGTCACGATGGCGATCCAAGTGATATTAGATTTCCTCGCGCGATGAAAAATGTAGAGGGAGATTAAAAGCTCAAATGAGATATAGTTCATGGTGGGTAATGGGCCGGGCAGTCCGAAACCTGACTCGGGCCTGACCCGGTTAATGTCGGTCTGGGTTGGTTGGGTCGGTCCAAACCTGGCCAACGGACCGACCCGACTCGGCCCATGGAGCTAGTGTGTTCGGGCTGGATCTTGATTTTCGACCTGATAGCCAAGTCCGACCTGGTCCGGTTATGAAACGTGCTGGGTTCGGCTAAACCCGGGAAGCCCGGTTAACCCAGTCCGGACCGGCCCGATCACCGATTCAGTCCAAGTCCGGTCCAAGTTCCGTCAAACCCAAAATTTGTAATTTTTTTAATTTTTTCAATATCCTGTTGAGGGGATATTTTGTCCAAAATATCTTGCCATTTCAGGAATATTTTGATAATTTTGTAAAAATAACCAAAATGTGGATCATTTTGCACCAAAGAAGTCGCATAAATAGCCCATAAATTATGAAAATTAACCACAACCAATTTTTTTTTTCTCTCTTACAATATATAGAAGCAAAGGAATTTTTAATATTGAAGTAACAACGATCTGACTATTAGATGCAACTTTATGGAATCAAAAGTGCAGCGTTCTTGAGACATAAACTTGTGGAGAAAAAAATTTTTGAGGCTTCAAGTTTAAGTTTCACGTAATATACTACTAAATATTTTGGTCGTATAGTCCTCCAACGGTTTATGTAGATTTTCATGTATTGTGTTGAGTTGCCACCTAAGGACGATGATTACTCCAAAATTAATGTCTATGTCTGTTCCGAATTGGTATCTTTTGATTATGTGTGTGGCATATCGAATTAATATGCGTTGGACAATATATATATATATATATATATATATATATATATATATATATATATATATATATATATATATATATATATATATATATGCGTTGGACATTCCAAAGTACACCAACTTATCATGTTTGATCCAAGAAGTCAGAATCTTTCTAATGTTATCTTATGTTTCCATTAGAAGGATGAAACAAATTTTGATTGATTGTAGAGGAACAAGTACCTCTCTCTTATGCATTAACATCATACATAGTGGGTCCATATGCAAGTGCCGAGCCACAATTTTACTTTTCTCGGTCTGAACTTGAAATATTTTAAATTTTCTTTTAACAAAGTAAATGTTGTCACTATTGTCATGTTCATATTTCATCGTGTCCATATTGTATCGTGTCAGGACAATGTAATCGTATCCAACATACTAAAGAAAATAGAAATTTGATATTTTAGTTTATCAGGCAGACTCCTTTAGGAATAGAATGAAACACTAAGAGCCTCTGATATCCTCTTTCAGCATCAATCGACGACCCGCGATGTGGCATAACTCGTTGACTATGGTACGGAAGTTTGGATATGGCTAGTTAGGAAAGTGTCAGCGGCGTGACTTTGCGTTGTTCTTGTAGCTCCTTCGGCTATCGTTGCAGTCCAACGACGATGGCGTGTTCTTGGTTATGATGGGGGGTTCTCGGGTCAAGATGGAGCATATGAGAGGAGAGAAGTCGAGTTATAGAGAGATGTGGAGTGAGGGAGGAGTGTTCGTACTGGGAGAGAGTACGAAGATGGAGGGAGACGCTCGATAGCGTAATTATGGAGAATTAACAGTTTAGAGTATACATTATTTTATATTGTACAGTGTACGCGGGATAGCTAGAAAGAGAGTCAGAAATTAAAAAAAGAACTGTAGTGTTAGAGTGTGGACTGATGTGACTGAAATTTAGAATAAAAAATTTAAATGTAGTGCAACCTATCCATCTAGGTCATCTGTGGTTCTGCCCTTATCCATATGTTAACAATGTGATGCATATTTTAAGCGTCAATTAGAGACCCATTTGATTAAATTACATTCGAGGTTTGCTAAGAGTCTCCCTTTGCGAAAAAAAGAGGCCCTTAAAATATTCATAGAAAGGAACACATGGTTTAATGAGAAAAAAAAAAAAAAAAAAAACACCAAACATCAAAGTTTGGGTCAATGGCCCATGTCAACCACTCGTGTTTGCATGTGTGGCATAAAATCAACTTAGCCAATGAATACATAATTTGGCAATTCTTGAGACGAGTGACAAAAGCTTCCTGAGGGCTTGAGAAATAGGTCACCTTCTTTTCAACTCCATGATTATCAATCGCCAAGGAAGATGCATTTAGAACAATCAATCTCTTGAGGTTTGGTAAAGTTAAAACTAAATTTTCTTAAAAAAATATTTTACATCAACGGATTCGTAATTCAACTCTGAGACCATCCATCATTCATCTCTCAGTCTTATATTTTTTTATCATTGATCACTACTATCATTTGAGTATTTTCTTAAGAATTTTTTCTCTATTTATTTTTTTAAAACCATAAAAAATAAAATAATTTTATAAAATAAATAAATAAAAGTAATTGTTATTAAACAATTTGTGTTCATATTTTTTTAAAAAAAGAGAGAAAGTAAACAATAGCTAACTTATGTTATGTGTCTTTTCTAAGTCACAAGTCATATGAGAGAGATTTTTGGAAGTAAATAAAAGTCAAGATAGAGAGGGGCATGCTCGAGAAATGTATTTGTTTATGTCATTTAGTAAGTAGAATATTATATCCCAACTTTATATATATTTTTTATTCGTGAGGATTTAGTTGTCAACACACAATATGTCTTTCTATATTACTCTACCAAACAACAATAATATCTTCTTCTGAGATAACTTTCTCTAGTTGATGGATAGAACTTTCAACCATTTTTCTATTTGTATTAATTTACTAACTCTTCTCTTTCAAGCATGGAAGAGCCAACTAGAGGACGCACTATCGGAAGTGTCTTCCTAATGGCAGGGTTTCCAAGTCTATTCCATTAAATTAATGGAATATTGTGCTGCATGCCTTACTCTAACTAATTAATGTTAACATTTATCATAACTAAGAAAGAAACAAAGAAAAATAAAATGTGATACGAGATACTTTGATTTGTTATCTATAATTTTCTTTCAATTGGAGCATATAATCCAATCATTATGTTGAAGCATGGAGAAGAATTACTTAGCCTTGCAAGCATGACCAGCGCCTTGAACTCATGAGGGTCCGAGATGAACTCCGGAAAGAGCTAAGATGGACTCCAGGTTGGTTCTTAACTGAATGGACAATTTCTATTCGATATCTTGACCAAAATGATAAATAAAATTAATTCTAACGTATGCCATTCTCAGCTTCTCACAGTACAAAATGACTAAATATGATTAAAAAATAAATTCTCATAAGTACATTGCTCGGTGTTTTCTGTTTGAAACAGAACCAAGAACGGAACCATCTTAAAGAGCTAAGATGGACTCCAGCCTAATTTAGTTCAGAATCTATATATATACACATTTTATGTGATAGTCCTTAAAATATATATATATATATATATATATATATATATATATATATATATATATATATATATATATATACACATTTTATGTGATAGTCCTTAAAAAAAAAAAAAATAACCGACAATACCTACCGACTGATATGACATATACTGTAACGTTTGGTCGCATTATAGGGGCAACTAAATCCAAAATCATGAAACAATGGCATGAATTGATTTTTGTTTTTGTTTTGTTAAAGTTGAAAATTTTCTTGTTGACAATTGTGCATTCATTGACACGCCAAAATCCAAATAAATATCTGGGTTGACCATTAGTGACAGGAGGTTGACTTGTTAATGGGCGGCGTCAGAATCTCTCTCTTGTGTTGGTGTTTGACTTCCTATGACCGGCTCATGAGTGACGCGTACCTAACAATAACCATTCCATTCCTTAGGATGTCAACTCACTACTCAATATCGGGCCCACTCCACCTCGCATGCCGCGTGCTGCTGTTATACCAAAGTCTTCAAATTCCTTTATCATTAATTTTCTCTCCTTTTTCTAAGATTTTTTTTAAGGATAATTTAGTTTGAAAATCTCGTATAATATTTAACATTTTTATTTACGTGTTGGAATTATTCAATAATTAGGGACCACACATATAAAATTAATTGTGTTTGGGCTATCTAAATAATAACACAAATTAAAGTGGTTTATTTGGAAATTGACTTAAGGGTATAATTGTCATGGAATTAATGTGTAGATACCGAAAATAATTCTAATTTGATGAGGGGCCAAATTAGAAATATCAAAACACATGTATATATATATATATATATATATATATATATATATGTGTGTGTGTGTGTGTGTGTGTGTATTCATTAGGGTTATGGTCCCCAACTTATACGTCCACCAAAGAGAAGGTTCTCTCTTTTTCTCTTCTGCATCCCCATCAACAGAAAGAGAGGGACAAAGGATTCGGATTCACCTTTGTCATTAAGGGTCGTAGCAAGTTGGAAGATCGAACCCAATAAAGAGTCGATCGCTTCAACATCCATCAAGCCAAGCAATGGATTCAGGTACGCTTCCGCAATCAATTTAATTTATGTTCTTCATCTCATGAATCGACAGGGCACAATAAAATTTCTAACAAGTGGTATCAGAGCCTCCTGTTTGATTTATGAGGTCGAAGTTTAGAATCCAATTTTTTATTTATTGTTATTTAGAAATCCTATATCTTCGATGTAATTTAATTTAGGTTCTGGTTAATCTATCAAGATCCACAAATTAAAACCCTCTTTATGTATACTGCTGGTTTATTTTATATATAAATCAAATCATTGTTTTTTTTATTATTGTTTGGGTCCGGTATTTATCTTTGGATCTTTTAGGACTTAATTTAGGTATTGCTTTGTGGTTTTATTTGGTAAGACATGCTATTTCTTGCTTCTTCCGGTCACCGATCTACTGATGATCATCAATATTGTAACTTCTGTTTATGGGTCTTTACGGATTCTAGCATGTTACTATCACTTCTGTTTAAGTATCAATATTGCAACTTCTGTTTATGGTTACCAATTGTTTATGGTCATCAATATTGCAACTTCTATTTATGGGTCTTTACGGATTCTGGCATGGTACTATCAATTCTGTTTAAGTATCAATATTGCAACAAAAGGTGATAGTTTCGGATATAAAGAAATTATTAGTATGGAAAGCTCTGATTAAGTATCAATATTGTATAAAACAGATTTAGCATTTTCTTTATGGTATTGTTATTGATTTGGATTCAGAAATATAGTTTTCGATAAATTCATGCAAAAACAAATTCACATGCATATGATTAAAGGAGATATCTTTAAGATATATGATTATTTTTCAAATTAAAATTAGGATTTTGTCTTCGGTAGATTATTTTATTTAAAATAATCCTTATAGATTATTTGATATAATCTGTTAATGCATATATTTGACCTTCTATAGATTATTCTATTTAAAGTAATCCTTATGAATTATTTGATATTATCTTTGGATGCATATCCTCCGTAGATTATTTCATGAATTTTGTTATAGTGATAATATCCAATTTTGTCAAATTAAAATTCATGATTATGCTTTTGATTACTTTATTTGAGTAATAATCTTATGAATATGCATGTATATAAAGTTTTGGACATGATTCAGTTTTGTAAAATTTAGTCAACATTAATTTTTGGTGCCTTTTATGACTAGCAATAGTTGTCCAATATTCTAAGTAGACTCATTGAAACAAGATGTCGCCAAAGTGACCTCTCTTGCGTAGATAGTCTATGAGGGATGTCGGATGTTTGTGTGTGTATATTCACGCGGGTATTAGCCGGCCCAAAGGAAGGTTAATACTTGGCCGAATTGCACACATACTTTTTGTGATAAATGTGTGACAATTTTACGGTTTACATGTGAATAATAACCCGATCCAAAGATAGGCTTATTATTTGACATGACTTATTGTCAACATTTGATCACTACATCAAGAGTACCACTTGCAGTTAATATCACTGTCCAAAGACTTGATATTAATGATGTACTAGGTATCTTGAGATGGGATTCGCCATTATTTGAATTTGTTTGACTATATTTTACGCTTTAGTTATTAATTAGAGCATGTCTATTTTTGTTGCTTTGTTCTCTTTACAGTTAGTGTTGTTAAAATATCTGCCAATAAGATTTTAATTGTCATGTTTAATGGGATAAACTTTAAGGGCAAAAAAAAAATACAGTAGCTGCTAAGGGTCCAGCTCAAAAGAAACAACAATATAAAACTAAGGGTTATTTCTTTTGTGACAAGCCAGGACACATAAAGAAGAAATGTATAAAGTACAACACATGTCGTATAAAGAAAAGTACAATTCCAAATTTGGTCTGTTCTGAGGTTAATTTAGATTTAGTACCTAAAAATACGTGGTGGTTAGATTCTGGTGCTACTACCCACATTAGTGTTTATAGACAAGGTTGTATGAGCTACCGAAGCCAATTGATGGTGAAAGATACATCTATGTGGGTGACGACAAATCGGTAGAAGTGAAAGCAATATGACATTTTAGGTTATTTTTTGGGAACCGATTATTATTTGGATTTGATAGACACTTTTATTGTACTGTCTTTTAGACGAAATTCAGTTTCAGTTTTCTTAATGGACAAATCTGGTTATCATTGTTCATTTGGAAATAATAAGTTTAGTCTATCTTTAAATTCAAATATTATTGATAACGGTTTCCTTAAGGTTTATGATAACCTATATTCATTTAAAACTATTGCATCTTACAATGATACCTTGCAAGTGGAGTCATGTGGTACTAAATGCAAAATTAACAATAAATATTTTTTAATCTCATTATGACATAAGTGGTTAGGTCACATCTCTAGAAATAGAGTTGAACGATTTGTGTCTGATGAGATTTGGATTTTATTGACCTTATAGACTTTAATGACTATATTAATGTGTAAAGAAAATACAGACCAAAATTAAATTGTAAACAGCTACTTCATTGGCTATGCTGACAAATCGATGGGTTAATAATTATACGGTCCCACATAAATGAAATTTATTTTGAGACGAGAAGTGTAATAGTTTTTGAGGATGTTGAGTTTGGGGGAGAAATAAAGTCAGGATCATTGTCTTTGAGGAGGAATCAATTACGATTCCTACTATCACTTTTGACGATGTGCAGGATTCTATACCTGTCATGATCAAGAAGTGAATTCGGAGCCTCAATAAGACAATGTCAAATTACCTCTATAAGTCGTTGTTGAGATACCTTAACAACGACAACGTAGTGGCACCCCATTCAAGATAAGGTAATTATTCCTAAGGAACAAACTCAACAACCTCAAGAACCGGTAATATTAAGATGGTCCACCAGAGAAAGGAGAAATATAATTTTGGATAATATTGTCATATTTCTCTAGGAACGTGAGGAAAACTGTGGATACTGGAAGATGATCTAATCAACTTCCGTCAGGCCATGGAAAATTCCAGTTCTCAAACTGGATTGATACAATAAATAAGGAGTATAAGTCCATGCAAGACAATAAAGTTTAAGAACTTGTCCCATTACCAAAAGTTATGAAGTCCATTGGTTGCAAATGGACATTTAGAACCAAGAAGAATTCGAAGGGTCATGTGGAGAGGTATAAAGTACGTCTTGTAGCTGGTGACTTTACTCAAAATTTTGGGATTGATTTTAAAAAAATTTTCTCTTCGGTATCTTTGAAAAACTCCCTTAAAATAATCATAGCACATGTTGCACATTTTGATCTTGAATTACATAAAATGGATGTCAAAACGGTATTTCTCAATGGTAACATTGACGAAATAATTTATATGGTGCAATCAGAAAACTTTGTGTCAGAAGACCCAAAGAATATGGTTCGCAAACTGACAGAATCTATTTATGGACTCAAGCAGGCTTCTCGTTAAAGATACTTTGAGTTTTAACAAGTGACTATCTCGTTTGGTTTTGAGATGAACACTGTTGAAGATTGTGTGTATCACAAGTTCAGTGGGAGTAGAAATAAATTTCTGGTTTTGTATATTGATTGAAGTATTCAATGCAAACCAGGTGACACCTCTCGTTAAAGGAGACAAATTCGATCTCAAACAAGTGCCCTAAGGTTAGCCTTAAAATTAAGAAAATACAATAGATTTTTCCTTCATGATCAGTTGTAGGGAGTCTAATGTATGCTCAAGAATGTACGCGTAAGAATATTGCGTACATATTAGGATGTTAGGCAGATATTTAAGCAAATATGGATGGATCATTGGATAGCAGCCAAACTACTTAAGTAACTAATAGAGAACAAGAAATTATATGCTCTTTGTAGGAGATCGGATAATTCTGGAGATCATAAGGTATTCCGACTCCGATTTTGTTGGATGCCAACACAGCAGGAGATCCACATCAAGCTATGCTGACTAATGGAGATATATATTTTTGGATGAGTGTCAAACATGCACTCATAATTTCTTCCATCATGAAAGCAAGGTTTATAACATGCTGTGGGGTATCTATTCAGGGAATATGGTTGCAAAATTGTCACAAGGCTGCGCCTACAGTACGGTGTTGAAAGACCACATAAAATTATGGTGTGACAACAAATCAGCAGTATTGTATTCCAATAACAACAGAAACTTGTATAAGTCAAAGGATATTGGCATAAAGCTTCTAGTTGTGAAGGAAAGAATTCAGAATGGTTATAGTGTTCAAATAGCACATTAGGACAAACTCCATATTAGCGGATCCGCTCACAAAAGCATTATCATCCAGGGTCTTTCATGAGCATACTGCTCATATGGGTGTTAATTAAGAATATGACAATATAATAAAAGTTTGTATTTGGGTGCTATTTGATTTTGGACACATTTATGTATTAAAGTATTTTGGATATTTATCTGATCAGATATATGGAAATTCAGTTCATTCTGTTTTCATTATGTTAAAGTATTGATCTCATTAAAGTTAAGGAGGACCAGTTGAAAATAGACATGTATTGATCACATTGCGTGTAATTTCCATGCTACGCATCCATTATTGATCTATATCGTTTAGCTATATTGGTATATGTGACCATTGATGGTTTAGTTACGCTATATGTGACGAATGCCGCTTTGATCCTATGTTGATATGGTTAATGGACGAGATTGTCCTGATATACCCTAAGGATTAAGATAGCAATTTATGAGCTCACTAAGGTTAACACAATTATAAGGTTTCATGTTGGTGCCCCCCTTTCATCAGGGGGCCCTGGGCCGTCGTCCGGCCTGCCCTGGGCCAGGGCCGCTCATGGTTCAAAACTTGGTGGCCCAGTGGTGTATTGGATATAATGCTAAACTTATGTTTAGGAGGTCCTTGGTTCAAATCTTGACTGTAACAAAATTTTGTTTTATTTATATATATATATATTTTTTACATTATGAATGGGGACCCATTTTGAAAGTTTCGTCTCGGGTCCCCATTAACTCAGGGCCGGTCCTGTTTTGAACCAAGGATCTCTTTGGTTACCTAAATTAATTATGTAAAATTAATTGTGTTTGGGCTATCTAAATAATTAAGCCAAATTAAAGTGGTCTATTTGAAAATTGGCTTAAGGGTATAATTGTCATGGAATTAATGTGTAGATACCGGAGATAATTCTAATTTGATGAGGGGGCAAATTAGAAATATCAAAACACACACACACACACACACACACACACACATATATATATATATATATATATATATATATATATATATATATATATATATATATATATATATATATATATATATATATGTATTCATTAGGGTTATGGTCCCCAACTTATACGGCCACCAAAGAGAAGGTTCTCTCTTTTTCTCTTCTGCATCCCCATCAACAGAAAGAGAGGGGCAAAGGATTCGGATTCACCTTTGTCATTAAGGGTCGTAGCAAGTTGGAAGATCGAACCCAATAAAGAGTCGATCGCTTCAACATCCATCAAGCCAAGCAATCGATTCAGGTACGCTTCCGCAATCAATTTAATTTATGTTCTTCATCTCATGAATCGACAGGGCACAATAAAATTTCTAATATTACGTCTCCATGTTATTTAGAAAAAGATTTGGGTCTAATCCATATGGTTGACGTTACAATTCGTTTAGGTTTTCATAGCATTCAAAAGTTAAATTACACTTAATATTAAGATCTCGTATGATATTCAAAATTTAAAATTTTATTTTGGCCGATTATCCTAAATTCACTGTCAGCATAAGACGAAAAAAAAATTTCTGGACAATATGAAAATCTAACCGTACATTTTGCGTATTATAGAAGACCCTAAAACAAAATAGTCTTGTTTTCCCCCCTTTATCCTTGTAACAACAATGACATCACTTGAACGAATTCTAGAATTTTACCAATAAATATTGGTGATAATTAAGTACTCGTCTTCCAACTTCTTTTATGGGTTATGTTAAAATTTTAAACCTTCATACAGTAAACGTCTTCCAAAACTATTCTTAGTAAACATCTTAGATCTAAAACAATTCTTAGGAGTAAAACTTAGAAATTAATCCAAAAGAAATAGCACGTGTTTCAATGATGATGTCCTTTTACAAGAATAATGAATTGGTAGGTGTTTTATACAATGAAACAAAGATGGATTATAAGATGCAGAATGTTTTCTTTTTCTTTTGAAACTAGATGCAGAATGTTTATTCAAAAGCATTATATAATATGTGATATCATCATGTCTTCATATTTTATCAAGTTTGGTGTACAGAAAAAAGAACCAAAATATTTCAGTTGCATGAACTTAAAATATATTTAAATAAAATGTATGTTTATATATGCAATCCGTTCATATTCTGACTAGCCGTTTCTTATATCTAAAGGCTCTCTACAAATACTAAAAAATTTCGTTTTTTTTGACATTCTAACGAACATGTTATTGCAGTATCTAAAAAATATATATGCTTAAATTAAAATGGATGTTCATATTAGTAAAATATATGAAAGTTAAAGTTTTTGGAGTCAGTCCAATTTTTAAAATTTATATGATTATACATCTTATACATGTTCAGAAACGATTCTGATAATAATATAAGATAGTTATAAAAGTTATGTTTAATCACTTAAATCTTACAGTTCATAACTGACACTATTTATAGAAAGAAGAAAAAAAAGGTAGCAAGAGTACGAGTCAGACACGCAGACTAAGTTTTCAAATTGTGTAATAATTTGGTTGACTCCTTTTCCTTGGCATGCATATTGGAGTGCACATTCTTAGATGTCAACAAGCAACACTGACTTGTTTAAGTTTTGTTCGACTTTGGTCATCTCAAGTGGCTGATGACAAAAAAAACATTCCATTGTCTTTTCCAATTCCACTCTTGACTTTCACTTTTGTATAATAGCAACTAATTAAATTTTATACGGAGAGCTATATAGAGAGGGAATTTGTTAAGGACTCGAGAGGACAAATACAAAGCTCAAAGAGCTCCATGCATAGGTAAGACCCAGGGCCAGCCCTGACCTGATCGAGGCTCGAGGCAAATTTTTTAAAATGGACTCTCCATACATAATGTAAGAAAATATAAATATAACAAAAATTTGTTACCACCAAGTTTTGAACCATGAGCGGCCCTGGCCCAGGGCAGGCCGGACGACGGCCCAGGGCCCCCTGATGAAAGGGGGACACCAACATGAAACTATCTACAATAGAACTAGTATGTATCATGTGCCTTTTTTTAACAAAAACAATATTGTGGTGTATTGGATATAATGCTAAACTTATGTTTAGGAGGTCCTTGGTTCAAATCTTGATTGTAACAAAATTTTGTTTTATTTATATATATATTTTTTACATTATGAATGGGGGCCCATTTTGAAAGTTTCGCCTCGGGTCCCCATTAACTCAGGGCCGGTCCTGTTTTGAACCAAGGATCTCTGAAGTAAAAAATTTCGTTATAACCACTACACCATAATTTTTTTTTTCTTAAAAATGGCAATTGATACATACTAGTTCTATTGTAGATAGAACCATGTTGGTGCCCATTTCATCTGGAGGCCCTGGCCATCGCCTGGTCTGTCCTGAGCCAGGGCCGCCCCTTAAGACCTAACGTAATTACTATGGGATTGACCCTTACATAGATCATATATGTAAAAATGATTAGACTAACATGTGTCCTACACATAATAATACATCGATAAATATATATTGTATATGAATATTTTTACCAACACAATAATAAATACATATTTTATATTAATAAGAGTAATGTTATTCGTACCTCCAAATTGTCCCTCTAATACATCCCTCCTTATGTGGCAGCTGACGTGACATGTTAAATAATATTATGTATCATCTGACATGGCCGATGACATGACAAATTTTAACCAAAAAAATTAATTATCCAATTTTGTCCATATTAATTTAATATTAATATTAATTAATGTTAATTTAATGTTAATATTAATGCTAATATTAATATTAACATTAATATTAATGTTAATATAAATATTATTGTTAATGTTAACGATAATATTAATTTTAATGTTAATGTTAACATTAATTTTAATGTTAATTTTAATTTTAAAATTTGCTACGGCAGCTGCCACATCAACATATTACGTCAACTGCCAGAGGTATGGTTTGGAGGTACAATTTGGAAGTACAAATAGCATTATTCTATTAATAAATACACATTTAAAATAAAATATTACTTTATTTACTATATTGATAGAAGTATTCATTTAAAATATATATTTATCGATGTGTTATCAGGTATCCTTAGGACACAGGCTAACATAACCTTATAGTAAATATCTAACCTTAAGCCTATAGATTATATTATAAAGAAATGTTACTTAATTGTCATGTAGCCAGATTGTTGGAAATTATTCACCTTGGATGTCCTAGTTTGCAATGGTGTATTTTAGATATGTCACACTATTCTTAATATTATATATAGTAAAATTTAATTATAATTAACTTACTTAGAATTACAGTAGTTTTCATATATATATATATATATATATATATATATATATATATATATATATATATATATATATATATATATATATATATATATAGTAAAAAAAAAATATATATATATATATATAGTAAAATTTAATTATAATTAACTTACTTAGAATTACAGTAGTTTTCATATAATATTTCTAATACGATATTGTACTTGGCTCATATAATTTGAAATAAAATTTTCTTGTTAAGTTCAAGGAAGGGTGGAAACAGAAATTCGATCTAGGGTGGGCTGACTCATATAAAAAATATCTATAAAGAAAAAGAATTTATTTTATAAAGTAAAAAAATGTTTTTTTTTTGGTGGGCTGGAGCCTACCTTAGTCCACAATGTGGTTCCACCCTTGAGTCTAGGATGATTTTCATATACTATACTAAGCTTTCAACTTTCTATACGATGTAGGACTAAACTTTCTATACAACTTCTTTTATATCTTAACTAAACATGAGAACTTAATCGGATGTGAGGTACAACTCAATATCTCTCATACGTATTATGATTATTGTAGCAATCATCTAAAAGAATCTTATTAAAACTTAGTTTGTTTAGAACAATTAAGTTATTGAATATGTACTAAGTTGAGCATACTTCGTAACTGAATTGATCAAATTGGTAAACAATTCCTAAAAAAAATGGTCTCTACTTGATAAAAAATAACAACCTAACAAAAAATTAAATTTAAAACAACAATTACAATAGTTATCAAAGAGATTACGCAAGTAAAGTAAACCTATAGTGGAGGAAAAAGGTTCGAAGATCAAATCTTCACTGTATCTATCATTGAGTGGACACACTTCAGATTTCTAAAAATAAATAATTAACTAATTTTAGTTGTCCCAATATCATTATCTTACATATATTTTGAGACTCCTATCTAACAATTTCTTTTTTAACTTCTTCGCCTTTTTCTTTTTCTATTAGAATTTAAACTTCAGAATCATTATATCTGTCGTTAAAGAACACTCATGTTAATTTCTAATACTTCTATTTTACTCTTATCTCATACAATTGCGCGTACAAAAGTCCGAGTTATCGAAAATGGTTGAACAAAAAAAGAGTAAAAAAAAAAAATTCATCTGGACCCAACCATAAATTAATATGTTAAAAAAAGTTCTTATTTACTGTTATTCAACATAATAATTAGTTTTTGTTGACACACAGAAAGAGAGGGTGATAGAGATCTTTGTTGGGAACGTGTGTACTTTGGGTCAGTGTCAGTGTGTGGAGCTGTCGCTTTCTCAACTTTGACTGTTACTGCCACAGGTCCACGTGTCCCCTCGCTGAAGAGCACGCGCGCATGCACAAAAATTGCCGGGATGGGCCCAACCAAGTGGCCTACGCCAGCAATGTCGCAAGCATGACGTCAGCGCCGCCTCAGATATTACAAAATGTGAATCTTATAATACTTTGGTGGTGGTGGAGGAAATCCCGGACACTTGCTATTTTTTTTTTAAAATTTATTTGGATAGTTAGCTTATGGACCCAAAAAAAAAAAAAAAAGAGTCGTCTAACACAACTTAGTGGCCATGCTTCCCCAAAAAAATTTGATTAAATTTTGAACTTTTCAAGACAATAGCCTTTATTTTATTTTATTTTCCGGATATAAAATGTAGAGTGCCAAGGCCGATTTGTTTGCACTCAAGTATTGAAATACAAATCATACAAGTCTTATAATAAGGGTTATTTATTCTAACTATTTCTAAGTTTTGAATTTATAATATAAATACTTCTAATTTTAAACTAATTATACTGACAACCCCCATGTTTATATTTATTATACGGTGTACTCATACTTTAAGATAAAAATAAAAAAGTTATAACACTAACTACCCTTTTTTTATTTTTTATTTCTAAAAGGAGGGGTGGTCAGTGTAACTAGTTTAAAAGTAGGGGTACCTTGTGTTATAAACTAAAAACTGAGGAATAGTTACTGTAAATAACCCTATAATAAATCTTAGGGCAATTCTTTGATGTATATTAAAAAAATCTCTTTAAAAAAACTAAACATATAATAAGACAATGGGAGAAATTTTAGTCGGCCTGAACATAAAGCAAGAGATCTGGTCTCGAAGAGGAAATTGAAGGAACGGACAGCTATGCCTGACATTGTTACACAAACAACCAAAAAAGAAAGACATATTGTCAAAGTTGTTAAATTTTTGTGATTTTTATCATTTTTTATCATTTTAATCATTATTCTCTCCTATATATTGTTGCAGAATGTCAAGATTTGATTTGATTTAGTTATATTATTTAGGAGTGATTTTAGGGATCATTGTTTTCTTTTATACTCTCTGTAATCCCTATATACTGAGGCCTCCAGTTGGAAAAAATACACAAAAATTTATCAACTAAAATTGTATCAGCCTAACCGATCCTCTCTTTCTCTCTACCAGATCTCCCTCCCTTGTTACCCTCCCTCTTTCTTCCTCTTGGCAACTATCCTCTCTCCTATTCCTTCCGAAGAACTCTTTCACCCTAACTCTGATCCTTCTTATACCAACCCTAACCTTAAATATCCCTCAAACCCTAAATCTCAGCATGTCTATCATTATCAAATCACTCTCTTCCACCTGTTCTGCTCTACAGACCTCATATCGTCCCAAAGAGCAAAAGAATAGTGGACTGTTTTCAACAATAATCGCCACCATAATGCTAGTCTTCTTAGACCTTGGCCTCCATCATCATCTATGATCCATGTCAACTCTATTTTGGGTTTAGCCATTCCTCTCATAACTGCTTCAATTTTAGTGCTCCTCAGCATTACTTAGTATAATGACCTCCCTACTCTGCCTTTGTCACGACCCGTACCCAGTGTAGGGGCACGAGAAGTGGGTACGTCCAGCCTACGCCACGGTGTCGGTGGTAGAACGCTGTCATATGTTACATACATCTAACAGTTAAAGGTACTTACACAGTTTATACTCTCCGAATGGAGGAACAATATAGAATGCACAATCTCAATCACAACTAAGGTAGAAGTACTATAAGGTAGATAGATAAGATCTGAATCCATAATAAAATACAAAATAAGAGAGAGAATCTAAGTGTCTAAGATAACAACTCCACAATATCCAATCATCACAAAATCTCAGATATATACAATGAGTATCCAAAATGAGATAACAACTGAAAATAAGATAAAGCCTAATCTATGGGGGTATCAGCATCTACTGCTAATGGATCCTGGTGGAGGTCCAAGTCGTAAGTGTCGTCTAAGGCTGCTCCATAGTATGTAGGACAGAACTCCTCAATGTCATCTATAATATTTTAATAGGTCCAATCAGGACAGGAACGAGAATAATACATCTCACGCAGTTCATAATATGGCATGGTATGTAAATATGCTACAGAGTAAGATACATAAAATGTTGAAGAATATATGTGAAGTAAAAGAGATGACTGTAAAGAAATATCTACTATAAGTAAAGAACTAACAGTGGCTAGTGATGTAGAGTACAAGATAGACATGTGAACGGCTTGAATTTGTACATGAGTATTCTAAGAGTTTGTACATGATTACACTACTTTGGAATTGTTCACACGACCATTTATACTCTCCCGTACCCCAATCAATACACAAGGATCCAGACAAATTATGTTATTGCACAAGATATCACATGAAGGCCCATAAATGGGTGCTCATGAATGTATACATGGGGGCTCTGTGAACATGAGAGTACATGAATCACAAGAGTGCGCATGAATGGTGAAAGCACCAGAGTATATGATGAAAGTGAAACACACATGATATACCGTAACCCGATGCTCCAGAGGGAGATAACATCTCATGAAGGAATCCATATAGTACCAATCCGTGTTAACAACATGACAACATCAAGTAAAGTAATCTAGAGCATAAATGTAAATCCTATCAAGTATAAAACGATCAGAGAATGTACTCGCCTGATACCCTGATCAACTGATATGTATAGATGTCCAAACTGGAGTCACAGAGTCCTATTTAGAGCAATACAGGTTATAAAGAGTTCAAATTATATAATAATTGAAGTGTACAATGCAATCTACATGATTCTAGGTCAATCTAGGTCAAAGTCAACTCTTGGTCAACTCTGGACTATCGGATCAAAGGCTAATCTAGGGTATTGGTATCAACCACATCTACTACCTATAAATCCTACTCAAGACTAACCTATAAGTCATGTAGATATATGTTATATGTATATAGTGTATCATAACACCTATCTATATATCTACACATTTATAGATTAGGCACAATATCCAAGATGCCACTTACACTAAGGTATCTCACATAAACTTAGTACATACATACATACATATATACATAGCTTTCATGTATGTCCTATGGGGTACAGAGGATACCACCACCTTAACTCTTTACCAATCCTAAGTATAACAATATCTATAACATACATATATAACTATAGATGTAAGGTATTACATTAAGCCAATCAACATGTGTATAACTACAAGTCTGCTATTGACCTTATATGTATACATATCTACCACAGGGCAGTAAGTAAACATACCCCCAACTGATACTCAAGCCATACTTAGACTACATAATGTGATAATCAAAATTATAATCTTACATATATAATAGTTATATAGGGGCTGAACCAAGGTATAAGGAAATGGGAAACCAACAAAACATGAACATAAAACTATC
Source organism: Iris pallida (assembly GCA_029216955.1). Taxonomy (NCBI): domain Eukaryota; kingdom Viridiplantae; phylum Streptophyta; class Magnoliopsida; order Asparagales; family Iridaceae; genus Iris; species Iris pallida. The sequence continues at coordinate 23,367,795 of JANAVB010015000.1, read as the reverse complement.
ATATGGGATCATCAAGGACTGTAATAAGAGATATGGTCAGAACATGAATGGATAGATCAAAGCTCCCAGAACTGGACATGGTCATGACTGAATAAAGGACTGAACCAAATATATGATAGCCAAAGGTAGTGAACAAAAGGCTACCTAAACAGTTGGTGACTAACCTAAGAAACAAGAATATAGGCTAACTGGACATCAACAGGACAGTAAGGATAAAAGGGGTGTCAAGTGTGTGCAGACATTACAAGTGTGTGCAGGCAACGAGTAGATGGCAGTTCAATGTGTGAGCAGTTAAAAAAAAAGGGCAACCTCATGATACAAGACACTAATGTGGATATTCAAACATGTGAGTGAACCAAGGATACAGATGGAGGCAATTGTAGGCAAGAGTACAGGATAATGTGCAGAGCATGCTTGTATTACAGTATTCAGATGATAATGTTTATCACTGATACATGTTTGTATCCGTGATGTAGGCCACATGAAATACAGGGGATGATGTATCACTGAATGCAGTAAATTTAATGCAATGTACATGCAAGGTGTGTGCAGCATGCTAAATAAGGCATAGGGAGTATGGAGTGTCATGATATGGATATGCAGGTAACTGTGACTGGATCAACACTAATACATGAAGCTACAGTGAAGGAGTGAACATTAAGTAGTGTGGGCTAGTTAGAAAGTAGGGTCTGACCAAAATTAGTATATGAACATTCTCCTAATTTAGGGTATAACATGACATCCAAACATTACCTGGACTAGGATATCTGAATAGAACATGTATATATAAGGTGGATAAAACTAAGCATGACATAGTAGAACATCCAAATACCAAGTAACCCAACTCGAGCTTAAGACTCCCCTTAATCTGTGTCTAATATGTGTCAATTAAGAGTGTGTGTGAGTGATTGCATGGCAAATTACATAAGCTAGTGTGTCAATGTGTCAATCATGTGTCCATGAGGTGTCAAAACAAAGTATCCTATATGTATCACATACTAACAAGCGTCGAGCATGGGTGGGTATGTGTGCATGGCAAAACATGTATACTAATGTGTCAGTATGTCATGGTATTGTCTAGCATGCCATCAAGTGTCATTGTGTCTAGCAAAACGTGCCAGAATGTGTCAGTGAAGTATGTCCAATATCTAATGTGTGCAGTGACACTAGTATTAGACATGCCAATCATGGTATCAGAGAGTGCTCTGATACTTCAAATATCAGAGTACAAATGTGTGAATCAGACAGGTACGTGTTGTGGTCGAGTGATGTGCAAGTACAAGTGTCAACTTGGTATCAGACGTGTGCTGAGTATCAAGTGTCACCCTTAGACGTGTCCGTGTGTCCAAATCCCAAGCCAACTTGCGTCAAAACCTAACAAATATGGTATCAGTGAACACAGTGTATAGGCTGTCTCGTGCGGCCATGTCGAGTCCAATAGGACACAACACAGTGCACGTTGGGTCTCATGCTCGGGTATACACTTAGAGGGGGTCTAGGGCTAGACAATCGACCCCCTGAATCGAGTCCAATAGGTGTCACGACAGGACACGAAGTCCGTGTCAGTGAAGGTCTGTGTGATTGTGTACGTGTGTGTAAAATCAGTACGGGTGGAATTTCTCCCAATCTATTCGATGAAACCCTATAAAACTTTATCAGTATAGTGTCAGATATGTGCCCTCGGTGTCCACCAAGTTTCGTGTCCAAACGTGCTGTGTCGTGTCCGCTACAGTGCCCGTGAAGCAGAGGACCGCACGAGCCTCATGCAGTATCTTGTGCAGCGTGTCCGCGGCCGTTTCCGACACAAAAATGACACGAATTCGTTTTCAGTCCTAGGGGAATTGAAAACACACATATAGATCTACATTTTTATAAAATTAGTTTTTGAAAAAAGCAAAAAAAAATCCCTCTTGGGCATTTCATCAAACACCTAACCAATGACACTGATACGTGTCCGATACGGACACCAAATCAACACGAATTTCCACCAAAATTTTCCTACATATAGGGGACACCTAGATGGATGCATCTATGGAATAAAATCAGGAATTTAGGGTAATTTGTAGGGATTTACCTATAGGGATCCAATCAACAAGAAAAAGCCCCAAATAGTAAAGTCTCCTTCCTCAAGCTATGTCCCGATGAGCTCCCCTCCTTACAAGCTAGCCTCCTTATTCTTCTACTCCAGATTTCGATTCCAATACAAAAAATTGGGATCAATTTGGTAGAGGAATGAGGAGATTTGATGAAAGGGAAAAGAAATTAGGGTTTCCTACAAGGAGGTGTTCTAAAATAGGCAAGTGGCTATGAAGAGAGATTATATAGGCTGATATTAGGTCATTAGTGGCTGTCCAAATTAAGAGCTAGGGTTAGGCTCTCTCATGGTGGGCTTTGGGCCAAGATTGTGAACTAGATAGTTCAATTTCTTAACTAAAAGTCCAATGCGCTAAACTCTCTCAATCCTCTCATGAACCTTAGTCACACTCAAGTCAACTAAGACCAACTTAAGTTAGATTAGGGTCCCACAATATGCTAACTAAGTCACCAAAGTCAAAGTCAAACTCTGGCTAGTCTCTAAAGTCACAACTAGCAAAAGTCAAAAATAACAACCATTAATCAAATAATTCCAAGCAACCAAAATGACCAAAATACTCCTAAGCCAAAAAATGAAAATTAACACATCCTAATCTCATGGTTAGGCTCTAGGTCAAGTAGTCTCTAGGGTTTCACTAGCAAAACACCAAAATCACAAATCACCAATAAAAATAGTTTTAAAATAATAAATAAATTACCAAAAATCATAACATGATTTAAGTACCATTAATAAATAATAAAAATTATAAACTTTCAAAATTATTCTTATTTAAAAAATTGGGTGTTACAAGTCTACCATTCTTAGAGAAATTTCGTCCTCGAAATTAAGAAGGTCGTAATCCTGTAGGTCAACCCCCAACAATCAAGGTCAAAGCTTCTACCTAGCAGCACCCTGGGTCAGCAAGTCCAATATGGGCAGTAGGCTTAAAATAGGTCATATCCAGAATTTGGGTCGGCAAGTTGGGTCAAAAAGTGTTCCCAATTCGAGTCGAAAATAGAAGTGACCCCATAGGGTGAATCAAGATGGGGTCGTGTATCGAGAAAGTCGTATGAAGGAAACGGAGCACTAGATGGTGTGTCTGAGTGGAACACGAAGGTCATGAGTCTTGGGGGTCATATATAGGTCTTGCAGGAGAAGTTAGTTTTGAGAAAATAACTAGTCCTGTGCTCCTAAATTAAAAGTCACGGTAATGTGTATGAAATAATCATAATTAAAGTGGAAATGGTCAAATGGCCTAAATTGGACCGAAAGTTGTGTTACCAAAATAGTACAAGGGACAGGATAAGTGGGACAGTCTGTGGTCATGGGTGCCAGTCTGGGAGGATAAGGAAAACAATGAATCAATCAGGGCTGTAAGGGTTACTATTCTAGGGTCAGAGCTATACTATCACTTCTAAGTCAAAAGGCCTAGCACAATCAATTAATTCATTAAGAGAAATTCATAACAATAAAGTTATACAAAGGATTATATTAACAGTTAGAGCTACTCCTACTCCTAAGTTAAATGATGAGAAAGCAAAACAAACAACAACAATTTTGAAAGACTGAAACGAAAAGTAGATGATATGTTCAAAAACTTTTAAGATAAAATCTGATAATCATATGCGTCCATCCAAAATCATGGCACTCTGAATCCTCATCATACTAGTAACCATGGCTATGATAACTATAGAGTCCCAACTAATGTACACACTTCTAGAATAATGGTATTTAAAATTTTCGCTCTGCCGCTAGCTTGGCTGCGAAAACCTTAAATTCCCACACCCGAGAAATATATCCAAAATCAGACTGTAGGTCCTTGCCATGCTGGCTAATGTGACTGTAGAAGACTAGATTCCATAACTGAGATGACCTAGCCCATATAATTTATCTTGGCAGAAAATTAAATCAACAATGAATACCAAGAATTAGATTCATCTACGAACAAGAACGATAAACAAGATCTGTTGGAACTGAATTTTGAGATGGTTATAATAAGGCAAGGGAGAAACAAAATCAAGATGAACAGAACCTGCGATAAGCTTTTCTACTGCCTGTGCACCCTCAGCTGCCATAGCGTAAGCTTGCCCCTGCTGGCCTCCTCCTCTGGCCTGCTGCTGATGCTGGACAAACCTCTGCTGTCCCGTCGGAGCCCTAGCTCCCGCTGCTGCCTGAGTCAATGGTGTCTGGTTCTTGGGACCCTCCCTATACTGATGCTCCGCTGAATCACAAAGTAAACACCTGCCTAGTCTCTTCCTGCAGTCATTCTATCAATGACCCAGCTTCTTGTAGAAGGTACAACTAATGTGCTACTGCCTGGGTGTCTGTTGGTAAAGTGCATGTTCCTGGCCCTGAAAGTGTTGCTGAACAGGCCTCTATTGATACTGATACTGAATCCATACGTGAGGCCTCTTGGCCTGACCTCCACTACTGCTGGCTCCATGAGTGTCATGTCCCCTCTTGAGCAACTGTTGCCGCTGAGTCTCCACTATCTACTAGAAGAAGGAGAACAACCGTGCCATGTCCTCTGATCCTGACGACGACTGCTGCTAAAGAATGTCCGGGATGACTGGAGAAAGTCTCAGAGTAGGAAGAGGTGCACTCCCAAAGGCTGTAGATATCCCAGCCTGAGCTGGCATAATAGGAGCTGCAGTCTCGGGGTCCTGCTGATCAAGACGAGAAGTGGCAGACCCCTCAGTAGTGTCCTCCTGATCGAGACGATGAGATCGTGTCTCCATAACCATCCTGAAGACAGATCAAACGAGAGAGCAATCACTGAGAATGAAGCGATAACATCAAGGAAAGATGGTTTATTTTTATGGAAATAAAATAATGCAGCAAAATTTAGGTAATAGGAATCAGATTAAGAGTTTTTTTCTAGGTGTGATTGAGTACCTTAAAAATATATCCTAATCCTACTGTAGGCTGTAGTGATACTCTAGTTCGAATACCAGTACATAAACTCGACCTGCATGGGCTACCACTAAAAACGTGTCACGACCCACACCCAGTGTAGGGGCACGTGAAGTGGGTACGTCCAGCCTACGTCGTAGTGTCGATGGTAGAACGCTGTCCTAGGTCACATACATCTAACAGTTAAAGATACTTGTACAGTTTATACACTCCGAATGGAGCAACAATATAAAATGCACAATCTCAATCACAACTAAGGTAGAAGTACAATAAGGTCGATAGATAAGATCTGAATCCATAATGAAATACAAAAGAGAGAGAATCTAAGTGTCTAAGATAACAAATGCACAATATTCAATCATCACAAAATCTCAGATATATATAATGAGTATCCAAATGAGATAACAACTGAAAATAAGATAAAGCCTAATCTATGGGGGTATCAACATCTACTGCTAATGGATCCTGCTGGAGGTCCAAGTCACAGGTGTCGTCTAAGGCTGCTCCATAGTATGTAGGATAGAACTCCTCAATGTCATCTATAATATTTCAACAGGTCCAGTCAGGATAGAAATGAGCACAATACATCTCACGCAGTTCATAATATGACAAGATATGTAAATATGCTATAGAATAAAATATATAAAACGCTGAAGAATATATGTGAAGTAAAAGAGATAACTGTAAAGAAATATCTACTATAAGTGAAGAACTAACAGTGGCTAGTGATGTAGAGTACAAGATAGATATGTGAACGGCTTGAATTTTCACATAAGTATTCTAAGAGTTTGTACATGATTACACTACCTTGAAATTGTTCACACGACCATTTATATTCCTCCGTACCCCAATCAATACACAAGGATCCAGACAAGTTATGTTATTGTATATGATATCACATGAAGGTCCATAAATGGGTGCACATGAATGTATACATGAGGGATCTGTGAACACGAGAGTATATTGTTTGCCATTGATTATCAAAGAACAAAACAGTTTTATGGGAGGACTGAACTTTAATTCACAATTACAAACTCGCTTGTACAAAAGAAAGCCTAGAAACAAAACCTAGGAAAAGCAATCTAAGTACAATTGTTTAATTTGGATTCTGGGAGGTGACGGTAGAGGCTCGGGAAAGTGCTATCAACTCTGTCTTACTCCTTGGACGATCGAACGCAACCTCGACTCCGGCAAAGAAATGCCCTCTCTCTGTGTGCTTTTTGCTCTGTGTGTCTCTGTGTGTGTGCAAAGGAATCCAATACTATTTATAGGAGTTGGTGATGAGTGGAGTGTACAGCCACGTGGCCCTATCCTTGTAACTGTGCCTTGAGAAGTGGGCAGTTGGAGATTGGTTAAGATTAATCTTGATCTGTTTGTTACAATAAATCTGGACTGTTATGTCGGTTGCAATAAATCTGAACTGTTATGATATGTTGGTTGCAATAAATCTGAGTTGTTTAAGACTTAGTCAACTTCTGCCACGTGTTCCAACTGCCACTATGTTGCGAGCCGCATGAGTGGTGTATCCTGGCTGAGCCGCATAAAGGACTGTCCCCATGACCGAGCCGCATGAGGGTGGCCTCATAACCGAGCCGCATAAGGGTCACACAGGCGATCCGCATAAAGAACTTTCTTGGAATTTGTGAACTGTGCCAGCTATCATAAAGATTTTTTTCGTCTTTTTATGAGCATGTCGCGTCACTTCTTTATGTCAGAGCCATCATTTCTGTCAGAGCTGTCACTTTGTGTCAGAGCATTAATGGCCAGCTGCACGGAGTAATTATGGCCAGCTGTATAGGCCCATTTCGAACCGCATAAGGTCATGTGGCTCCTCATGAAGCTTTTTTTTAGCCGCATGAAGCTTTCTGAGCCGCATGAAGCTCTCAGGAATTTTAAGCCGCATGAAAACTCCCCAAGTTTTGAGCCGTATGGAGTTTCATGTTGATTCTGGTCCGCATAAGAATTACTATACATTTCCATAATTTTACAAGATCCCCTTCAAAGTTTTTAATTTGTAAAATTGAAATACTTTGAATAAGAAGCATGGGTATGTCCGCATAAGCTCTTCATGCCGCATAGACTTCTCTGGCCGTATAGGATTCTCTGGCCGCATAGGCTTCTCTGGCCGCATGGGCTTCTCTGTCCGCATAGTCTTTTCTGGCCGCATAGTCTTTTCGTGCCACGTAGGCGTCTCATTAATTGCTTTTGATTTGTTTTGATTTTTAAAGCCATCTTTTGGATAGGATCCCAAGAGTCGGTATTAAATATTTAGATTTACCTTGATGATTTTGAGCATTATTTTTTACATAAAAGGGGATAGAATCCCAAGGGTCGGCTTTATCTTCTAGGCAGCACGAAATCCGAAGCGTCTATCGGTTCACACGCCCTTGTCAGCCTATAAATATGAGTAATTTTTGAAGAGAGAGATTCTTTACTCTCTTCTTTCTTCAAGCTTTCGTGCCCTAGTTGCCGTCTCTTCTCCTCTTTCGATCATCAATGGCTCCTAAGGCTTCCTCTAGTCCTACAGCGAAGGACAAAGGAGTTGCCTCTTCGTCGGCGATCTCAGTTCACCCCGACATTCATCTTACTATTGACGGTAAGAGCGTTGAGAATAACTGCATGGATTCGAACCCTAACCATAATGGCTATATCGTATATTTTATGTGCGAGCCTTTGGCATATAATGCTCTCTTCGTCTTCATTGAACTGCTTAAGTTCAGTGTGATGAATCCGTATATGCTGTACTGTATGGGCCGTATGAACGTCTCATGTCCGAGCCGTACGGGGTATGTCTCATGTCCGAGTCGCATGAGAGTTGCTTCATGACTGAGCCGCATGTGAGTATGTCTCATGTCCGAGCCGCATGAGAGTTGCTTCATGTCCGAGCCTCATGACAGTTTTCCTCATGTCCAAGCCGCATAAGAGACGTCTCATGGCCGCATAAGCACTTTATGAACTGGGCCGCATGAAGACCGACCAAACAGAGCCGCATAAGCTCTTATGAACTGGGCCGCATGAAGACCCACCAAACAGAGCCGCATAAGCTCTTATAAACTGGGCCGCATAAAAACCCACAAAACAGAGCCACTTGAGCTCCTTATAAACTGGGCCGCATGAAGTCCCACCTAATCAGAGCCGCATAAGCTCAAAAACATTAAGTAGTTTTTCTCTGGCTATCTTCTGACTTCTTTCTTTTGTATTTTTTCAGTGAAGTTGCCAGTCAATCCTGCAGGAGAACTCTTGGTAGGTCGAGCTCAATCTGCTGTGGGTGTGCGGTTCGATCATTTAGTTGATTATGTATCGGACTAGTTTCCCAAAGATGAACCTGAGGAGAGGCTGTGAGATATCAAGAACCAGTCCTTCTACTTTCTTTCGGCATGATGAACTTAGGGAAATTAGGGGGCAAACACCTGAAACCTGCGTTCCTCTTCTGGGATGCCATGACTGTAAAGAACCCCAACGTTTTAGATATATCTGAAAGTTGGAGTTTTTCTTCTAACGGAATGGCGATCCACATTCCTCAGATGGAGCGTCACTTTTCGCTGTCGTAGTTCAACATGCTGCCAATGGACAAAAAAATGGTAGACTCCTTGACTTCGAGCCGGCAGGGGATGTTTGTGGGTGATATTAACTATAACAGAAACTTAGGGTCGGTGGTCGCAAGCAAGACACCGATCAGCTGCTACGTGATGGGGTTGGCCCCGGGTAGCTTCTTGAATGTACAGGGTCCAAACTTCCGGTTCTCTCAGACTGACACTTTTATGAAACAGCTTACTCAGAAGGGGTCCTACCCCACTGGTCGGTTGGCGCTGCTGAATTGGATGAACCCCATCCCTTCGTGGACCAACTTGACCATATGGATTTTGCGAACATACGAGAATCTCCTGCGCGAGATTGGCCTCTATCATGCCATTTCGGGCACCTATTATGGTCTTCCCCTAAACAAGAAGCTCTTCATGGCTCTTCTTGAAATGTACAACCGCCGAACGGGGACCTTCTTTACCCCTGGAGGGGAGATGGAGCTCGCTCTCCACGAGATGTGTGAAGTCTCCAAGCTGTCCTGGGGAGACGAAGTTTTTGAGGCATATACTCCTACGAATGAAGAATTTGAGTAGTTGGAGCAGCGGTTCCCGGGCTTTGTGGCTGTCTATCGGGAATTGTTGTGTCACCACAGCACGTGCCAGCAGATGTCGAAGAAGAAGAACGACAGCTCGAAAGGGAACCTTCCTCATACGAAGGCCTGGCTCAGTTATCTTTTTAAGCTCGGCACCTCAGGTCGGGTTTCTCCCCGAAGTCCTCAAACCCGGAAGGAGGTGCAGGACCAGGTGTCGACTGCCAAGAGGGTAAAAACCACAGGCGACAGATTTGGGGGTCAAACTGACTCCTTTAATTATTTTTATCAGGATACCCTGCAAATGTCTGACAAGGCTCTCCTGGCGAGATTTCTGATGGTATGGCTACGGAACTGCGTAGTTTCGGGAGGGGCTGGCTCTATTGAGAGAATCAGCCGTAACTTTATCCTTCCTGCGGTAAAGCTAGTCTTTGGGGCCAGACTAGCTCTCATTTCTGCCATGGTATGTAGCATACATCGTGGCCTCCGTACTTTCTCGTCCAAGGTCATTGTCCTTGATACGACGAAGGACTTTGAACGAATCGAGCTGCCCTATCATTATCTGATGGGACACTGGAAAGCCCTAAGCAACACCTAGGACTAATTTTCTATTCAAATAGATTCCAAAAAATCGAACGAAGTGTCCTTTGAGACATTTCGTCGAACACCTTAACTACCCACTAATACGTGTCCGATACGGACACGTAATGGGTCCAAAACCTAGGGTTAGCCTATCCTACTGTTAGGTTAGGGCTAGGGCATTCCTAAAATGATTTTTAACAGAATTTCTTGTGCAGTATTGAACTGATTTACCTTCCTTTCAGTTTTGTGTGGGGTTCCTGTTTCAGGAATGGCCCTGTTAACTGGAAATTGTTCCAGTTTTCCCCTATAAACTGAATTTCTGAATTATGTATACACTGTTTCTAAATTCTGATCACACACACACACCCACAGTTGCCTCACTGTTTTCCCTGTTCATTCAAGTATTTATGTACACTCTCATGTACACACCCTATATGTATCACACACTCTCTAACACACATACACTAGTATATAGCTATGACACCCCTTGACACACTATGGGAATCATTCCACACACACACACACATACACTGGTACATATTGTGTGCCCCTCTCTCTTTCATGCCTATATATGTATTGAGGGTATGTGTAGATATCCTATATTATAGTGTTGTACCTTGTATAGAATAGTTGTATATAGGAATGTGTGTAAATGTATTACATATATGTGGTTGTATGGGGTAATGTATAGATAGCCAATATGGGTATATTCTAACTAGATTATAATGTATACCAATATGTGTTGTCTAGCTATAGAGAATAACATGTGTGAGATGTGTCTAGTAGGCTATAGGCTAGATATATGACATGTGGAGATGTGTATTGGTAGGCTTGACATGGTATTACCTAGAATAGCCTAGTAAACCTAGAATAACTTGCTAGACCTAGATTAGACTAGTTTGACCTAGATTAGACTTGGTTGACCTAGTTTGACTTCTAGGGTTGACCAGAGTTGACCAAGAGTTGACTTTGGTCTAATTGGGCTAGATTCATGTAGAATACATTGTAGTGCATTACATTTCTATTCTGGACTTGTTGTGACTCGTACTGTTCTAAATAAGAGCCAGACACCACTCCTCGGACAGTACTTTCATCTCGGACTTTCAGTTAACAGGCGAGTACATTCTCTGATCTTTTCATACCTGTCTGGACTATATTCATGCTCTAGATTACTCTACATGATGCTGACACGTATCTTCACGGATTAGTACTATATGGATCCTTTCCTGAGATGTTATCCCTCTACGGGTGCATCGGGTATTTCATGTTCATGTACTTTATCATGTGCATCAGGTACTCCTTGTACTCGTACTAGTTCTCATGTGCTTTCACGTGCCTCATATACTACTCATTACATGAGTTCACGTATCTTAGTTGTATTCATGTGCTTATAACGTAACTTGAATGGATCCTTGTGTACTGATTAGGGCGGGGTGAGTAGAATTGGTTATGTGAATACTATCCCCAGTAGCTGTATAAATGTGCCTCCTTATTTGTATTCATGTGGCCCTAAGCCGTTTACATAACTATATTGTACTCTAAATCACGTAGTCACTTACAGTCTTTACTATCATGTATCTATTTCCAGTTACAAAATATCTCATATTTTACTTGTACTTCCATTCAGCACTTCCTGTATTTTACTCTATTGTAATGATTTATACTCCTAACCTGATATGAACTGTTGAGAGATATGTGCTCGTTCCCGTCCTGACTGGACCTGTTGAAATATTACAGAGGACGAGGCTGAGGCGTTCTGCCCTACTTACTACGGTGCCACACTAGATGAGTGCCCGGATTTGGACCAGCAGCAGGATCCATTAGGACGACACTCCATTAGTTTAGGATTGTCTTACTATTTTGGGATTATTGTACTAGTCTTTGAGATATTCTGAGTTATGTATTATTTTAAACATTTAGAATTCTGGATTGTATCTCTGTGATTCTCTGTTCTGGATATTTTATCTTTCATTATCATTCCATCTTACCTGTTCTACCTTAGCTGTGGTTGAGTTTATATTGTGTTATGTCACCCCCATTCGGGGAGTATAACTGTATTACCTTCAATTGTTAGATGTTGTGACCTAGGACAGCGTTCTACCGCCGACACTGCGGCGTAGGCTAGACGTACCCACGTCTCGTGCCCTTACTCTAGGGTGCGGGTCGTGACAGGGTGGCTATTGATGCACTGCCAGTCTTTGATGAGGCCTGGCCTAGAAGACGACGTAACTGCTGATGATGCTTTTATCTTCCAGTATCGCCGTATACCGTGGGAGTGTAGTACTATGCCAGCCTGTCGGATGGTGCTGGCAAGAGTGGACAGATACACCTTTTTCGTGTTTGTTCCTCATTTTACTGATTAAAAAGTGAATGGTGTACATCTTGATGGTACTGGGCCTCCCTACCTCTTGTCCGATAAGATGCTCCTCTGGTTGTAGAATATCTATCCTGCACACCAGGTATATCGCAACTGTAACTCCGTCTTCTTGGAGCCTTACTTGCCCAGTTGGTTCTTCCGGCAGTTTGGGTACAGTCAGATGTTCCTGGACAATCCCAGCTCCGGCCTGGGTTTTGAGGGAAACTTTCCTGACGGCATCCGGGCTTGGCACTACTATAACACGGTTCACACCCGCACTTGCTTCTCTGTACTTAATGCTAGGGAGTCAGGACAAATTTTGTACTTAGCGGCTCTGTACCATGTTATGGTGAACAAGCCCCCTCATGATTTTGACCCAAGTACCAAAACAAGGAAAAAGAAGGGGAACACGGTCGATGTATCCGACTCAGAGTCCATCAACATAGACGAGGAGGATGACCCTGATGACTTGTCTCTTCCTCCTGCAGATGATGTGGTGGCAGATCAGCCCCCTGTTGCGCCTAGTTCTTCACGAAAGCGAAGCAGGCGTGGGTCCGCTGTTGACGGCATAACTTACTCCCGAAAATGGGCTGCGGTCAAGCCTTGTCGGCTAATCATTAGGGAGAGAAGCGAGGATGTTGATGTCGTTTCAGAGGTGAATCGAATTACAACCATCTTTTTTAGCTCTTCTTTTCCGCACTATGATCTGATCATTCTCTTTTTCTTTGTAGACGTCAGAAGAAGTGGACTCTCGAGAGCCGACTACTATCTCTGAGGTCGACCTGGCTCTAGCCACTCTAATTAGTGATATGAGTGCCGAGCTTATTTCCGCCAGGGTTCTTCCGACGATGGCTGAGGTTCCTCCCGTTGCTGACATCTCAACCCAGGGCGATGTGGGCTCTACTGAGCCTATCCCCGAGGTTGCTGAATTCCAGCCGAGTGATGTTGACCCAATTGCGTCTACCTCCGGGGCGGCTGGGGCAGAGAAACCTGCACCATTCGGCTCAGATGTCGTTGGTGAGGAGGATACAATGGCTGTGAGCGAGCCTCAGCTTCAGCAACCCTCCCCTGGTAAGCTAAGTCAAGTCTTGACTAGTGAGGAGGTTCATTTGCTCTATCTTCACATCCTTCGGGTTAAGCTGATCGATGGTTGCTCCGGATATACAGGTCCTGCTCCTTTGCTGCCAACGACGGACATCATCGGAGGAAAAGTTACCAGAGGGGATCTGGTGGAAGAAAGTATGCCTCCTCCTTCTTCAACTCATATCGAGGGGCCTCCTGCCGGTTCGAGTTCAGGAGAACAGGCAGTGGAACGGCCGAGACGGGAAGAAATGGTCCCTGAACCCTCCTTGGTTCTTGTGGCTCCGGAGGTCGACCTTTCCGCCCTGCCAAGTCTTCGGATTCTTCGGGCTGCGAAGAAGGAGATGGCCGCTATTCAAGCATCCTATCGCTCGGAACTTGTTTCCCTAGTAGCAGGGGCATCAATTTCTGGTGCATCTTCTTCAACTCTGCCAGCTACTCTTCCTTTGACGCTGTCTTCTTCGGAAGTTCTGGATGAATCGTCGAAGAACGTGGTTGATAGTTTCTACTGCCACCTGAAGCGAGGGGTTGAAGCTGCTATGGAGAGGGGGACATCTTTTGCATTGGCCCGTCAATGTGCCCACGGCCAGATTGAACTCCTCAGAACTCTCCCCGGCGGGGCAGGGATGGTCGAGCTTTTGGAGCCCAAATTACTAGAAGCCGATCAGCTCGTGGCCCAGTTTCAAGTACTGCGGCAAGTCGATCTGTCTTCAGCAATAGATCAGGAGCGTGCCTTCCTTATAACAGCCATGGAAAAGGTAAGAAAGATACGGGAGACGTTCGAGCCTGTTCTAGTGAAGGACCTTCAAGATTTATCTTTGTAGAATGATCAATTAAGCCGCAGGGGAGAGGATTGCATTGCTCGGGAAGAGGTCGCCTCTCGTGGGATAATCGATACGAAGGAGCAGATCCTCCAGCTTCAGAGGCAATTGGCTACTTTGGAATCTGAGCTCCAGGCTTCTCGCCAAGACAAGGAGATAATTCTTCAGGACGCCGATCGGGTTACCCGGACCTCTACTGCCTTGGAGCGTGCACTGAAGAAGCTTGAAGACGGCTGGCAGGCGCATGCACATCTGGAGGATGCAGAAAGGTTGACTCAGGAGGTTGAACGTCGGGCCAAGCGGAGGATTGAGCGGTCGACGGCCCAGTTGAAGGACCGTCTCAGAGATATGTGCGTTGCCGAACCATAATCGACCTTTTCTTTCTTTTTATCATTTATGTTATTTCATTTTAACAGGGACATAGTCCCAAAAAAATGTAGTACTTTTGATTTTCAATGAATGACTATGTTTACATCATTCTTTATATGTTGTGCTTGTACTGTATCTTTAGTATTATGGCATTTGCCCCACTGGAGGACTTTTTGTGGACCTATTACCCTTGGTATATACTGGTTTTAGGTATGTATAATAAGTTTGATAGGGTTACCTAGAATAACTCCGCGGTAAGGTGGATATGGAAGTTCTTGGTATCGGGCGAAAAAATGCCATAGAACAGCTGGGTTCCAGAGGCATGAGATTGTGAGAAAAGAGACGCGTGTACTAGAGAACCTAGTACATCATTTGTGGTCAACTGCAGACATTTATGGTCAACTGTGGACATTTGTGGGCCTATTATCCTTGGCGTATCCTAGTTTTGGGTACGGATAATAAGTCGAGAGAAAACCGACATACTTACTCAGAGGTAATGAGGACGTGACAGGAGTGGACTCCACGAAGGGTACATAGAACAACTCAGAGGTAATATGGATGTAGAAGTTCTACGTAAGGGATAATTTGTTTGTGATGGAAGAGAAACAACTCAGAGGTGACATCGACGTGGTTGTTTCGGGAATTTTGTGAATCTGTTACCCTTTTTCATGCACAGAAAGCGCGGGTAATAGATTATGAGAAAAATGCTATTTTGGGGAGAAAGTTCAGAGGTATGATCATACATGACTTACTGCCCAGAAGACGCGATATAGATTCATTTTGAGTGACCAGAGTGTAAGTTCAGCGGTACCTAAGGGTACATAACTCAACAATCCGGTTGATTTAGATGGTATCGTTTAGACATAGTATTTCTTCAGGAACTTGCCGTTGATGGGCATCATAAGCAAGTCTCCGTTTTGCTTTACGAGACGGTAAGCATCATTGGAGAATACAGCCTCGATGATGAACGGGCCTTTCTACTTTGGTTGGAACTTGCCGACGGTTTTGTGATCATAACCATCGGCCTCTGAACTGCCAAAACGAGATCGCCCACTTGGAATGTTCTGAGTTTAACCTTCTTGTTGAAGGCTCTAGAGATGCGCGCTTGATAAAGCTTGATTCGTTGTTGAGCTAACAGACGCTTCTCATCTAAGGCCTCCAACTCCTGTAGCCGGCGACGGTAATTATCATCCGTCGTCAATCGATAAGTGAGGACGACGCGGAGCGAGGGGATTTGAGTCTCCAATGGGAGAACTGTCTCACTTTCATACACCAAAGAAAATGGCGTATTCCCAGTGGCTGTCCGGACTATAGTATAGTACGCCCATAAGCATTCGCCAAGCTTTTTATTCCAGTCGCGTTTGTTTGAGGACACGAACTTTTTGAGAAGCTTGATTATAGTTTTGTTTAATGCTTCAACCAAAGCATTAGCCACCGGGTTGTAGGGTGTTGACGCAACATTCTGAATCCGATGTTTGTCGCAAAATCGATAGAAGGCGTGGCTTGCGAACTGCGGACCATTGTCGTGGATGATCCTTCGAGGCAGTCCAAAGCAATAGAAGATGTGATACTTGAGGATGCTGATCATGTTTGATGTCTTCACTTCTGCAAGCGAAATAGCTTTCGCCTATTTGGAGAAGTAATCCGTAATCGCCAGTATAAAACGGTGTCCTCTGGATGAGGGTGGGGTGATTGGACCGATAATATCCATTCCTTATGCCTCAAATGGCCAGGATGCCATTATCGGATGTAGGAATTCAGATGGTTGGTGTATGAAATCTATGTGGACCTGATAAGCTTTGCACTTTCTTGTATCGTCTATCGTATCTGCCACCATCGTAGGCCAGTAAAGCCCATACGGCGAAGGCGGTCTTGTAATTTCGGGCCAGATTGATGGGCCCCACAAACACCATCGTGAGCTTCACATACAGTTTCTTTGGCTTCTGTATTTGATAAACATCGAAGCAGTTGTCCATCATAGGATCGCCGATACAGCATTTTTGTCTCAGTATTGTAGAAGAATCTGAGAGAATGTCTTCTAATAGAAGTGGCTTCTTTCGGATTCTCCGGTAAGATGTCGTAGACTATGAAGTCAATAAACGGAAGCCTCCAATCCTGTGTCTCATCGGCCGTCAGGGCAGATTAGCTCTCAGCAAATTGGACGTTGTTCTTGGGACAGACCAATTCATGGCCTATTACGTCAACCAAATGATAAGTACAATTTGGGACCGCTAGAGAAGCAGCCAGTCCTACTAGGGCATCGGCTTCAATGTTCCAGAGTCTGGGAACATGTTCTATGAAGAATCCTTTCAGGGACGTAATGATAGTGATTGCTATTTGGTGATAGAGGATCATGTCTTCATGACGAACTTCGTAAGAACCCCGGATCTGATTGACGATTAACTGTGAATTGTCATATGCTTCCAGGTACTCTACCCCCAGTTCCTTTGCCAGTCGGAGGCAGATTACCAAGGCATTGTACTCGGCCACGTTATTTGAACAAGGTTCCGTGAGTGAGTACGCCCGATTGATCACCAAGCCAGAGGAAGAAATCAGTACTACTCCGACCCCAACGACGATATTGCCCTTGGGCCTGGTCCTTGAAGCACCGTCGAAGAACATTCGCCAAACGTTAGCATGGGAAGCCATATTTGAATTAACGACCTCGTCAGGGATCTTTTCATATATTCTGGTTGACTCCGAACCTGGATGGGTTGCTAAAAAGTCTGCCAGAGCTTGACCTTTAACAGTCTTCTGCGGAACGAAGATCATGTGGTAGGGAGACAATAATATCGCCCAAGTAGCAAGACGAGAGCTGAGTGCACCTGGTTTGGTCATGAGGACCCTAAGAGGGTTGACTCATGATATAACATGGATGGTTTGTCCTGTAACATAGTATCGCGTCTTCTGAATAGCGAACACCAAGGCAAGACATTCTTTTTCTACAACGGTGTATCTATGCTCAGGTCCTATCATCATTCGGCTGAGATAATAGATAGCCTGTTCATACCCTGCATCATTGTTATGTGCTAGTAGAGCACCGAGGGAATGCTCCATTGCTCGCACATAGAGCATAAAAAGTTTTCCAGCAACCGGGGCCACCAGGACTGGAGGGTTCGACAGATATTCCTTAATGTTGTCAAAGGCACGTTGGCACTCCTCATCCCATACAAAGGAGACGTCTTTCTTCATGAGATGTGTGAATGGTTGACATCGCCCGGAGAGGTTAGAAATAAACCTCCTGATATAGGCTAGCCTTCCTTGCAGGCCTCTGAGTTCTCGGAGATTTCTCGGGGGACCCATCTCCATGATTGCCTTCGGCTTCTCAGGGTCTATTGGATTCTCTGGACGATAATAATAAAACCCAAGAATTTCTTGCTGGATACACCCAAGAAGGATTTGGTAGGGTTCATCTTCAAGTTGTGCACTCACATCAGGTCGAATACTGTCCCCAGATCGTACAGATGATCTTCCTTAGAGCGGCTTTTGACAGCGATGTCATCGACATAACATTCTACTGTCTTACACAGGTGATCTATGAAGATGACGCTCATAGCTTGTTGGTATGTGGCACCGGCATTCTTTAAACCAAAGGGCATGACTGTGTAGCAGTACACACCAATTGGCGTTCAAAATGATGTATGCTTTTCGTCGTCAGGACACATCTTGATTTGGTTGTATCCTGAGAAGCCATCCATGAACAATATGTGCTTAAAGCCACATGTGTTGTCGATCATTATGTCCATAATAGGAAGTGGGAACTCATCCTTAGGACATGCTTTGTTCAGATTTCAGAAGTCGATGCAAATTCGGATCTTTCTATTCTTCTTGAGGACCGATACTATGTTGGCGACCCAGTCTAGATGTTGTTCCTCCTGGATGAAGCCACTGGCTATCAGTTTGTTGACCTCAGCTTCGATAGAATTCATAATGTCCCGGTGGAACAGTCGTTGCTGTTGCTTGACCGGTTTTGCGTCCGGATGAATGTTGAGTTTATGGAGAGCAACCTCGGGGTTTAGCCCTGGTATGTCCTCATAGCTACAAGGGAATACGTCAATATACTCTCTGATGAGTTGCAAAAGCGACTCCCGCTCTTCGTCTGTCAGGATTTTACTGACGAAGATTGGCTTTGGAGAGGATTCATCGTCGAGGTCAACTTGCATGACCTCATCTTCGGTAGGAGGATCTCTTTGTTCAAAACGCTTCTTCCACTGCGCATCTCGCTGTTGAACCCAAGGCTTTAACTCGAGAAGCTGGGGTACATCTTCATCTTCTTCATAGGCGTCAGCAAATGCCATATTGACAGACCAAACTTGTCTGAATTCGTTCCCGATGCTGACATCCGAATCGGAAGTGGGTGATCCGGTTGAATGTTAATGCCAGTCGCATTCCTCATCCGAGCTTTCAGGAGTCGTTGCGGGTGTAACATAGCCTAGACCACGTCTGGTTTTGTTGTAGTAATATCGTAGTTTTTCAGCCGGGACCGACAATTGCAAAGGTAATCGCCGGCCGGTGCCGTAATTCAAGCCTAGCATACACTATAAGAAAATGCAAATTATGCGACATATGGACTATGTATCTAAAAGCTAGATTTGTATCGCCAAAGAGTTTCAGCGACATATCTCGTTATGTCGCACGTATGTCGCGATAGCCTTGTCTGAAAAAGTATATGGCGACATGAACACACCATGTCGCGGAAAGATACCTACTTTTGGCGACATCACACACATTTTTTAAAAAAAAGTTTCGGCGACATGTGTCATTTTATGTCGCAGAATGTAAGTATATTTGGCTACATAACACATGTCGGGGAAAGTTGTTTTTTTGAATGTATAGGACATGACTTTCTGCTACACAATTGTGTGATGTTGCGAAAGCTATTTTATAGAAATAATATTTTTTTCTGTTTGCATATATTTTTCAACATAGATATGCGAAAACCCTATTTCGAAATTAAATTATAAAACTAAAATTCATATTAAAAGAACTTGAGAACAAAGAGCAACAAGTTGTACCCACAACATGATATCCAAAGTTTTGTCATAAAATAATCCATTAATGCAAATATCTTAACAACTTCAAGCATTCAACACGACATGTAATGTATCCCACAAACGTATTGTATTCCAGCTTAGATAACTATAATGTGGACAAAAATACATTAATTTACTGTCTTCCAAAAAAATTGCCCGAGACTATTCCCAAAAAATTTGCCCGAGTCTCTTTCCAAAAAGTCAACTTGTTGTCCATGTGATCCTGCAAACAAAAATTAAAGAAAACAAAATTGTAAGTAAAACAAAATATATAAAAGAATGAAATTTTATCTCTATAACTCATTACTATTCAAATATTTTTCTTGACTCTATATTATACTAACTGAAATAAAACACAAGAACATCAAGCTCTATAAAATTTTGATATTGCACAAAATAAAAGAATGTTTCAGAGGAAAAAGTCACTCTACTAATACAAATATGGGTAAAAAAAATATAAGCATTTAGAAGGTCATATGAACACATACACATGATAAAGTTTCGGAAGGTCCAAATATCATTTTTTTACGATTCTAAAATTTCAGAAGGCTGTCTAATGGTGAAGCTGTTAATCTCAGGCTCCTCGAAAATACGCTCTTAATTTACACGGAGAATGGTCATTCCAGTGTTAAAACGCAGGAGAATGACCATTCTCCGTCTTAATTTACACGGAGAATGGCCATTCTCCGTATAATTTAGCACGGAGAATGGTCATTCTCCGTGTAATTTTCACGGAGAATGGCCATTCTCCGTGTTAATTTACACGGAGAATGACCATTCTCCGTGCTAAATTACACGGAGAATGGTCATTCTCCGTGTAAATTAAGACGGAGAATGGTCATTTCTCCTGCATTTTAACACTGGAATGGCATTCTCCGTGTTTCTAACACAGAGAATGGACATTCTTCGTCTTAATTTACACGAAGAATGGTCATTCCAGTGTTAAAACGCAGGAGAATTACCATTTTTCGTGCTAAATTACACGGAGAATGGCCATTCTCCGTGTAAATTAAGACAGAGAATGGTCATTCTCCGTGTAATTTTTACGGAGAATGGCCATTCTCCGTGTTAATTTACACGAAGAATGACCATTCTCCGTGCTAAATTACACGGAGAATAGCCATTCTCCGTGTAAATTAAGACGGAGAATGGTCATTCTCCTGCGTTTTAACACTGGTCATTCTATCTTGCATTAGTATGGGTTGTAGTGTTGGTCATTAGGATTTAGGTATTAGTCTTTGTTCAGTCCTTTGTCTCAATGTTTTAATCCAATTTTCTTAATGTTTCAGTCTTGTACTAATGATGGAAATCTTAGCCTATATTAGGTATTCAGCCCTTGTTATCAATCCCATGTATAGATGCAAACATATATAGTTCAGTCCCTTAACTCAAATGTAGGACTGGTGCATGTTATAGGGAAACTGAACTTGAGGGCAATATATGAGCAATGCTAAGTTGTATATCAACTAATGTGGACATGACATCAAGGTGAAATGGTCTGAAGTTAGTTCAAAAATGAACTCCAAAGGACAAATACTAAAATCTGAACAAAAGTTATAGATTAGGCATTACAAGGTGACAAGAACATTTGTTCTTAACTGAACATGACAACATATGAACCTGTTCTCATCTTGATCAATAAATGGTAACATGGATACCTATGATTTGAACTGAACTATATGATATATACCTGCACATAGGTGGTATCATTTGTTGATCTAAAAACTGATACCAAGAAGCAATAACCATTGGGTTCACAACTGAACCCAAAGTGAATACCTGCACTTGGACAGACATTCAGAGATGAATGGGAACAGAACCAATATTGCCATTCAACTGCAATTGCCTGAATAACCAAGAAGTGGATAGGGCAAGATTCAAACTGGTCTTAATGTCCTATTCGAAAGGGTAGATCATTAATTTGATGTAAGGAGGACAGAATAAAAATAGGTTCAGTCTTCATTTTGGTTCAGTCCTCAAATGTTTTAGTTTCAGTTTGAGTTCAGTCCTAGTTATATTGTTCAGTCTCCTATTACATGATCAATCCTACTTGCCAATAATATAGTCCACTATTGAAATATAGTTTCAGCCCCTGTATGTATATGAGTTTAGTCCTAACTCTCACTGTTAAGTCCATATCTTGTATCAGTCCTTGTGTGGACTGGGTATCACACCCTACATTCAGTTCACCTGGGTTAGACCTTAGCATCAGACAAGGGGTAGTTGGATAGATGGGGAAAATGTGGAAGAATGCCTCAGTTTCAAGTTCAGAGCACATGTATCCTTTGTGCAGTCTCAGTTTGGGTTAGTCCATGCCCTACATTTCATCATTCCATCTTGCATTAGTATGGGTTGTAGTGTTGGTTATTAGGATTTAGGTATTAGTCTTTGTTCAGTCCTTTGTTCAGTCATTAGTATGGGTTGTAGTGTTGGTCATTATGATTTAGGTATTAGTCTTTGTTCATTCCATCTTGCATTAGACCATTCAAAGCCACAGTTATATGACAACCTCTAGATTGCAGTTATAAAGTGAAAGTTGGATTATGACATATTAGACATGACACGGTAAGGATAATATTAAGTTACCAGCACCACTGGCTAGTGACTCCATAGGACTGGGCACATGCAATTGAAGATTATTAGACCCCTCAGTCATGTTATCTTCAGGTGTAGAAACAAGACGGGATGATTTACGAGTGGGACCATTGTATACGACCTAAAAATACAAAATACATAGGTATTAAGGCATTGTTAGTAACATAATTCAAATACAACATTTCATTTGAGAAGCATATCATATTTATTACCTTTTCCATTTGAGGATTAGAATGCCCATTATTCTCATCTTCGCTGCTAGACGAACTAAGCAAATCATCACAATCGCCAGGTCGATACTCATTATCATCTCTCTCACTTGCATTTCTTTTACTATTTTTAGCCAAACTTGTTTGGATGACCTTCTCAAATGGGTAAATCTAAACCCTAAAATTAATTATCGATAGAAAACAACAAGGTGGATTGGTAAATCTAAACCCTAAAATCAGCAAAACACTCAAATAAGAAATCAATAAAACCCTAAAATCAACAAAACACGGAAAAGGAACCTCTAAAAAAATTGAGATTATGGTGGTGGAAGCACCTTTCGGTGGTGGAGATGTGGTGGTGTCGATGTCCTCTCCACAGGTGGTAGGAGGTATGGTGGTGGTAGCCAAAAAGGAAATCTGATTTGATTTGTAAATCAAATAGGAAACCAAAAGGGAATCGGTCATACCTTCCTTCAACCTCACGCCTAAGAGCTTTTGGGGAGAACAAAACACGCCAGAGACAAAGAGCCGGCGCCAACACTGTAGTTGGGGGATTAATTTTGTTTAGGTTTTATTTCATATAATTTAGGTTATTATTCAATAAAAAATTATAAATATATTTAGTGTCCTTTTGCGACAGGACTAGTTATGTCGCCAAACACATAGTGGTCTTTCTGCAACATGTTCCACATGTCGTAGAATATGTAGTATCTTTCTGCGACATGTACCACATGTCGCAGAATATATAATATCTTTTTGTGACATATCGATGTCACGATATGTCAATAATTTGTGGCAGGATTGTTATTTAGTTTCCCTCCGGTAAATTTATATGTTTCCTGCGACATATTATAACTCATGTCGCCAAAACATGTAAAAATTAGCTTTTGGAGCCATAAAAGACCCTATGTCGCTAAAATATATTGCTAAAAATGTAATTTCTTGTAGTGATAGTCTCCATATTATACCCCTAATTTTGTATGAGGTACTTGGATCGGGAGCTATACAGATAAAGGGACAGTCTCCCGGTGTCGGGTTCGAGATCATCTTCTTCTATCCGGAAGGGCTGTGGATCATTCTTTCGGCCAAAGACGATTGGATGATCCTCTCCCTCGACTATGAAGCAAGCGCCTTCCACGGGAGTGAGTTGGTTCACGGTATAGACATTTGTCACTTGGGTGTGTAGGTTGGTGCCTATACCGTGTTTCATAGCATACATTATACAAAGTTTATTAAGCTCGAGGTAGTTCAAAGATAGCCCTTTATTGATAAAGTAAGGTATCTTTTCAGGTGGGATTACATCGTCAGCAGAAAGAACATCAGTGTGGGCAGCCACATACTTGGCTAGTTCTAATTCCTCTTCAGCTACCCCTGTATCAATAAAGACTGAGAGGATGACCTGGGCAGCTTGATCATCAGAGGCTCCACTGGTGGTGCTGAACGTGGGGTCGTAGACGCACTGGCGATCCCTGGCTTAGCACTTGGTGCTGGACGTGGAGTTGTTGGCTTACTAGCAGTCCATGGCTTAACGCTTGGCTGTCGACTTGTCCTGGGAAGACGAATCGTCATAGGCTTAACAGAATGATTGATCTCTTCTGTTTTTCATTGGCCGACTTTTGGCAGCCTGATTGTCAGTGGCTCCGTAGTGGGTCTCGGCCCTTAGCCAGATCTTGGCAGTCGGATTGTCATCTGCTTCTTTTGTGCAATGAGTACCGGAAGACTAGTTGCTTCTCAACGCAGAGTGGTTATAAGAGGTACAGTCCTGCCTGGTTTGCGGGGTTGGAGATAGATTCTCAAGGGTTCCTCAGGCCCTGCAATGGCCTCGGTCTGCTCTTGAACATCCTCCATGATCAGGTGCCTTTTTGATTTCTCATACAAGCAAGAATCCGAATAGTTGGATTCCACCCCTTTGAAAGGATCGATGTCGGCAAATTTTGTCTTTATAAAGCTGTGCTTGTCAATGTATTTGAAGCACTGGTGCAATATGGAGGGCACGATCATATAATCATGTATCTATGGACAATCCAGGAGAATATTGTAGGAGGTATCTGCATCTATGACATAGCAGGTTACTTCCGACTGAAGGTCGCCAATTTGGTACTTCAGGTGAATCTTTCCAATGGGATAGCTTCTTTCGAAATAAAAACCGCTGATAGCGGTGCTAGTAGGAGTCAGCCGATGCATAGGGATGAACAGGAGGTGAAGCAAGCTCTTCGGAATAATGCTTATCGAAGAACCGGGACCAATGTGCATCCGATCCACCTTGATGTCGTCGACGTATCCAGTATAATACAGAGGACGATCGTGCAGGTTGGTCTTGATAAGCATGTCATGCGGAGTGAACACAATGTTGGGCATTGTACCTGTAAAAGCATTGTCTTGGAGATCTGCCGGCGAGCTCTCTCCTGTAAACTTGACCTGAGGCAGATATGCGTCGGCATTCTGGAGTGCTTCGTTCAGTGTGACGCGAACATCTTTGGAGAGTCTCAGAAGCTCATATAATGATAATTTGGCTGGTGTGTTGGCCAATTGTGCCAAAATGACAAAATTATAAGGCCTTTTCAGCCCCTGAGGTGCGTCCTTACGGAGCGGCTTGTCAAATCGGGTCTCCTTTGGCTTAGGCTTGTCGGCCGGCGAAGGCTGAGAAGGTCCTGGGGCATCAGCAGTGGCCGACTGGCGTTATTCGGCCGAGTTATCCGGTGTAGGTTGAGACTGTGTACCGGACCGGGTGACGACAGCTGTCGCTTCTTCGATATCGGCCGAGATTGTACGGCAGGACTTGACTTTCTCGCCCTTCTTCTTGCCAGTAGAGGGTGATGCTGGCTGGGTTATTTTAGATACTAAGTCCGGATGGACCCACATGACCTTCTCTCGTGATGTGGTGAGGGGTACCAGCCCAGTAGCCTGGTCTCGGGGAGGTGGAAGATTAGCGACCTCCATTATTGCCCGGGGGATGGGTACTACGTCGTCTTGGGTCCTCGTCGGCGGGAAGCTGCCAAATTAGACTGACACCATGTTGGCAGCGACCGTCACCTCCTCGAAATCAATGGCCAGGGCCTTGGAGTCGATGAGGTTCTTGATGTACCGCTTCAATTGGAAGCAGTCTTGTGTAGCATGGTGGACGTAGCGATGGTAGTGACAGTACTTGGGGCTCTCCATCTCTACAGGTCAAGGTTCATGCCTTGGCGGAGGGAGCTGAATTCTGTCTCCTTGTAAGAGCATGTCAAAGATGGGCTTGACATGACTATCCTCGAAGGAGTAAGTCATCTGCGGCCACTGCTTTTTTGTCTGCTTCGATTTGGGCTTCGGGGCTGTGTCGGCCACCATAGCCTGTTTGCCCTTGTTGTCTCGGTTGTTGGAGGAATTACCGTCGTTGTTGTTGTTGGCATTAGGGCGTTTGCCCTTGTCCTTCCCGTCCGAGATGTGCAATCCTAGTTGGCAAGCTTTCTTCAACTTAGTTTTTGCGCTAGTGGCACTGATGATGAAGGTCTTCTAGTCCTTAAATTGACTTTCGCCCATCCAGAGGCTGATTGTGGGGAGCAGCCTCTTCTGGTAAATTTTAATTAAGGAAGAGTCCGGATTACCGAAAGGCAATCTCATTGCGGTTTGGCGAAACCGCTCGATGTAATTCCTCGTCAGTTCTTTTTCTCCATGAACGACGTCCATAAGGTTTGACTGTTTCACTTAACAAAATGCCTGGAAATTGGATTTTGAAAATAAAACGAAAAAAAGTACACGAATACAAATTTGATTCTGGGAAGTATTGCTATGGAAGTCTGATATGTAAATGATCACTTTGTTCCTTGGACCATACGATGATGATGAAGATCACTGCTAGAAAATGAACAATTGGAAGAATTAAGTCACCAGAAAGGTATCGACGCACTTGGGCACTGATGGCGAGGCCGAATGCTTTCCTGCTTTGCTTCACTCTGTTCCGAAAGAAAAGTTGAAGAAGAATGCTCCGAAAAATCAAAGTCACTGGGCTCTGATCTCTATGTATTCTCTCATTTTTCTCTCTGTCTCTCCCTTATATGAGAAAAATCAGTCTATTTATAGACTTGGCTTCTTGTGCGTAAAAACTCAGCAAAAGTTCCGTCTTTACGCTAACAACTACCACCCATGACCGAAGTCATCCTCAGCATACGTTGACACGTGTCCCATCATTTCAATAAGAATAGGATGCACGTACACACGTTCTTCGAGATATGTGGCATGAAATCCATGTAGGCAAACCACGTTCTGAATTGGAATAGGGCGTAAAAATAACCCAAATATACCCTGAGCGTAAAGTAGTAGACTAGGCGTACAATAGCCCTGATGTAGACTTCCCGCGTAAAGTGGTTGTTAAATAACCTTGAGCGTAAAAGTAGCCCAAATAAACCTTACGCACACGTCAACCGTTGAGCGTAAAAAACTCGTATAGTCTCCGTGCATAAAAGAAGCCATATTATGAGCGTAAAGTGGCTCAGTCCACATACTAAACGACAAATGGGCCTCTGTGTAAAACAAATCCTTTTGATTTCTGTGATATATGCCATCATTAAATCTTCATGTCAGACTTTGCATTAAATGCAAGACTTGACAGCTTTGTCCAGCGTAAAAGTGGCTAGCCTGTCTTGGGCGTAAAATGATTAGCCTGCTTCGGGCGTAAAGTGATTAGCCGCTCTTTGGCATAAAGTGGATCGATTTGAATGGAATGATCCTTATCTTTGACTCATTCTTATGAAGCACTTTTTACGCTCCTACAAGACCCCCTTCAAAGTTTTCAAATATCTTCAAAATTTGAAACACTTTGAACAGAAGCGTAAAAATTGAGATTTGACCAGTCAGCGTAAAATTCGGGATACTCAACAGTCATCCACGTAAAAGTGGGGATATCCAACAGTCGGCGTAAAATCAAGAAATAGTGTCGGTCAACACTTAACCGTCACAATGAATTTTTTTCTCGAAACTTTTGAATGCCTTTTCACCTCCCCGAGTTTGCATTAATAATGAGCAGTTTCCCATAAGGAATATGAAGAGTTGATTTAATTGTATAAATAAAGAGGAATTCTTCATTCTTTCCATTCATCTTCATAGTGACATGGTGCCAAAGAAAGAGATTAACAATGAAGAGGCTTCTAGCTCTAGGCTTGATTTTGAGCGAGCACGCAATTTTGTAGGGTGCTTTGGACTGACTCCAGCAGTCTTCAGTCACATCGATGGTGGTCCTCCAACTGCGTATGAGGGATCAGGAGATGCAGAAGTGTTTCTTAATTTGATGCGCCGCTCGGGGATTCGCAACATGCACGACTTAGGTGCCTTCCTTCGTCAGCCCAATGAAGGAGAGAAAAAATAATATTCCAAGTATTGCGACTCTTTTATGTGTAGGGGTCCACTTCCCCCTTTTATATAAATAAAATCTTAATGTTAATCTCATTTGTTGGTACATAGAATTGTTCAACACTTCTTTAACTGCATTTATGGTTGTTTATTCCCAAGAGAAACAAAACAACACGTGGCATCTGCTTTGTGGTCACGAGCGCCTTTTTAGTAGGATCTTTCCTGAAATAGACTCATGCCAACCGTTTCCTCAACCCTTATAAATAGCTGAGTCAAAGAATGTTTTATACATTCTCATTCTCATTCTTTCGAAGATAGCTTCTAGCAAATGATGATGCTTGCTGTTCTTCTGTACGCTTGGTCGACAGACGTTGATTTAACAGTTCTCAGAGCCGAATCATCTGACCTCAATGGTAAGTTTAATTCATCTTTTTGTCGAAAATAGATGCCCATGAGTGTAAATCCTTGACAGATGTAGAATCTTATAGGTAAGATGCACGGGCGTAAAAGCCTTGTTGAATAATACGCTCATGAAACATTGGCGTAAAGAACCTTTGTTGAATAGGGTGCACATGAGACACGGGCGTAAAAACCTTGTTGAGTAGGGCGCACGAGCATCAGTCTTTAATTGATTAGTAAGTGACTGATGATAAGATTTTTCTGTTGTCTTCTGCAGAAGCTTGACTGAAGATTTTTTCCAGAACCGGTATTGGCGATTTTGACGCTGTGAGGAATATTCTTCTGACATCAGCATCAGGGAGCTCATGCGCTTTTGACACGCAAATCAGACAACTCAGAACTTTTCGTGGGATAAAAGGGTCTTCCTTAGATGGTAGGAAGAGCCTTTATACACAAAAAGTTGGATGGTGGAGTCAACTCTATCTCGAGAAATTGGGTAGTAGAGTTCCTTTCACGGCAGGACTAGGAATTGTATCCCAATGCTGGATACATTCCTATCTCCCCTGGAAGGCCGCCACTTCTTCACTAATTGTATTGGCAGCAACACGTCTTCGGGCTGCCATACTCTGGGATTCTCCTATCGTCTGAGAGAGAAGATCCGAGTTTGATTCCTTCCGTTCTAGTCGCCATTGAGACTCAGACAGTAAGGAATTGACACCAACAACGAATCCGATGAAGAAGATCCAAAGAAGAAATAGATCTCGATTAGGTCATCGTTGTTGTATAGAATAAAAATCCAAGATTGTAATAGATTTCCATTATGATTTGTAAGAAAGTCTAAGAAATATAATAGACTTTTATGATGAAATGAGAATGGAAATGACAAGTCTTCTATGCTCAATGATTTGTATCTATCCAAAAGTAGTATAGACATGATAGATAATAAAGTCTTGTTTTCTGTTTAGAGTATACAATACTATCAGAGGTATTATGGACATGACAGCATGTAAGAACTCAGAGAAAAAAGTAGATTAATATCTATGCAGAGGTCAAATGGAAATGATAGATAAGAAGAGTAAGTGGATTTAATATTTATCCAGAGGTCATGAAAATATGATAAATAATGAATCCCACTTCTCTTTTTTTTATATCAATTGATAAAATAGAAGATTTAAAATCCCTCTCCAAGGAAACAAGAAATCAGCTTAA
The DNA here is from genome assembly GCA_029216955.1 of Iris pallida. Lineage (NCBI taxonomy): Eukaryota > Viridiplantae > Streptophyta > Magnoliopsida > Asparagales > Iridaceae > Iris > Iris pallida. The sequence continues at coordinate 23,338,719 of JANAVB010015000.1, read as the reverse complement.
CCAAACCTTGGTAGCTGGGGAATAAAGAGACAGACGTCATGAGCATATATGTCCATATTAATGGATGAATGAACCAACATAACTCTCGGGAAAAGAAAATATTGATTCAATTCCATAATTAAATGGATGAACCTGATAAAATGAACGGACAGACCTTTTTGGGAATGAAAGGTTGTTTTCAAAGACCAGTTCATCAATAGATCTCTCCTATAAACATTCGAAAACTCTTTGTAACGTTTTATTCTTATTTCCACTCCACTATTGGAAATGTCTTCCAAGGATATGCAGCAAAAGAATGAAGTCTTCATGAAGGTTGAGGACGTCATCGAGACACATCCCGTCGAGCCAATTGTGTCAGGCCCAACCGAAGTAAGCGAGAACTCTTCTACGCCCAAGCCACCACAAGATATCCTTGCTTTCTTAGTGGAGCCAAGGAAAACTCCTGAAGAAGAAGCACTGAGGATGGCTGTCTGCAAATTTTTTATGAGTTCTGGCAACGATGCTTTCTATGCATTTGCTGACTATGTATTCAATAAGGAAGGCGTAGGCAGTGGCCCTCGTCCTTAATCTTTTGTCTTGAACAAAAATAATAATAAAAGAAACTTTATTTTCATCATCATTTTTCTTTATACATAGTACTTTTTAAAGAATTTGCCATTGATTGGCATCATGAGTAGATCTCCATTAGGCTTTGATAACCGATAGGCACCATTAGAAAACACGATCTCAATTACATAAGGACCTTCCCATTTCGCTTGGAATTTTCCTTTGCTTTTGTGAGTCATAATCATCGATCTTCGAACGGCTAATACTAACTCGCCAATCTTGAATACCCTCTCTTTAACTTTACGATTGAAAGTTCGAGATATACGGGCTTGATATAGTTCAATATGCTGTTGTGCTTGAAGACGCTTCTCGTCTAATCCTTCAAGTTTTTGGAGTCGTAAGCGATCATTGTTCTCTATAGTTAGCTCATTAGCAATAGCTATTCGAAGAGATGGAATCTGGATTTCCAAGGGAAGAACAGCCTCACATCCATAAACTAATGAAAATGGTGTAAAACCCGTAGGAGTTCGGACTGTTGTTCGATAAGCCCATAAACATTCTCCAAGTTTCTCATTCCAATTACGTTTATTAGAAGAGACAAACTTTTTGAGAAGTTTAATAATAGTCTTATTGAAGGCTTCGGCTAGACCATTAGCAGTTGGATTATAAGCCGTAGAAGCCAAATTTTGAATTTGATTCTTATCACAGAACCGATAAAATGCCTGACTGGAAAATTGTGGACCATTGTCATGAATTATCCGTCGAGGAATCCCGAAGTGATAAATGACATGATGTTTGATGAAGCTGATCACATTAGATGTTTTCACTTCAGCAAGGGAGACTGCTTCTGCCCACTTAGAAAAATAATCGGTTATAGCTAATATGAACCGATGTCCTTTTACAGAAGGAGGGTTAATAGGACCAATGACATCCATACCCCAAGCTTCGAAGGGCCAAGAAGCTGCTGTAGGATATAGAAATTTAGAAGGTTGGTGAATAAAATCGGCATGAATCTGACATGCTTTACACCTTCTGGCGTAATCTACAGCATCTGCTATCATGGAAGGCCAATAATATCCCATTCTGCGAATGCGATCCTGTAATTTCGGACCTGGTTGATGAGCACCACAGACACCATCATGAGCCTTACGGAGTATCAATTTAGCTTCACTTTCTGAGAGACAGCGCAGCAAGAGTCCATCATATGAGCGACGATATAACATATGTAAAGATGAATCATAATAGAATCAAAATGATCGTCTTTTAATTGATGCAGCTTCTTTTGGATCTTCAGGTAAAATCCCATGAACCGCGTAATCAATGAATGGAGTTCTCCAATCCCTCTGTTGAGAGCTTGATTCTGTAGTATAACTCTATTCAATACACAAATTATTCTTGACACAGAATAAATTTCGGTCCAACAAAGTAATTGTATTTTGTTTTCGGATTGGAACAGCCAAATTTACAGCTAAGCTAGCAAGAGCACCAGCCTCCATATTCTGAGAATGTGGTACGAATTCAATGAAGAATCCTTTGAATGAAAGGACTAATTCGACTACTACTTGATGATAAGGGATGAGATCAGGATTTCTGACTTCATAGGTCCCTCTAACCTGATTAACAATCAGCTGAGAGTCTCCATAGGCTTCCAGGAATTCAATATCCAATTGTTTTGCGACTTGGAGACCAATCAATAGAGTATTATATTCTGCTACATTATTGGAGCATGGTTCATTGAGAGAATAGGAATGGTATATGACCATTTTGTCAGGAGAGACCAAGACGATTCCTACCCCAGAGACAATATTACCTTTAGGTCCAACCCGTGATGCTCCGTCAAAATATAATTGCCAAATGTCATTTTTCAAAGTCATATTGCAATCTAGAACTTCATCTGGAATGTCCTCATATAACTTTGATGTTTCCGGTATAGGATGAGCAGCTAAGAAATCAGCTAATGCTTGACCCTTTACTGATTTTTGAGGTATATAAACCATGTCATAAAAAGTGAACAACATCGCCCAGGTAGCTAACCTAGAGTTAAGAATGCTTGGTTTTCTCATCAATACCCGAATGGGGTTTATTCTGGAGATGACATGGATAGTCTGTCCTGTCACATAATGTCTTGTCTTTTAGACATCAAAAATCAAGGCCAGACATTCCTTTTCTACAGGAGTATACCTGTGTTCTGCTCCGACCATCATTCGGCTAAGATAATAAATTGTTTGTTCATGCCCTATATCACTTTTTTGTACAAGAAGAGCACCAAGTGAATGATCTAAAGCTCGAACATATAGCAAAAATGGTCTTCCTATCACTGGAGGTACCGAAATGGGTGGATTTGTAAGATATTGCTTGATGTCATTAAAGGCTTTCTCACATGCTTCATCCCAAATAAATGATACACCCTTCTTCAATAGACGGAAGAAAGGTTGACATCTTCCAGAGAGATTGGATATGAATCTCCTGATATATGCAATGCGACCTTGGAAGCCACGGAGTTCTTTTAGATTGCGTGAAGGACGCATTTCAAGAATTGCTTTAACCTTATCAGGATCAACATGGATATCCTGAGAAGTAATGACAAATCCTAAAAACTTGTCACTGGAAACCCCTAAGAAAGACTTAGTAGGGTTCATTTTCAATTGATGTTGGCGCATCAATTCAAATACTGTCTTCAAGTCTTGAATGTGATTTTTTTTTGATCGACTCTTAACAGAAATGTCATCTACATAACATTCTACTGTCTTCCGTAGATGTTTTTGAAAGATGTTGCTCATGGCCCGTTGATATGTGGTACCGGCATTTTTAAGACCAAACGGCATCACCGTATAGCGGTAAACCCAAGGGGTGTACGAAAAGTGGTATGCTTCTCATCTTCTGGATGCATCTTAATTTGATTATATCCTGAGAATCCATCCATGAAAGACATGCATTCAAAACCACATATATTGTCTATCATGACATCAGTAATTGGAAGTGAAAATTCGTCTTTTGGACAAGCTGCATTAAGATCTCGAAAATTTATGCAAACTCGGACTTTTTCGTTCTTCTTTATAACAGGAACAATATTGGCAACCCAATCGGGGTGTTGTTCTTCACGAACAAAACCACACGTGATCAGCTTTTTGACTTCTGTTTCAATTGCATCCATCATATCTGGTCTAAAACGCTGTTGCTGTTGTTTTACAGGCTTAGCATTAGGAAGAATATTGAGTTTATGAGTAGCTACTTTGGGATCTAAACCTGGCATATCCTCATAACTCTATGCAAAAATATCAATATATTCTTTGATTAGTTTTATTAATTCTTTCTTTTCATCTTCAGAAAGATTCTTACTGATGAATATTGGTTTGGGCGTAGTTCCATCTCCAACATCAATCTGGACAATCTCGTCCTCTGTAGGTGGTTGTCGTTGTTCAAAATGAAGCTTCCATTGAGTATCCATCTGTTGAGCCCAAGGATCATTCTCAAACGGCTCAGATTTACCATCAATTTGAACCATGTAAGCTGAAAATGTTTGCTCAGATTCATCATAATAGTCTCCTTTAACACACGAGGAGTGAGAAATATCGAATTCAATGAATTGGACTTCTTCTGAATCTGATGATTGTAAAGAGCTAGAAGAAAATTCTTCTTGTATATCGTCATTAAACATATGGGACGGATCATATCCCAATCCATGACGAGTTTTCTGGTAAAACGGATCACCACATAATGGTAGTCGTCTACCTTTGCCTTGATTGAGACCTTGCATAGTCTTTAAATCATATCCCATGTTCTGGATAATCTTGAGAGATTGTTGACTATATCTGTCAATTCAGATTCTTCCTTTATCTTTATCTCTCAAATCATCTGTCTGAGCAACATGAATATTTCTAGCCAGGCCAAATACAATTTGGCGCTTGTTTTTCTTATCAGACGGAACCACGAAATAAGATTCTTTGTGACGTCTATAAGTTACACAGGCTTGCGATGAAGCGGCTACAGGAAGAAGATAGGGAGAAGATGTTAGAAACCTTTGAGCATAAGGTCCAACATCGACATAAGGAGGAAAAGAATTTTCCTTATTGTTAATGTATAAGGTTTCCTCTGTATCTATGTCGTCTTTATATTGATGACTTTGATTATCAGAAGATAAAGTCACTCTTTCAATAAACTTGACGGCCATATACTCGAAAAGGAAATCTTCATTGATATCAAAAAGTACGAAATGATCAATATTTACATCATTTACAATTTGACTGCTACGCTTCAGATTAATCACTAGTGGACTATCATCCGACTTCTGCGTAGATTTGCTAAGATTGACAATCAAAGGAGGTTCTGGATCATTTGCACGAACTGTACGCCCTTTGACTTTGATCACAAGAGGTTGAACTTGATTTTTAATAGGAATATTCACTGATTCCTCAGATGAAGCTTGAGTTCTTCCTTTAACCTTGATCATCAAAGGTTGATTGTTGACAGATTGGGGTTGGATTCGCCCTTTGACTTTGATATTCAAAGGTTGCTTTTCTGGCGGATCTTCGTTAATAGACTGATCTTCAGCAGATGATTGATCTTCAGCCATCTCTGATATCTCTTTCACATGCTCTTGTTTGTAAAGCCTTGAGTCGGAAAAATAGGCTTCAACACCTTTGAAAGGATTAATATCAGCAAATTCAGTCTTTACAACCCCTTGGGGATCCACATACTTGAAGCATTGGTGGAGAGTCGAAGGCACGATGTTATGCTCATGAAACCATGGTCTTCCAAGAAGAATATTGTAGGATACGTCTGAGTTAATAACATAAAATGTTGCCATAGTTCGAAGATCACCAATCTGAATCTTCAGACGAATCTTCTCCAGTGGTTTGCTCTTTCCAAAGTTGAAACCAACTATTGTGGTACTAGTGTAAGTCAGATCACTAGTAGGAATCCTCAATGATCTTAGCATACTTTGAAGAATTATGCTAATGGAAGACCCAGGATCAATATAAATTCTGTCAACTTCAATGGATTCGATATACCCAGTGTAACACAAAGGCCTATCATGCTTGTTATGCTTCAACATCATATCTTCTTGTGTGAAGGTGATGTTGGGAATTGCTTCCATCACACTATGACATTGTGGGTATGATACTGGTGTATTGTCAGGAGTTTTGAGTTAAGCTAAGCAGGAATCAGCTTGTAGCAAAGCTTCACTCAAAGTTTCGCGACTTTCTCTAGAAAGGCGAAGCAACTCGAAAATAGATAATCTAGCCGGAGAATTAGCTAACTGGGCTAAAATATCAAATTTATAGGGTTTCATCACCACCCCCTGACTGAAAGTAGACTTCAACGGGACATCGAAGCGTACCGCTTTCTGTTTTCCCTTTTCAACCACAGCAGGAGCAAGAGACGGTTGAGTTGATGGTGTTTCAACATTCTCAGCTTCCTTGGAGGATCCCTCATAATCTTTGTGGTACTCTTTTCCAGATCTTGTACCAGCAAAAGTTTCTTTTTCAGACTCAGAAGAAGGAAGTTCCGTATTGCAGGATTTAATCATCCTTTCCTTAGCCTTCTTCTTGTGAGGATTGTTATGAGGAACCTCAGAACCCAATCCAACAGTAGATTTTTGACTTTGAATTTGTAAAGGAAGTCGTATGCCTTTATCATAATTCAAACCTTCTGCCTTTTGAAAGTCACAGCCCATCTTTTTCATGAGAAGGATAGATTGTTGACTGTACAAGTGAGTAGGCAGTGGACTTTCAACAGGTGGTTCCATAGAGGAAGAAGGAGAAATCCCTGTAACTATAGAAGAATGAGGAATAACCGTCTTTGCAGCTACGGGAGGAAAAGGATTCGGAATACGAGAAAAAAATCCCTGTAGGAGCCTTTTCATAAGCAGCGAAGACTTGTTGTGCTCTGTATAAGGGAACACTATTCATGGCTAACCACTGCTGATGAGTAAGCTTGAGCTTGGCAGGAGGAGGCAGACTTGGAGGACATATGTTCAATCCTCTTAGTCTATCTTCCAAAGGAGTACCATCCCATAGATGATCCAAATCATCAGGATCTGGAATAACATGAGAAATCATGTTGTAGGTTTTGACTTTCTTACCTTTCTTGGATTTTGAAGTTTTACCTTCATCTTCGATTTCAGGTATTAAGTCAGGATGTACCCACATAATTTTACCACTCTTTAATGTAAGAGGCAACAATCCTTCATTTTCCTCCTTGGCAGGCGAGATATTCAAAATCTTCAACGTCGCCTTCGAAATTGGAATAATTCCATCTGGTACTTGTTGTGGAGGAAAATCTCCAAATTGAAGAGAAACCATATTGGTTGTAACCGTATGGTCATCATTGGTTAAAGCAATGGCACCACCATTTATCAGCTCTTGGATTTTCTTCTTCAAAACATAGCAAGCACTGGTAGGATGATTAATGTATCTATGATAGATACAATATTTGGGATTGTCAGTCAGATTCACCTCATTGGGCCTCTTTGGCTCCGGAATCTGAAGTTTGCCACTCTTCACCAGACATTAGAATATCCCTGGGATATTACTTTCGTCAAAAGAGTATTCTTCTTTTGGCCTGAAAGATTTCTGATTATTCGGCGTCGTTTTATTCTTGGAAAGATTGACCATAAGAGTGTCTTTTCCTTTCATATTACGATTGCCGGAATTATTACCAGGATTACTTTTCTTTCCTTTATCCTCAGAGGCAAAAATCATCCCATGTTCATGAGCCAACCTACCATTGGGCTCGGCAAAAACTGCTGCTATGATAAATGAAGCCCAATCTGTGAATTAGGAACCTGTGAAGACAGCGATGAATGGTCGCAGATTCATCTTACATGAATCAATCATCGCTGAATCTGGCATACCAGAAGGCATCTTTAGAGTCGTCTGTCATAAACGTTCAATGAACGTCCGAGTATCTTCTTTCTCCTTTTGCTTGATTTCTATTAAGGAAGACATGTTCATGTCCATACCTCCTTCATAGAAACGGGAGAGAAATATTGCCTTAAATTCGTCAAAAGATGAAATGCAATTGTCGGGTAAACTACGATACCAGTCTTAAGCTGAACCCGTCAAGCATCCAACAAATACTCTAGTGAGAAGAGCATCATTTTTCTGCAACTGTACAGTCATAATATCAAAGTAATTAATATACTGACTAGGAGAAGCCTTTCCATCAAACAGTACCATTGACTGTGGCTTGAATTTCGATAGAAAGGGTACATCATTCCAATGAGGAGGATAAGGTTGCTTATTCCCTAACCTCTGGAGTGGATCCTTTTGCTTCAAAACTTCAAACTGTGCTTTGAGCTCACGCACTGCTTGAATGGCTTCGCTGGTTTATGGAAGCACATTTGATTGAAAAGTTATCGGTTGTACCGTAATCTCCACCGGAGATGGCACATCTTCTGGAATGATGGGATCTGGAGATGCAGAATTTTGGTTAACAGTACGTTCTTGTATATTCAAAGGTATATCAACCCCTTTGCTATCTTGAGTTGGCACTGCTATCTGAACTGGTGTTACAATTGCTGGTTGAGCCGTTTGCTGAGTCGTTATTATCTGGTGCATGCTTTACATCATGTTAAGCATGTCTTTCAATGATTGCTCAACAGCAGTGAGATATTGTTCTGTATTAACAGATGACGTCTCTGGTTCGTCTCCAATAGCATAGGATTCAACCTCTCTTGAAGATACAAAAGGATTAGTATAGAAGTATGAATCAACACTATCAGTTTCGGACTCAAGAGATTGAGTACCCCCAGCTTCAAAATCAGAAGTCTACAATTGTCTTTGTCTTCTTGATCGAGTATTCTGATATACTCCTTCAAAAGAATCAAGAAGTCTGTTGAATTGTTGTTGACCTGGGGTTTGGGACGTGTTTCGTCTAGGACATCGTCCTCTGTTGGCGTGAGATGCCATATTGACTGATGCATATGACAACTCATCAGCTTGTTGTTGGGGTGCATTAAAATTCAATCGATCAAAAACTGACCGTCTGGAAGCCGAGCAACAGCATCTGATCACAATCTGGTGACACTCACAATGATAATTTTCTTGGGGGAGCGTCACGGGAGATTGTCTATTTTTACGCTTTTGCATTAGCAATTCACGTAAATCAGAAGGAGTAGAAGGAGTAGTCTTCTTTATTACATTTGGAGTAGCAAAACATTTAGTCCCTTGTGTATAAAGAAGATTACTGGCTGCATTCGCAGAATCAAACTGTACATTTCTACGCGTTTGGAGTTGTGTGCGTAAATCTTGAGATTTTTGAGCACGAAGGACTGTATTTTCATTGCGTGTGATTTGTAGGTTTGGTACTTTGCGTAGAGCAGTATAAGAAGGGTGTTGGTGTAGAACTGAAGCTTTACCAACAACATTTTTATGCTGTATACACCTAGGTACATTCACATTAGATGTAAAAACATCATTGCAAATTTTATCTACACTGTCACAGACAGGAGACTTACCTTTACGCGTAGAGCGTAAAAATGATTATCTACCATGTCACAGACGGAAGATTTTTCTTTACGCGAAGAGCGTAATTTTTGTGTGTCTACCACGTCACAGACGGAAGACTTATTTTTACACTTAGAAGCACAAGCATTAGAGTCTGCCTCATTACAAATGGGAGACTCGTTCTTATGCACTGAGCGTAAAATTTGGTTTTTACCCATTGGGCGTAAAACCTGATTATCATCACCGTCACAGACGGAAGATAACTTGCCACACTTAGAGTGCAACGCTGAAGTAAGGATTGCTTCGTTACGAACGGGAGCCCCTACGACAGGAGTGGGAAGACTTCCCTTGCACTCAGAAGCAACAGAGAGATCAGAAGCTATTTTGGATATAGGAATCCAAACTTTTCGAGCTTTGCGAGATTTTTGAACATTGGAGCAGCAGGAACCATCCCCAGTTCGGAGCATCCCTTCATAAGCAGTCTGGTCGAAGTGTACAACCAGAGTCTTCTTTGTCGATCCAATCGATACATCATCGTATTGAGCAATTGCCTCCTCGTCAGAGGAGAAGGTCGTCCCCAGCAGAGTCGCCATTTTTGTTTCACTTAACAAAATGCCTGGAAATCAGATTTTGAAAATAAAACAAGAAAAAGTACACGAAGTACAAATTTGATTCTGGGAAGTAATGCTATGGAAGTCTGATCTGTAAATGATCACTTTGTTCCTTGGACCATACGATGATGATGAAGATCACTGCTAGAAGATGAACAATTGGAAGAATTAAGTCACCAGAAAGGTATCGATGCACTTGGGCACTGATGGCGAGGCCGAATGCTTTCCTGCTTTGCTTCACTCTGTTCTGGAAGAAAAGATGAAGAAGAATGCTCCGAAAAATCAAAGTCAGTGGGCTCTGATCTCTATGTATTCTCTCATTTTTCTCTTTGTCTCTCCCTTATATGAGAAAAATCAGTCTATTTATAGACTTGGCTTCTTGTGCGTAAAAACTCAGCAAAAGTTCCGTCTTTACGCTAACAACTGCCACCCATGACCGAAGTCATCCTCAGCATACGTTGACACGTGTCCCATCATTTCAATAAGAATAGGATGCACGTACACACGTTCTTCAAGATATATGGCATAAAAGCCATGTAGGCAAACCACATTCTGAATTGGAATAGGGCGTAAAAATAACCCAAATATACCCTGAGCGTAAAGTAGTAGACTAGGCGTACAATAGCCCTGATGTAGACTTCCCGCGTAAAGTGGTTGTTAAATAACCTTGAGCGTAAAAGTAGCCCAAATAAACCTTACGCACACGTCAACCGTTGAGCGTAAAAAACTCGTATAGTCTCCGTGCGTAAAAGAAGCCATATTATGAGCGTAAAGTGGCTCAGTCCACATACTAAACGACAAATGGGCCTCTGTGTAAAACAAATCCTTTTGATTTTTGTGATATATGCCATCATTAAATCTTCATGTCAGACTTTGTATTAAATGCAAGACTTGACAGCTTTGTCCAGCATAAAAGTGGCTAGCCTGTCTTGGGCGTAAAATGATTAGCCTGCTTCGGGCGTAAAGTGATTAGCCGCTCTTTGGCGTAAAGTGGATCGATTTGAATGGAATGATCCTTATCTTTGACTCATTCTTATGAAGCACTTTTTACGCTCCTACATTGACATCATCACATCTTGTCCCACTTCGTAGAACCTTTCCAGAAACAAATTTTTAAAGCCGACAAAGGAATAGATACAATTATCCGGCAGGTTGCGGTACCAATCGAATGCGACCCCCTCCAATGCCCCGATGAATAACTGCGTGAGGATGGTGTCGTCACGTAGCAGATGGTCTATTGTGATCTCGAAGTAGGTCATGTACCGGCTTGCAGATGTCTTCCTGTCATAAGGGTTGATATTGAATAGTTTGTATCGAGGAGGAAAGGGGACATCTCTCCATACAGCAGGATACGGCTGTCAGTGTCGAGGTGCTGTCGATTACTAGGACCGTCTTGATCATTTTTATTCATGAATACTGTTCTCACATGAGGAGCAGTAGAAGGAACTGTTGAAGACGTGCTCTCCGAATCATACCCCCGAATAGAGAAGTCGTCGGGGTATGTGGGAATGTTCTCCTCCGGTTCGGACTCAGAGAAAGTGTCACCCCCTACATAGGAGGTTGCCTCATCTTGGCACTTGTGGACGTCTTCAGGGATGTCAGAATCTGCTACATCTGTTGGAGGGATTATCTCCCCAGGTTGATCTTCTTGGAACACCGGATTGTTGTGGATGTTTCGGGAAGTGCTACCCCCAGGTTCGGCTACCTCCAGGGATGTAGATGACGAATCTCCAAGTGTTGAAGAGTTCATCTTCGAGCGGGTGCCTTGATAAACTCCTCTTGTGATGGTTGTGGACAACCGCTTGGATGAGAGTTTCTTAGCCGCGCCAGTTGAGATCATCGGGCTGGAGACATTTACTTTCTTCCTTCCCTTGTCGGTAGGAACTTTCTGGGCAGAATTATTAGAGGCGAAAGGAAGCACCTCGTCTCCTGAGCTTTGTTCTAGGACCGGTCCTGGCTGTTGCAGTCGTTAGAAGACGGACTGCCGGTCCTCTTGTACTGCTGTCTTGTTGCAGTAGCAGTTGACAATGACTTGAGTGCAGTGATGTCTATGGAAGGACTCTGCACATCAAGGTTTTTTCTCTTTCCTTGCACTTGTGAAGGATCACATCACGCAAGTCAAGTACATCTCGAGCAACCTTTACACTCGTTTTATGGGCCCAGGAGTCCCGAGCACACGAGTGTGTTGGTATCATGTTTGCTCTCTGACGTGGGGCCAGTAAAAGTGCTTGCTCCTGATCATTGTTGGGAGACTCTTGAGAACCACCCTGTCCGTTGGCCGCCGGGGGCTGGACACGGATAGTTTTGTACAACTTTCCATCAGAGGCCCGCGTAACAGTTAGCGGGACTCCCTGATGGTCAGAAATTGGGACAGCTGACTGAGCTCGACGAGCCCGTGCTGTCCTAGACTTCTTCGCTCTAGCACCCAAGGGCGCATAGTAGGAAGAGTCCAAGCTGTGCCGCACAGAGTCTAGCACATCTTCCTGGGAGCATCTGAGGTCAGGACCGTATGAGAGGCGGTCGAAGATTGAACCCAAGCCACATAGGGCGAATGGTCTGCGGCTGGGATTGGATGCCGCATGAGCCATCTCCCTGCGGCTGGGCTTGGCGATCGAATAAGCATGCTGCATACGGCTGGGATAGGTGGCCGAATGAGCGGTCTGCATGCTGCTAAGATTAGCGACCGTATGAGCTTTCTGTATGCGGCTGGAGCTCGTGGCCGCTTGAGCCTTCTCCATGCGACAGGGATTGGTAGCCGCATGAGTCTTCTCCATGCGGCTGAGATTGGTGGCCGCATGAGCCTTCATGCGGCTGGCGCCATTATGCGACTTCTTCTTGGACTGCACAGAGTTCCTATTTACTCCCGCAAGTCCATCATCGTAGTGCTTTTCTTTGCCAGACTTGGGGACAGCTGGGTCCTCTGCGGCCTGAAGTGGGGCCGCATGTGAGTCTTCTTCGCCGTCTTGGGCAGCAGAGAACACTTCTTCCAGTGCTTGGAGAGGAGCAGCAGTTTTGGGCCTCCACTCCCTGCGGGCCTTCTTCGTGCCGGCTCGCTTCTGGACCGGGCTAGCGCTCCCGTCAGAGAGCATCTCTTCAAATGCTTGCTGGTCGAAGCGAACAACCAGCATCTGTTGCATGGAGCCGAGCTTGGCTGCGTCCGATTGCATCACCAACTTTTCAGCAGTGGAGAAGTTAATCCCCAACAGAGTCGCCATCGTGTTCGCCATTGATTATCAAAGAACAGAACAGTTTATGGGAGGACTGAACTTTAATTCACAATTACAAACTCTCTTGTACAAAAGAAAGCCTAGGAACAAAACCTAGGAAAAGCAATCTAAGTACAATTATTTAATTTAGATTCTGGAGGGTGACGGTAGAGGCTCGGGAAAGTGCTATCAACTCTGCCTTACTCCTTGGACGATCGAACGCAACCTCGACTCCAGAGAAGAAATGCCCTCTCTCTGTGTGCTTTTTGCTCTGTGTGTCTCTGTGTGTGTGCAAAGGAATAATCCTATGCTATTTATAGGAGTTTATAATGAGTGGGGTGTACAGCCACGTAGCCCCATCCTTGTAACTGCACCTTGAGAAGTGGGCAGTTGGGGATTGGTTAAGAATAATCTTGATCTGTTTGTTGCAATAAATCTGGACTGTTATGTCGGTTGCAATAAATCTGAACTGTTATGATCTGTTGGTTGCAATAAATTCGAGTTGTTTAAGACTTAGTCAACTTCTGCAACGTGTCCCAATTGCCGCTATGTTGCGAGCCGTATGAATGGTGCATCCTGGCTGAGCCGCATGAAGGACTGCCCCCATGACCGAGCCGTATGAGGGTGGCCCCATAACCGAGCCGCATGAGGGTGGCCTCATAACCGAGCCGCATGAGGGTTACACAGGCGATCCGCATAAAGAACTTTCTTGGAATTTGTGAACTGTGCCAACTATCATAAAGATTTTCTCGTCTTTTTATGAGCATGTCGCGTCTCTTCTTTATGTCAGAGCCATCATTTCTGTCAGAGCTATCATTTTGTGTCAGAGCATTAATGGCCAGCTGCACGGAGTAACCCGATGAAGAGTTTTAAGCCGCATGAAAACTCCCCAAGTTTTAAGCCGCATGGAGTTTCATGTTGATTCTGGGCCGCATAAGAATTACTATACTTTTCTATGCTTCTACATACATGAATCACAAGAGTGCACATGAATGGTGAAAGCACCGGAGTACATGATGAAAGTAAAATGCACATGACATACCGTAACCCGATGCTCCCGAGGGGGATAACATCTCATGAAGGGATCCATATAGTACCAATCCGTGTTAATAATGTGACAACATCAAGTAAAGTAATCTAGAGCATAAATGTAAATCCTATCAAGTATGAAACGGTCAGAGAATGTACTCGTTTGATACACTGAACAACTGATATGTATAGATATCCAAACTGGAGTCACAGAGTCCTATTTAGAGCAATACATGTTATAAAGAGTTCAAATTATATAATAATTGAAGTGTACAATACAATCTACATGATTCTAGGTCAATCTCGGTCAAAGTCAACTCTTGGTCAACTCTGGACTATCGGGTCAAAGGCTAATCTAGGGTATTGGTATCAACTACATCTAGTACCTATAAATCCTACTCAAGGCTAACATATAAGGCATGTAGATATATGTTATATGTATATAGTGTATCATAACACCTATCTATATATCCACACATTTATAGATTAGGCACAATATCCAAGATGCTACTTACACTAAAGTATCTCACATAAACTTAGTACATACATACATATATGCATACCTTTCATGTATGTCCTATAGGGTACAGAGGATACCACCACCTTAAATCTTTACCAATCCTAAGTATAACAATATCTATAACATACATATATAACTATAGATGTAAGGTATTACATTAAGCCAATCAACATGTGTATAACTACAAGTCTGCTATTGACCTTATATGTATACATATCTACCACATGGCAGTAAGTGAACATACCCCCAACTGATACTCAAGCCACACTTAGACTACATAATGTGATAATCAAAATTATAATCTTATATATACAATATTTATATAGGGGCCGAACCAAGGTATAAGGAAATAGAAAACCAACAAAACATGAACAGAAAACTATCATATGGGATCATCATGGACTGTAATGAGAGATATGGACAAAACATGAATGGATAGATCAAAGCTCCCAGAACTGGACATGGTCATGACTGAACAAAGGACTGAACCAAATATATGATAGCCAAAGGCAGTGAACAAAAGGCTACCTAAACAGTTGGTGACTAACCTAAGAAACAAGAATATAGGCTAACTGGACATCAACAGGACATTAAGGATAAAATGGGCGTCAAGTGTGTGCAGACATTACAAGTGTGTGCAGGCAACAAGTAGATGGCAGTTCAATGTGTGAGCAAATAAACAAAAAGAGCAACCTCATGATACAAGACACTAATGTGGATATTCAAACTTGTGAGTGAACCAAGGATGCAGATGGAGGCAATTATAGGCAAGAGTACAGAATAATGTACAGAGCATGCTTGCATTGCAGTATTCAGATGATAATGTTTATCACTGATACATGTTTATATCCGTGATGTAGGCTACAGGAAATGCAGGGGATGATGTATCACTGAATGCAGTGAATTTAATGTAATGTACATGCAAGGTGTGTGCAGCATGCTAAATGAGGCCTAGGGAGTGTGGAGTGTCATGACATGGATATGCAGGTAACTGTGACTGGAACAACACTAATACATGAAGCTACAGTGAAGGAGTGAACATTAAGTATTGTGAGCTAGTTAGAAAGTAGGGTCTGACCAAAATTAGTATATGAACATTCTCCTAATTCAGGTATAACATGACATCCAAACATTACCTGGGCTAGGATATCTGAATACAACATGTATATATATAAGGTGGATAAAACTAAGCATGACATGGTTGAACATCCAAATACCAAGTAACCCAACTCGAGCTTAAGACTCCCCTTAATATGTGTCTAACATGTGTCAATTAAGGTGTGTGTGAGTGATTGCATGGCAAATTACGTAAGCTAGTGTGTCAATGTGTCAGTCATGTGTCCATGAGGTGTCAAAACAATGTATCCTATATGTATCACACATTAACAAGTGTCAAGCATGGGTGGGTGTGTGTGTGCATGGCAAAACATGTATACTAATGTGTTATTGCATCATGGTATTGTCTAGCATGCCATCAAGTGTCATTGTGTCCAGCAAAACGTGCCCAAATGTGTCAGTGATGTATGTCCAGTATTTAATATGTGCAGTGACACTAGTATTAGACATGCCAATCATGGTATCAGAGAGTGCTCTGATACTTCAAATATCAGAGTATAAATGTGTGAATCAGACATGTGGGTGTTGTGATCGAGTGATATGCATGTACAAGTGTCAACTTGGTATCAGACGTGTGCTGAGTATCAAGTGTCACCCTTAGACGTGTCCGTGTGTCCAAATCCCAAGCCAAACTGCGTCAAAACCTAACAAATATGGTATCAGTGAACACAGTGTATAGGTTGTCTCGTACGGCCATGTCGAGTCCAATAGGACACGACACAGTGCGCGTTGGGTCTCATGCTCGGGTATATACTTAAAAGGGGTCTAGGGCTAGACAATCGATCCCCTGAATCGAGTTCAATACGTGTCACGACCGGACACGAAGCCCGTGTAAGTGAAGGTCTGTGTGACTGTGTGCGTGTGTGTAAAATGAATACAGTGTATAGGTTGTCTCGTACGGCCATGTCGAGTCCAATAGGACACGACACAGTACGCGTTGGGTCTTATGCTCGGGTATATACTTAGAGGGGGTCTAAGGCTAGACAATCGACCCCCTGAATCGAGTCCAATACGTGTCACGACAGGACACGAAGTCCGTGTAAGTGAAGGTCTGTGTGCGTGTGTGTAAAATCTGTACGGGTGGGATTTCTCCCAATCTATTCGATGAAACCCTATGAAACTTTATCAGTGTAGTATCAGATATGTGCCCTCGGTGTCCACCAAGTTTTGTGTCCAAACATGCTGTGTCGTGTCCGCTACAGTGCCCGTGAAGCAAGGGACATCACGAACCTCATGCAGTATCTTGTGCAGCGTGTTCGTGGCCATTTCCGACATGAAAATGACACAAATTCGTGTTCAGTCCTAGGGGGAATGAAAACATACATATAGATCTATATTTTTGTAAAATTAGTTTTTAAAAACAGCAAAAAAAATCCCTCTTGCACATTTCATCAAATACCTAAGCAATGACACAGATACGGGTCTGATACGGACACCAAATTAACACGAATTTCTACCAAACTTTTCTACAGCTAGGGGACACCTAAATGGATGCATCTATGGAATAAAATCAAGAATTTAGGGTGATTTGTAGGGATTTACCTATAGGGATCCAATCTCCATGAAAAAGCCCCAAATAATGAAGTCTCCTTCCTCAAGCTATGTCCCGATGAGCTCTTCTCCTTGCAAGCTAGCCTCCTTCTTCTTCTACTCCAGATTTGGATTCCAATATAAAAGATTAGGATCAATTTGGTGGAGGAATGGGGAGATTTAATGAAAGGGGGAATAAATTAGAGTTTCCTACAATGAGGTGTTATAAAATAGGCAAGTGGCTATGAAGAGAGATTATATAGGCTAATATTAGATCATTAGTGGCTGTTGTGGTTGTCTAAATTAAGAGCTAGGGTTAGGGTTTCTCATGGTAGGCTTTGGGCCAAGATTGTTAACTAGCTTGTTCAATTCCTTAACCAAATATCCAATGCACTAAACTCTCTCAATCCTCTCATGAACCCTAGTCACACTCAAGTCAACTAAGACCAACTTAAGTTAGATTAGGGTCTCACACCATGCTAACTAAGTCACCAAAGTCGAAGTCAAATTCTAGGCTAGTCTCTAAAGTTACAACTAGCAAAATTAAAAAATAACAACCATTAATCAAATAATTAACAAATAGTTCCAAGCAACCAAAATGACCAAAATATCCCTGGCCCAAAAATGATAATTAACATATCATAATCTCTTGGTTAGGCTCTAGGTCAAGTAGTCTCTAGGGTTTCACTAGCTAAACACCAAAATCACAAATCACCAATAAAAATAGTTTTAAAATAATAAAAAAATCACCAAAAATTATAACATGATTTAAATACCATTAATAAATAATTAAAATTATAAAATTTCAAAATTACCCTCATTTAGAAAACTGGATGTTACAGCCTTTGTTGGACATTGGATTGCTTATAAACCTCTATACCACTCCACTTTCAGCTACAGTCCTGCATATGACTCCAGTTGGTACCCTGACACAGGTGCCTATACTCACATGACCGGCATTCATGCTCTTCGCCAGCACAAACTCCCTACCATGGTCCTGACATGGTTCAACTTGGCAATGATAATCATCTTTCTATCACCTATACTAGTAACACGACACTCTCTCTCGCCTACTCTTCCTTCCTCCTCGATAATATTTATGTTGTTCCCTTTAAACGTACGAACTTATTACTATTTCTCAATTCTGTCACGATATATAACAAAGTTATCTAAACTATTGATGTCCATCATTTTTACATCTTTGATCTAACTAGTAGGTCTCTTCTTTTTCAAGGCCTATGTAAAGATGGTCTCTACAAAATTCTTACCCTTCCATCTAAGTTTCATGCACTCTCCACTTCAGACAACTCATCGTCCTTGTTGCATCAATGACTTGGTTATCTATTTACCAAAGTCGTCACTTATCTAGGATCTAATAAATATTTTTCATCCTCCTTCAAGAATAGTTCTTCCTTCTATCAAGGGTATACATTAGGAAAACCGACACACCTCCCCTTTCCCCTAATCAAATGAAATAAAAAGTACTTCTTTTTATTTTGTGCATTCTAATATATGATAATCCCCTATTTTTTCTGTTTTGGGCTACAAAAAGGTCTTGTACTTCTCTTGGTATTCATTATTTTCTCTCATGTCCCCACACACCCGAACAAAATTGCCTTACAGAACACAAACATCATCAAAAAATTTAAATGGCCAGTAGACTTTTTGTCTCTAGTATGTTCCTCCATGCCATTGTCCTGAAGTTGTATCCATTATTGTCCAACTTATTAATTGACTTTTTTTTCCATCTCAATTGGTTTTTACCATTCTCTCACTTTTATAGAACGTCTTCCTCCTGCTATATTCTTTGAGTCTTTGGGTGTGTCTGTTATCTGCATTTAGGTGACTATCTTACTTATATATTGTTGCCAAGAACTACTGAATGTCTATTTCTTGGTTATAGCTTGCAACACAAGGGGTATCGTTGTTTGGATAGAAAAACTGGTTGCATCTACATTTCTCGCCATGCTCGTTTTGACGAACAAGCTTTTTTTTATTCTCCAAAACTGTAATCCCCTCTCCTGAATCCACCTGGATATCTGTCCCAGATATATCTCCAGCCTTATCTTCTATATCCTCATCCTCTTGGCCGCCACAGAGGCACATTCTCCCACACTAGTACAATATCTTCGTGACCCACTTCAACCATACCTGAATCTCCCCTAGCCTCTTTCTCCAAACACCCAAAGATTACCCGACAACGAGATGGGTCCAACAAATCTCTTAACCGTACATATGGAACAATCAAAGTATCCCCTTCCTAGGACCTTATTAGCCTATGTCTACTCTACTACTATAGAACCTACATGTTACCCTCAGGCTGTTTAGATTACTGAATGGCGTCAGTTGACTTTTGAATTCAATACCTTACTGAAAATGATACTTGGGTCCTTATTCCTTCTACTCCTCGACAACATGTCATTGGTTGCAAATGGGTCTTCAAACTAAAATGATGTGTCGATGGGTGCAATGAATGTCACAAAGACATTCCAGTTGCCAAAGGATCACTACAAAAAATTATGGTGTCTTACAACGGTCGAAAACCATTACAAAAATAGTATAACCCGTTGCAAAATTAATCCGCAATTGTTCCTAAAATCATTGTAAATTCGAGCGTTGCGGATTCCTCTTACAACAGTTAGGGAAGATTTTTACAACTTTTTTCTAAATTGTGAGACTCCTCTCACAGTATCGATATTTATATCATGTCATAGTAGCACTCTTCTTATCATATCGTGTCATGTCTATAGTTTATCTTCCTTATTATTGTTTCTTCGTGCCTGTATATTATATTATGTAATATAGTTTATGGTGATCTTGCTCGAATCCTGACTGGATAGCTATTTTTCAGCTTTAGATGACGTAGTTTGCCCCAAGGTTTATGGTGTGTATCTTAGTGACACTGATGTTACCAATGTGCCGGTTGCTTCTACTGATATGGAGTAGCATATTTCTTTTCTATGCTCTTTCGTATTATTCTTAGCTAGTGAGCTTAGAGGACTTTAGTTCGAGTTGCTTTTGTATTTATTTTTAGCGGGTTTGTTCCCGAGACTATTTTGAGTTGTAGTAGATCTTTCTTTAAATTAATTATTGAGACTTTGAATTAATCTCTTTGTCATGACTTAGTTGTGGATGATATATGTGAACTGTGTACTTGTTATGGATAATGCTTATCATAGACATCGTACTACCATCGATACTGCGGCGTAGGCTGGGCTTGGCCACGAACTCATATCCGAAAAGCGGGTGCGAGTCGCGATGCTACCCATTCAGTCTAGGTTACGATCCTTACTGAAGGTCCTGCAATACTCGTACTTCCTTAGCCACGATAATCATTCCTTCTAGGCCAAACAGTCCCGGCGTCCCGACGATCATGTTCGAAGAAAATCAACCCATGCATGGGTTAATTCAAAGTCCATTTGATCATGCAACACACAACTACTCATACAACCAAACATAGTCATAGTCTGAAACTCAGACTTCACATCATTTCGTATTTCTCGCATCATAATTCTATGTTCTCACATTCTTTCTACAATTTTGTTCTTTCGTTGTTCAATGCCTCGATTCAATGTCTGAGTGAACGAGGCGAAGGTCCCAAACATTTAAGGCAACACACCACATACAATAATTATTCAATATTATTTGAGTAATGCATTCGATGCACGTCTCGATTCAGTATTTCCATGTTCTACGTCTTAGTGGTCAATGTTCTCACACTCGTGCATTTGATGCACGTTGACACGATCTTTTTATGTGCTAAATTTATGTTCATTCTCTTCGACTCGTGCACTTGAGGCATGCCTCGATAGAGTATTTAATGTTCTACAGCTCGTACACTAAGGCACTCGCGTCGTTATAGTCTTTCAATATTCTAACATGCTAATTCGTGTAAGGAGGAACACATTTGATTGATGTTCAACGACTCATGCCCTTGAGGCACATTTTGATTCAATTGCTCAATACCCCGTGACTCGTGTATTTGATGCACTCGTCGATACAGTTATCCCATGTTCTTATAGCTTGCGCACCGAGGTGCTCATCGTTTCGATAATTTCGATGTTCATTGGCGAATCGTATAATTGATGTACATTTCAATTCAATTGTTCTATCTAGTGTTCGATGCGCACTATGATTTCCCCCAATCGAGCTACGCCCGTGGACTCGATAGGTTAACTTAGCATACTATGGTGCATTTTAGTTAGGCTTGACAGAGTAAGAAAGAAGGGTCAATGTCCTTCAACCTAAACCGATATGCCTTGTCGTTTCCTCGAGCCGATGCGGCTCGATTTTATTAGTTGTTGTATGGCCAACTCTTCTGACTTAGCCATTTGAGTACTTTGTGCTCCGCTGAACTACCCGATTGATTCGACCTACCATACCCATGCCTCAGTTCGTTGCGAGGCAATGCTTTGGTTATACGGACTCCGTTGCAAACAACGTAAAATGTTGACCTCTTATAATTCAGTGTAAAAGCTTAGCATGCACAATAAATTAACTAAAATTAATAGTTGTCCGAACCGGACTTATGCTTTGCATATTGGTTCGATTTATTAGGTCTTCGAACCGACTCATGCTTTTTCGTTCGGGCCAACGTAACTCCTTGTATCGACCCGACTCAATGCATTCCTCGGGTCAACGTAACTCTTGTATTGATTCGCATCGATACTTCATCGGGTCAACGCAACTCTTCGAGTCAACGACTCTGCATAATGTACCGTACGGAGTAGAGCATTACCCGTGATGGTTATTTTCTGTCAAGAAAGGGTTATTTTTCTTGACGGATCCACAACAAGTGACAGTTGTGGATCCGTCAACTAGTCCAGAGTCAAGAAAAGTCTGTTATTTTTCTTGACGGTTGATGGATTCATTTTTCTTGATGGTTTTAAACCGTCAAGTAAGAAATTTTCTTAACCGTTTTTAGCTGTTAAGAAAATATTTAAAAAACCGTCAAGGTAGATGGAAACTTTTCTTGAATTTGGCCTAGATGATGTGTATTAACCGTTAAGACAGCCATTTCTTGACCTAAAAACCCCGTCAAGAGAAGCTAATTTTTGTTTAACAAAATTTTAGTTTATAATTATATATTATATGCTTCCATTTGCCAATTACTGAAAACATATATAATATCAACATGATCCTGAACATCACAAACATCACATAAATTTTTATATTAATAAACACGCATTTATACACCACAAAAATCCAACACTATTCAAATAAACCAAAAGATAGGGTTTTTCTACAATATCTTAAACATCCAAAACCTTTATATACAAGTAAACCAAAATACATGACACCTTGCCTAACTATATAAGAAAATATTTGAACCTGAAGCATATCCTATCACAACAGTCTTCATTTTTTATGTAGTTCCTGAGAGAATAAGAGCACAAGTACTGGATGTAGTTTTGAACAAACTAGTCAAATATGACCCACCATAGGTCTCAATAATATTGATTAAGTAGTTGCAGACGTGAAACACAGATAAATATAGGTTTGGACCACAAACTAAAGCAGAAAAAGCTATTCAACATGAGCAAGGATTTACTACACAACTAGTCTTTAAAATGCATATGCAGGGCACACGATAAATTCTGCTTCTTTTTTCTCAAACATTCCATACGACTTGTTAGATATCGTTCAAAATCGAATACTGCAAAAAATAATGCATAAACGAATTAGGCTAAAAAAAGAAGCTAAAAAGAAATGCAAGTGTATCTATAATATATAGTAAAAATGCTTGATCAAAGAGCAAAGGTAAAAAAGCAAAGGAATGACATTGACACAACAAGAGTACCCTCCAAGTTCTATAGTAGAAATAAGAGAGACAATTTCCTATAGGGATTTGCCTTCATCTATAGGCAAACCAACTTAAAGAGGAAAGGAATGACATTGACACAACAACATTGTACCCTCTTTAACAATATACTATTTGCCTTTTTTAGTATTGTCTAACATTAGGATAGTTTATTAGTAAGGCCATGGATGAGATCCAAGTCATTGCTAAATCTATATAAATGAGTTTTAGTTTTAAGATGTCATTATCTCATCAGGTTTGTTAGTCTAAACTGTTATCTTAAATACTATTTGTCTTTTTAGTATTGTCTAACATTAGGATAGTTTATTAGTAAGGCCATAGATGAGATCCAAGTCATTATTAAATATATCTAAATGAGTTTTAGTTTTAAGATGTCACTCATCAGATTTGTTAGTCTAAACTGTTATCTTAAGTACGAACTTTCTTTGTGAGTAATTTTGACAAATGCAAACTCCAAGAACGATTTATCGACTGTGATCCCCTTCTCTTTCAAAAATTATGACATCTTGGTTTGTCATAAGTATCATGCTACTAAGATGTAGAATGTGTGTTAGTGCCGGTTTCCTGCAGGCACTGCATGAGGATCAGATCTGTGCCTTTAAGTATGTATAACAGCCTATAGAGGGGAGCCTGCGTGTGCAATTAGTCTGGTGCAGGGGGTTAATCTGTAGGGTATCAGTAGTTGTAATGAACAAAAGATAAAAAAAATATTTCTGTGCAAGAAGAGTGCACCTGCAGAGTGTGTGAGCAGGGAAATTACTACAGAGGTAATATAGTAGATAGACTGAGCAGTAGATATGTAGGTTCAGTTGCTTTACATCAAAGGTACGCAGGGGATATGTATGTATATATGAGTAGCCTTGATGTACAATAGCTCACTTGTGCAACCTACATGAGGCTTGTGTGGGTGCAAACAGTGCTGATTTGTTTGGCCATGCACTGCATGAAGGAATAGCAGCAGTGTGCAGAGTGTTGTGCAGGCAAGTGTATCTATTATAGCAGGGGTAATAGAGTGTGTGGGTAGTAGGGGACTTATGGAGGTATAGGTCTATGCGTGTATGAGTATTAGGTAGGGGATAACTGTAGGGAAAACTGCAATTAGAACTACAGTTAGGAATACTGCATAGATTACAGAGGATGTACACATGTGTGTACTGCAGGAAGAGGAGGTAGAGCAGGGCCTATGGGCTTACCTTCAGGATTGCTGCAAAAATGTGTACAGATGATGACTGAGTTGTATCAATCATGTATGGATACATCAAAAATGTGTAGGTATGATCTACTTTCTAGGACCTAGAACAAGCAAATAAAACACCAAGTTCCTAGTGCAATATACAAGCCTTCAACAGGAAAAGTAGTCATCAAACTTAGAAAGAAATAAAAAAAACCCCTTATATAGAAAGTTGTAAAAGTTTTAAAACCTATATCAAGAGCATTGGTACCTGATCTATAAGATCAAGCTTTGTTAAAATAGAATTAAAAAATATGTACCTTTTCAACATATAATCGAATAATATTTTTGATGTCCACAACTATATAGAATATGGTTGTCCCTCTGCACAGTATGGCACTCACTACCAGAATAAGTTATTTTAGCAACGTATTTAGCGACGCTTTACAGAAACATCGCTATAATTTAATAATTTAGCAACGTAGCTATAATACGTCGCAAAACATCACTATTAGCGACTTTCTACGACGTATTGCGACTACTTTTTGTATTAAAAAAAACATACGCCGCGGATAAGTCGGTGAACGTCGCTAATTTGACTAGTAATAGCGACGTGTACCGACGTATTTGTGCGTCGGTAAGCGTCGGTAAACGACGCTAAATGTTCCAGGATTTTCTCTCGTTAACGGAATCGGTAAACATCGGTAAGTATTCTAAATACGTCGCTAAAAGTTCCAGGATTTACCGACGTGTACCGACGTAATAAACGTCGCTATATTATCGATGGTGCGCCAGTGAACGTCGGTAAATGTTCCAGGATTACCGACGTACTTTTGCATCAGTAAGCGTCGGTAAGAGCGACGATTAGCGACGTTTTACCTGTTAGCGACTAGGCTTTCCGCGACAACAATAAAACGTCGCTAAATACGTCGAAAAAAGAACTTAGCGACATTTTCATCCTTTTTAGCGACGTTTTTGGGCGTCGCTAATATGACTTATTCTGTTAGTGACTACAACAATTTTCAAATGTCTGAGACACTGGTATTATAAATAAAATACGCAAACCGAACCATACATGATACCATAAAAAGATAAACCTAACATCTCATATAAGTAAAAAAAATCGAGCTTTGTACATATTTTTAAAATTGTATGTTTTATCGAGCTCCAGATGCTAAATAAGGATCAAGATTTACTTGCATGTGACATACAACTTCACCCTTTGAAGACATTACACCTGCTGTTATCATCATACAGTTCATTTTAATAATTGAAATCTATATCATAAGTTAGAAGGTTCTATTTGCAGCGAACATGACATACTATATTATGGCAGAAAAAAATATTCAGTAAAATCCACTAAAAGTGTCCTTACCCTTCAAGATGCAAGTTGATTCAAAGGATGGTAAGACAAAATTATCCATCTGCCACAAGAAAATGAAAGAAGCCAATTAGCCCATATAAAAGGTTGTTCCTTCAACCACATTTGATTTAACAAGAATATAGTCGGCAATACATCGTAGAAGTTTGGAAGTACTTTTAATTGAATTTATAAAAAATTTAAGATTTTTTATTTTTTTTGCATTTTTCATATTAAAAGGAGTTACTCTTTTGGAACTAGCTACTGCCACAACCAAAATCAAGCTTGTAAAAAGAATCAAAAGAACAAGTAGTCCAACGTAACCTTAAAATATTTTCTATGTACTATTATACAAGAAATTGCATAATACTAGAAAGATAAAGTAGTCAAGAACCAAATTCAAAAAAAACTAAATATGATCAATGTGAATGAACATTATGAACTAGAAATACTCACTTGTGATGATATCCAAAATAGGATCAATATGGAAGAACATTATAGTTTGTTCTTTCTAAAATCCACAATAGGAACAATATAAAAAACATTATATCTTGTTCTTTCTAAAATCAATGTTGTGACCATTCCATCAAGTCTGTATCATGGTTTGCCATGTCAAGGTAGAATGTCCCATACTCCCAAATATCAATGTCTGGAAAGAAAAAAAAAAGTTAATTGCCCCTTGAGGCATAGCAATGCAATACCTAAAATGTATGGTAATTCATTTGCGGCAAGGTTGATATTGTTCAGAATAACAACTTTAATGCCAGTTTTCCATGATGAAATTATGAGATACTGACCATCTGGACTTGAATGACCTTGTAGACTTGAATGGTATGGGTCTTCCATGATTTAAATGTACAGAAACATGGTTTTGAGGATATGTACAAAATATTTTATACCAACAATGACACGGATACACAGAATAATAGAACATGTAGTTTTTGTGTGAACATTAACCTAATTTAAGAACTTCTAGAAGAGCTTCATGTAGAACCAATCTTTCTCCACTGAGCAACAGATCTCCAAAGAAATTGCTCCAACTCTTTTTTTCTTAAGAATTTATGTGATTCGACACACACATACACACATAAGGACAATGGAGTATCAAAATAAACCATTTATCTAAATCCATATTCACTAGAACAAATGTTCTATAATTACCAAATCCTATGTAGTGCTTCTACATAGTCTTTATTGTAAGTATCACCTAAGAGAAGATGCTCCAGAACCATGCCGTTAGACGTTCAATCGAATATGTGAAACTACTAAGGAAAAAGGTTACCTGTAATAACCACATCTGTCAGGTTGTGACCATGAATAAGACTCTGATGCCTTATGCCATGTAGTTTGCGTCCTCGTCCATATGAAGGTAATAGATCAATAATGGGCTATTCAAAGGATTCCTGAAAGGAAGCCAAAATTTGTTTGTTCAATTCTTTCTATACATATACATGTCAACCAATATACATTAATATCTAGAATTGAATTTATCGGTGAAGATGAGGCAAGAATATACGTATTTGCATTTTTCTATAGTGGCGTCTGGTGCGCATACATGAGAATGCTCACTAGTGATCACCTAGTCTATTAGTTATTCATTTGACAGTGCTTTTCTATATCACTAGAATTCAAGGCTTACACAAATAGACATCCGTTATTGATATAAACTTAACAACGCATGAAGTAAAAAACAATCGTTTAGCAGTACCAACGAGACATTTTAACAAACACTATTCCTATTATGTTGAGTAGAGAGAAAAAGGGAATTGAAGAGTGTACCTGAGCCATAGTTAGCTTCCTAGCTTGGTTGGACCAGACAAGCTCATCGTACAACACCACATGAGAGGGTGAGGCGCACTCCTCTACGTCCCACTCTGCATCGTGCTTGCGAACAACAAGAATGGAAACAACGACGCACATCTTGAACTAAATTTCCATAAATTGAATGGGGGGAAATCACCAAAAAAAACCTGTTTAGCCACCATTTACCATCTAAACCCTAAACCCCTTTTTGGAAACACAAGACAAAAGCGAGAAGGTTGAGAAACGAAGCAAAGACAACCACAGAGGAAATTTCTCAAACAGGTTAGGACTATTTCTCTTCCCCGTTACATGTAAAAGAAAAACAAAATGAACAAACTCTGTTACCTTTTCAATACTCTTAGAAGCAAATTGACCTCCTCTTGGCCTTACCATCATGGTCTCTTATGATCCTCCACCGTCACCGCCACCGCCACCGCCAGCTCCATCGCCGCCTCTGCCGTCGCAAAAACCTAAGTCCCTCCCCCAGAACCCACTCCCTGGTTCAATACCTAATAGACTCATGCGTCCTCTCCCCGGAGAGAGCAAGCAAGGCCTACATCCATCTCCACAAGACTAGATCCTCGCTCGACCCAGAATCCATCCTCCTCTTCTTGAAGCAGACCGGGTTCGACGACGGCTACATCGCGAAGCTGGCCTCCAAGGGCTCCCGGTTCCTCTTCCCCAACTTGGACAAAACCCTCAAGCCCAAGCTGACGCTTATCCAGGATCTCAGGCTCTTCGAACCCGAGATCGCGACCTTGTCTTCTACATTTAACAGGAACAATTTTAAAGTTTTTGATAAATTGGTTTGAGTCATTTAAACCTAGTTTAGTTAAGTCATTTTTGTTGTAAGGCAAAAACTCAAACACGCCAGAGATGTGACGAAGTATACTCGTATAATATAAATCACTCAAGTGCCACATACAAGCTATCCCAACCTCTCTAAATATAGGGAGAGAGGTTGGAGGTTTTGAAGAAATGAAGGGCCAAAGGTCATGTGTAGGTTACAAGGAGATGAAAGGTAAAAAGCCATGAGTTACAACACTCCCCCTTGGCTCTCCAGAAATTCTTCTTGTAAACAACTCTGAGTTTCTTCGTCTGTCTGTAGCTTGCACCTTCAAATTTGACCACCTACTTATGCCTCGTCAAAACCTTGCCAAAGAAAACCCAGTAGGAAAAACTTTGGTCAAAGGACAAAAGAGTACACACAGGTCAGTGTGATGGGGGTAAATAACCATTGCAAAGGTATCTCGTCAAAACCTTGTCAAGGAAAACCCAGTGGGAAAAAACCGCTGATCGAAGGACAAAAGAGTACACGATGGTTTAGAAGTATACAACTGGATACTCCCCCTGATCATAATAATCCTTAGTGAATAAGGGATTTGAACTATGTCTCGTTAAAAAAAACCTTGCTAAGGAAAACCCAATGGGAAAAAACTTGGTCTAAGGAAAAAGAGAGTACACAAGCATACATCAGGATGCTCCCCTTTTCACTCGCACTTGACAGGGCGCGGGATATACGCACAACAGGGCGTTTGGATGCGCTCGTTGGGGCGCTCCCCCTCACATGCACACAACAGGGTGCAGGAAACATGTTTTACTTAGGCTAGCTCTGGAAGTTTCCTAAGTCCAATTGCTCTGACATGTTTCTGGAACGAGTGTTTCGGCAGTGACTTAGTGAACAAGTCTGCATGATTATTCTCTAATCCAATGTGTTGTACTTCAATCTTCTGAAGCGCTTGTTGTTCATGTGTAAAGAACAACTTGGGCGATATGTGCTTGGTAGCATCCCCTTTGATGTAACCATGTTTCGCTTGATCAATAACAGCGGTATTGTCCTCATAGACGACAACAGGTTCATCTGGGTCATATGGAAGATCACATGTACTTTGAATATGGCCAATAATAGCTCGAAGCCATACACACTCTCTAGTCGCCATATAGAGAGTGAGTAGCTCAGAGTGGTTCGTTGAAGTAGCCACTAAGGTCTGTTTGCGAGACCTCCAAGAAATTGTCGTATTCCCAATGGTAAAGACATAACCAGATTGGGAACGTCCCTTGTGCGGATCAGATAAGTATCCGCATCGGCGTAGCCAACAAGGCTCGCGTTGCTTCGAGTGCCAAGAGTTTTGGACTCACTCAAAACCGCATGGGGATAGAATAAGCCCAAGTCCGTAGTACCCTTAAGGTAGCAGAAAATGTCTTTTATGCCATTCCAATGGCGGCGTATTGGCGCGGTGGGGTGTCGAGCTAGACAATTCATAGCAAACGAGATGCCCGGTCTAGTACATTGGGCCAAGTACAATAAAGCGCCTATTGTAGGTCCTAAAAAATCAAGTTGCACCTATCAACAAAGTCAGAAAATCAAGAAAAACAACTATCAAGTGAACTGCGCAGACATCAGATTGCGCATCATTCCGATTGCACAATGGACTGCGCACACTTTCAACTGCACAGGCTGACGTGGCAATATCATCATTATCTGACAAAATCAAATCTTTCTGACAGCTGACAACACGAAGAACGAGGAGACTGTTCGTTTATTATGCCGCACAGCGTTCGAGGACAGCTGTACATGCAGCACAATCTAGTGCCTGTGCAATCCAGTGTCTGCGCAATCTATGTCAGCGTAATCCGAAGTCAACGCAATTCATGTAGCGTACTTCATCATGTCAACTAACAAAAGTACACGTGGTATTCATGCCATCAATTGCTCGTTACATGGCAACCGTCTTCACACGATCATGCGCATATCAATCAAATGATGCCATGTGTCCAAGACAGTCAGCCCATAACCAGACAACTTCCTGCGCAGTCTGATACGGCGCAATCCAGTTCCTGCGCAATCCAACTTGCGCCATCCAGAATAACTAAAAATCAGTTATTTCCAGAACTCTATAAATAGAGTTTCAAGTCTTCATTCAAGGGCATCACAGAGATCACAGAGATCAGAGATCATCATCAGAGATCAGGAGTTCTTGCCCAAGTGCTCCTGCATTCTTTCGAGGCTTTTGCCTTCAAATTTTCGAGGCTTTTGCCTTCAACTTCAACTTCAGAGGCTACCGTCTTCAAAGTTCACATCGTCCAAGGAATAAAGCAATCGTCTTCTAGATTGGATTCCTACAGTTGTACTTTCCCAGAATTCTTGTAATCTTTACAAAGTTTGTATCAATAAAGTTTTATACTTTTGTTTTTGCAAATAAAATGACGACTCTACTGGGGACGACTTTCTCCTCCGACGAGGAAGTGACAACACAATGTGACGTAGCGTCTATCGGGAAGATGCAGAAGACTCTGGCTGTGAAGGTCAACCAGACAGCCTATGAAGCCATGATCAACTCTAAGACCACTCCTCGCACTGCAACCACTTCTGCCACGAGCAAAGTGCGCCCAGTGTGGGTCTCCAAGACTGCTGTGTAGTCCATCAACTCTGTCAGCAAGACTGCTGTGCAGTCTGCCAAGAAGCCTGCTGCGCAATCTGTTACACAGTCTATAGTTGCTGTCACTAAGACTGTTGCACAATCTGTCTCTGTCAAGAATGCTGCATAATTTGCTGCTGCCAGTGCACATAAGACTTCTTATGCTGCCTTGTCAAAGCATAAGACTCCTCTGTCTCTGGCATAGTTGACTGCCAATCTTCCTACGCAAACCAACACTCCAGCAACTAGAGTGCACCCCAAACACTCTGTGGCCAGAACTCCTGATACGCAAACCACAGTGTCTGTGGCCAGAACCAGAAAGTACTCTGTCAAGGACTCTCCTGCGCAATCTGCCAGTGCGCCATCCGTCCATGTGCAAACCATGTCTGCGCAATCCAAGAGAGACAGCCCTTTGGCTAATCTCTCTTCTTCTCATAACAAAGGAAAAAGTGCTGCTCCTCCCCAACACCCTGTTGCTCCTGCGCAATCCACTGGGGGTAGTCTTTTGGCTATTCCTCCTCCTCTTCAGAACAAAGGAAAAGGCCCTTTGGTCTTTTCTCAAACTTCTTCGTCCCTTGACTTGGACGACAACAGAGGGAAACGCTCTTTAGCTAACCCTTCTTTCCAAAACAAAGGAAAAGGCCCTTTGGTCTTTTCTCAGTCTTTCTCGGTTTTTACCATTGAAGATCAATCTGAATGTGCTCCGGCATCAGTCAGTACAAAAACTCTTTCAAACAAGGATTCTTCTCTCCATGTTAAAAGAATTGTACTGATCAGAGAGGTATTTTGCCTACTCCGGTAGCAGAATTCCAAGATCTCCCAACCCTCAAAATCTTCCGTTCAAGACAGAGAAAACTGCTGGTGTCTCAAACAGAAACCCCTGGGGGTGAGTTTGCAGATCTAAGAACTTATCTTACCAGGCCAACTTTGGTGAAACGTAAGCAGCCGATGCCGAAGACCAAACATCATCAGAAATAAACTTCCAGGATCAAGAATCTGGACACCTATGCCAATAAAGTAAGTACTTCCCTGTACACTCAAGGGACAAAACATTTGAAGAACCAGAATCATGTTTCGAATGTTATCAAAGAACACATTCTTCGAACTTTTCCTCGTCCCGTTGCTGTTCCTGATCTCCGAGAACACCTCAAGCAAAAATGAGACAACATTCCAATATCCCTAGTGCAATCACTTGGACATCACTGTAACCACAAAGTTGTCATCAAGTGTTGTTGTCAAACAACAAGACGATCTATCTTCGATCGTCTGAACTTTCCTAACTCTCAACCTATGTCTGAAGATGAAGACGAAGTTCTGTACGCTTCTGTCAACATGACTTCCAGAGACACTGGGGGTAGGAAGAACGCCAAGCACGGGAAGCCTCGCAAGCCAAGCCAGCGGTATTTGGATCTACTCCAAGAATCCTCTGAAGGAGTATGCCAACATACTAGGTCCCGAAGCCGAGACACAATCGGTCAAAGGAATCTTCAAGATCCTTCTGGTCGTCCTCTTCCTTCTCACTCAGGAGATGATTCTTTCTCCGATTATGATGCATACAGCGAAAGCTCAGAACAGACAGTGTCTTCCACTATACCTATGGAAGTGACAGCTTATATTGTCAATGAAGATCCCGATGCTTCCAGTTCAACCAGCCAAGAACAAAGAATAGCTATACTAGAAGATAAGCTGAAGACCATGGCTGAAATGGTCGCCAGTATGCATTCCATTATTGTGGCTCAGCACACGGTACCACCGACCGTACTGCCTACAAATCCTGAAATCATAGCATCGTCGGTGCCTGTCAATACTGGATTGGGGGTAGCACCTACTCAAATACCTCCTGTACAAGTCCAACCTACACCCAGTCAGTCAGGTGCTGGGGGTAGTGCTTATCATACTGTTCTTCCTCCTAATACTATGGTTCAGCCCGCTCCTTCTACATCAGTGGAAGATGCCAATGAAGCTGTGAAGCTCCTACGAACTCAGTTTGAAGCTTTCAAGGAGAAGGACAACTTGCAAAGACTGGAGATCAAGCAACCTTACCCAGTTGAATGGAAGGAAGTCCCATTTCCTCCGAAGTACAATATCCCGACTATCTTACTGTTTGATGGTAGCACATCTCCCAGTCAGTTCATCAACCACTTTGAGGTTATGACTGTTCAACTTCAACCAAATAATGCTCTTCTTACCAGAGTATTCGTCGACTGTTTAGCTGGCGTAGCATACGATTGGATAGAAGCTTGCCTGATGGTTGTATCACCTCCTTCTCTGGCTTAAAGCAAATCTTCTTGGAACAATTTTACGAGGGGATCAACAATATGACTATGTCCGCCCTCAATATAATCAAACAAAAGCACAATGAAACTGTTGAAAGTTTCATTGAAAGGTTCCGCCGGGAAGCTTTGAAAATGCCTCCTGGAACTCCAGCTGCTGTCACCATAGACACCTGTAAGGCAAATCTACTGCCCATCATCAGCATGTGGACAGGGTCTACTCAATTCCAAGACTAGCCATCCTTCATTGTCAACGCTAAAGCAGCTGAGGTTAGCGCCGACAAATTCAAGCAGCTAGGGGTACAAATGTCTAACCCCGACCGGGATGAACATCAAACATCAGGTGGTGGCAATCGCCAGAATAACCGCAAACCAAAAAAAACTTTGAACATTAATTTGAACAAGAACAAAGAATTTATGGCGGTTAACGTAGCTCCTCCTACGTCCACTTCTACTCCTTCAGCACCTCCACCGAGAGAACCTCATCCTAAAGTAGAATATTCCTTTGACGAGAATGACACTGCTAGCATCTTTGATTGCTTAATCAAAATCAATAAAATCCAACTTCCAGATCCAAAGAAGCCCGATAAAGTCGGTAAGACTGATCATCCTAAGTACTGTGTCTATCACAGGTTCATCGGACATCCCACTCGAGCATGTTATGTGCTCAAAGGCAAAATCCAGGAGCTGGTCAACGCTGGCATCGTCACTCTGCAACAAGACGAGAAGACTGTTACTGCAAACATGGTATCAGTTTAATTCGGTGATTTTCCTCCACAGATGGTGCAACATGGTGTCATTTCTATCCCCAAAGCTACTCTTGAGATTGAGAATCTCCCTCCTCCACAAAGTGAAGGTCTCGTCCTCTTGTCTCTTGACAATGGCGAGATTATGTGGATTCATCCGGATCTTGCTTCAGAGTTCAAAATTCTCTCTTCCTCCAAGAAGAAAGGTCGCTCCAAGGGTAAGACGAAGATTTGCAATATGGTAACTTTTGACCCCATAGTTGATGAAGAAATCTTGCTAGGCACCATATCAGGGAAAGCTTATCTGAAGGATTATCCCGAAGCTCAAGAGAATCCTGTTTCTTCTTCTGAGCCTGCTCCAGTGCAGCCTGCTTCTACTGAGGATATTCCTACTGCTTCTTCACCGGTGGTGATAACCATTCCTTCCAAGCCGACGGTCGCTGACAAAGGCAAACGACAAGTCCGTTTTGACAAACCTTTGAAGAAGTCATCTCCTTCCAGACTTGAAAAGCCTTACAACTTTGACATCTTAGCTCAGTTGGCTAATACACCGGCCCGGTTGTCAATCTTTTAGCTCTTGCGCCTCTCCAAAGAGACTCGGGAAACTCTGAGCGAAGATCTCATGCAAGCTGAAACCTGCTTAGCCCTTCTGAAGAAGCCAAAAGCAGAACCGGTCTCTTGTCTTCATTGTCATAGTGTGTTGGAGTTAATTCCAAACATAACTTTTACACAAGATGACATGTTGATGGAAGTTAACAGGTATGACCGTCCTCTCTATTATACAGGATATGTCGACTCGATGAAAGTCGATCGTATTCTGATAGATCCAGGGTCTGCTCTCAGTATTATACCGAATACAATATTGGATGCGCTGAAAATTCCAGTGGATAGTCTCTCCAGTACAATCACCACCTTCCTTGGGTTCAATCAGGGAAGGAGTGAACCTCTGGGCAAGATTCGTCTAAAACTCCAAATAGGCAATCTTCGCACAAAGGTTACCTTCTATATCATTGACAATCATGGTTGTTCCAACAATGCTTTGCTGGGAAGACCATTTCTGCACGAGCATAACATTGTCCCTTCGACACTCCATCAATGTTTTAAATATGTTAATGACAATGGAGAGGTACAAAAGGAGGTTGGTGATCTCTATCCTTCTAAAGGCATTGAAGCATACTGTAATGATACACGTATGTACAAGGACGAATTCATGAAGGTTGTCCTGTCTCTGGACACTGAAGAAGAGCAAGAAATAGTGCCTAAAGATACCCTCATTATTCCTGTCAAAGGGTGTGTTTCTCGTCCTCAATCCTCCAAGCCACTGGCTATTCACTTGCCAGTTCAAAAGTAATCAGATGATGATCAGGACAAAAGGGAGCTCACCACTTCTGAGCCACTTGTTATTGAATTACGTCGTAATAAGGATAAAAAGTAGCTCACTTCTTCTGAGCCACTTGTTATAGATCTATCTCATAACAAGAACAAAAGGGAGCTCACCTCCTCTGAGCCGTTTGTTATCGACCTCCGTCGTAACAAAGCTAATCCTCCTCCACGTTTTTCTTCTCCCCCTCTTGTAATCAATCTGACTAAGCCTGCTAAGGCTAAAAGTCCTGCTGTAAATACCAATGTACAAATCAATGAAAAAGTACCTACTTTCCAGTATACATATGTCATTTATCATGCTAAATGCTATTTGGATATGTTAGATAGCTATCAGTCATTTACAATGGGAGTTGTGCAATCTCTTCAAACAGAAGTTTCATGTGAATATTCAAATGATTCATATCGTATTGTTCCTGCTCGCAAGAAAGGTGAACGTCCAATACTTTTTAGTAAAAGACCGAAACAACAATTCAGTTATACGGATGATAGCAAAGTCAACGACACGGGACATCTTCAACTCCGTCGTTACAGTCAACAATCAAAAGACATCGTCCGAAAGATGTGTTACGACTTCAAGAGCGGCCTCAATTACGGTAAGGGTAGAAAGACTCCTCTTCGTACAGTTGTTCCAAAAGGAAAGTCAGATATGTACTACAGCAGAACCAAAAGAGGTCTCGGATATGCTTCTTCTTCGATGTTATCCCCAGCAGTCTCTGAATCTGATAGCGAGGAGCGTTCTAACTCTTCTGATTCAAGATCGTGGGATTCTGACACTAGCATCGGTCAAATTCATCGGCTGACTGTATCTTCTAATATGGTCTCCGTTGAACTTCCAGAAGGCTATGACGAGGATATTGAAGAAAGTTCTGAAACAGATCCTTGGGCTCAACGAATGGATACCCAATGGGAACTCCGATTCGAACAACGAGAACCTCCTACCGAAGATCAATTAGTTCAAATTGATGTAGGAGAGAGCGGGTCACCTCGTCCAATATTCATCAGCAAGAACCTTCCAGAGGCAGATAAACAAGAATTAATTCTTCTGATTAAAGAATACATTGATGTCTTTTCCTGGAGCTATGAAGACATGCCAGGACTGGATCCTAAAGTCGCTACTCACAAACTGAATATTTTGCCGAATGCAAAATCGGTCAAACAACAACAACGGCATTTAAAGCCAGAAATGATGGACGCAATCGACGATGAAGTCAAGAAGCTCATTGCTTGTGGCTTTATTCGAGAAGAACAACATCCTGATTGGGTTGCCAATGTTGTCCCACTTCTAAAGAAAATCGGCAAAGTTTGAGTCTGCATCGACTTTCGGGATCTTAATGAAGCATGTCCAAAAGATGAATTTCCCCTTCCTATCACGGATGTTATGATCGACAACACCTGTGGGTTCGAAAGAATATCTTTCATGGACGGATTCTCCGGATACAATCAGATTCGGATGCATCATGAAGATGAAAAGCATACTTCTTTTCGCACTCCTCGTGGATTCTATTGCTATACTGTAATGCCGTTTGGTTTCAAGAACGCTGGTACAACATACCAATGAGCCATGAGTACCATCTTTCGAGATCATCTACGCAAGACTATCGAATGCTACGTTGACGACATTGCTGTCAAGAGTCGTCTGAAGGAAGATCACATCCAAGACTTGAGAACTATCTTTAATCTCATGCGCCAATGTCAACTCAAAATGAATCCCACCAAGTCATTCTTGGGTGTCTCTAGTGGCAAATTTCTCGACTTCGTCATTACCTCTAAGGGTATACACGTGGATCCTAAGAAGATCAAAGCCATTCAAGAGATGCGTCCTCCACGCAACCTAAAAAAGCTACGAGGATTCCAAGGTCGACTTGCGTACATCAGAAGATTTATTTTGAATCTGTCTGGACGCTGCAGACCATTCACTCAACTTATAAAGAAGGGTGTATCTTTCGTTTGGACTGAAGAATGTCAACGAGCATTCGAAGATATCAAGCGGTATCTCATGAACCCACCAGTCTTAGTGCCACCCATCTTTAGCATACCGTTCTTAATGTATGTCCGTGCTATGGACCATTCATTGGGTGCTTTACTTGCCCAAAAGAACAAAGAAGGCCATGAACAAGCTATTTACTATCTCAGTCGTACTATGATTGGTGCTGAACACCGTTATAGTTCGGTCGAAAAAGAATGCCTAACTCTCATGTTTGCTGTTCAAAAGACTCGACATTACATCATTGGTCAAACTATTCATGTCATATCCCGAGTTAACCCTCTTCGGGTACTCATGAAGAAGCCTAGCACACTCAACTCTCGGCTGGCTACATGGGCTATTCTGCTAGCCCAATATGATGTGGTATATGTTCCTCAAAAGTCTGTCAAAGGTCAAGCCCAGACAGATTTCTTAGCAGCTCATCCTGTGCAAGAAACATCTAAACTTTATGATGAAATTCCAGACGAGACATTGGAATCTAACACAGTCTCTGAAGAATTTCCTACTTGGCGTTTATTCTTTGACGGTGCGTCCAGGATCGGACCCAATGGTGCCATCGTCGCAGGAGTTGGAGTTGTCCTTGTTTCTCCAGACGGGTCAGTTATTCAAAGAGCCTACTCCTTAGATGAGCCTTGCTCCAACAATGTGGCAGAGTACAATGCTCTACTCACCGGCCTTCAGCTAGCCAAGCAACTCGACGTCGAGTATCTTGAAGTCTATGGCGATTCTAAGTTGGTTATTAATCAAGTTAGAGGAACCTATGAAGTTCGCCATCAAGACCTAGTGCCTTATCATGAAGCGGCAATCAACATGGCTACATTATTCAAAGCCTTCTTTATTGAATATGTACGCCGAGCTTGCAATATTGAGGCAGATGCTTTGGCCAATCTTGCAGCAGTCCTGGCCATCCCTATCAGAAGACAACAGATTGGAGAACTCCTTTCATCGACTTGGTGGTTCATGACATACTTCCTGAAGATCCCAAAGAAGCTACGAGTGTTCGTCGGCGGTCTCTCCGATTCTATTACAATCAGACCACCAAAACTCTCTATCGGCGGACTTATGATGGCTTACTCTTACGCTGTCTAGCTGGTGACAAAGCAAAACAAGTACTGCGTGAAGCTCACGACGGTGTCTGCAGAGCACATCAACCTGGTCCTAAGCTACAGGATCGCATCCACCGTATGGGTTATTACTGGCCCTCTATGGTATCTGATGCCATCGATTATGCAAGGAAGTGTCGAGCTTGTCAAATTCATGCAGATTTTATTCATCAACTATCTGAATTTCTGCATCCGACGGCTGCTTCATGGCCTTTTGAAGCTTGGGGTATGGACATTATCGGTCCTATCAATCCTCCTTCTTCTAGAGGACATCGGTTCATACTGGCAATAACCGATTACTTCTCCAAATGGGCTGAAGCTATACCTTTGGCTGAAGTCAAGACCAGCAGCATCATCAACTTCGTCAAACACCATGTCATGTATCGATTTGGTGTACCTCGACGAATTATCCATGACAACGGACCTCAATTTATCAGCCAGAAGTTCACCAGATTCTGTGATGATCACCAAATTGACGATGTCGCTTCGACAGCCTATAATCCTGCTGCTAATGGATTAGCTGAAGCTTTCAACAAAACCATCATTAAGCTCTTCAAGAAGTTTGTATATACTAATAAACAAAATTGGAGTGAAAAGCTTGGTGAATGTCTTTGGGCCTAGCGCACTACAGTCCGCAATCCCACAAGCTTTACACCTTTCTCTTTGGTGTATGGTTGTGAAGCATTTTTGCCTCTAGAACTTCAAATTCCTTCTTTAAGGATTGCCATTGCTAATGAACTTACTACAGAGAACAACGATCTTCTACGACTTCAAGAATTAGAAGCGCTCGATGAGAAGCGACTATTGGCCCAACAGCATATTGAGTTATATCAAGCCCGCATATCGAAGACTTTCAACCGCAAAGTTAAAGTCAGAGCCTTTCAACAAGAAGAACTCGTTTTAGCAGTCAGACGTCCCATGACTATGACTCACTCAAGCAAAGGCAAGTTCGATGCGAAGTGGGAAGGACCTTACGTTGTCAGCAAAGTTTTTTCGAATGGAGCTTATCAGCTTTCAAAGTTAGATGGTCGAGTTGCAATGATGCCTATCAATGACAAATTCCTCAAGAAATATTATGTATAAATGTAACAGAGATTTTATGTAAATAAGATCAAACAATTCATAAATAAAGTTTGATTTTTATTTTTATCATAAATGATGTTACATGATATCAAGGAAGGTCGCTATCGTCCTTCTCAACATTGGGGCGCGGACCACTGCCGTCCTTATCAAAGACATAATCAGCAAAAGAGTTAAGAACATCCTTGCTTGAGCCCACCAGGAATTTGCAGGCAGTCATTCTCATGGTCTCTTCCTCTTCAGTCTTCCCTGGTTCAAGCAGAAAATCCAGGATATTCTGCGGTGTTTTGGGTGTGGACGAACCTTCGCCTGCTTCCGTCTGCTTTGGCTGGACTGGTTCGGCAAGACCTTCTTCAATGCCCGCTTCAACCTTTGGGGTAATTTCAGCCTTCTTAGATGCATCTCCGGACGATATCTTTATGTTGAAAAGTGAAAATGATCATTTCTTCCAGATTTTTGTTCTATTTATAGGCGGAGATTTTCAAGACAACGAAACAACACAATCATCTGACGGTTCGTCCGTTCATTCATCATCATCTGACGGTTCATCCGTTCATTCATATTCATGTGACGGTTCGTCCGTTCATTATCACTATCATCATCATCTGACGGTTTGCCCGTTCATTATCATTCATCATCCGATGGTT
Source organism: Iris pallida (assembly GCA_029216955.1). NCBI lineage: Eukaryota > Viridiplantae > Streptophyta > Magnoliopsida > Asparagales > Iridaceae > Iris > Iris pallida. The sequence continues at coordinate 23,298,921 of JANAVB010015000.1, read as the reverse complement.
CATCCATTCATCAGACGGTTCATCCGTTCATTCATATTCATCCGACGGTTCACCCGTTCATTCAATTTATTTGACGGTCTATCCGTTCATCCTGACGATTCATTTCGTTCATTTATTTCATTCACACTTTTTTTGACGATTCATTTTCGTTCATTTATCTATATCAGCAACTTGTCGTCTTCGATTAAGTTGTCTATTTTGAAATAATAATATTCGACAAATTATATTCTGCCACGTCCGTATTACCTCTGAGCAGATATAATGAATATAATTATTTTCTACAAAATCATCAAGAAATATATCATGTCCTGTACCTCTGAATATATTTTCTATCGCTATTATTTGTATCTGAATAAGATATGTAAGAAATAATAGAGTCACAACAAAATGCCTTTTATTGATCAAAATTTAAGACATTACATACATAGCATAAAGAAAGACAAAAAGATACAAAATGTTCTTTTTACTGAGACGGAGGCATCTTCAGATTAGCAATTTGTTATTTCAAAATCTGCAACCGTTTTTCACGAGATGCCATCATTCTCCTCCTGGCCTCTTCCATCCTAGATTCTTCATTAAAAACGGGCATGGTTACCATTCGGCGAGTGATTTTCGCATCATGAGCTGCTATATACTCGTTTCTTTCTTGAGTTAGAGCATCAATTTGTTGGACTGCAGTCTGATGCTCTTTAACTTCATTTTCCAGTTCCTCTTCGAGACGAGCAATTTCCATTCTCAGCTCAGCAATCCTTCTCTCTCTTCTCTCAGATGTTGAGATCACCGATTCCAACTTGGAATTATATTCAACAGATTTAGTAGTATAGGCATCCAAGAGGTTCTGGAGATTCACTCTTTCAATTGCAGCTGCCTGAGCTATTTGTTCAAACTCTGCCTGTACTAAAGGTTCCACTTCCCCTTTGTTGAGATCTTTATAGTTCTTTATGGAGATTTCCAGCTCATTCAATATATGGTCAAGGAGAGTGGCCTGAGCCTCATCACCTTGCTCCCGGATGGCCTTCACCAAGAAAGAGGTCGGACCTCTAACCATGTAGAAATCAGCATCTTCTTTATCCATCATTCTATTGATCAAAGGTCCCAAGGACTCGAAAAAGCATTTGGTGAATGATTGGATGACAAGCTGATTAATCGCCAGAGCACCAGGAGTCGCAGCAACTCCTGTTGATGACGAAGCGACAGGACGCTCAATTTCTCGTATCTGAACAGCAGGCTCTTTGAATAAGGGAACCAAAGTGGAGCTGGTTGCACCTCCTGGTTGTTCCTCTGCAAAATCAAATACTGTCACTTTGCCTGTCATTGGCTATTGATAAAGAGAATCAAAAGTGAAAACAGTCTTACCATGGGTGGATCCAGCAACAGGCTTATCATCTGCAGGAACAGACTGTAGCTGAGCAGAAGTAGCTTCAGACGCTACGGCCTGGCTACTTCCTGTTTCAGAGCCACAAGATAAATGGCGGCTGCTACTGGCAATTGTCGTTGCCAGTACTATGTCCATGCATGTTTGAGGAGCAGAAGAGGATCTGGGTTCTGTATGGATAAAAGTAATGATGTTAGCTATCAAGTTATTTATTAAAAGAAGATCGCTAATTTTATTACAATACCTTCGGGAGCAGCAATTGGAGTTTTCTCCACATCCACCTCTTCATCAGCAGTCTTCTCCGGAGATCTCGGCACCTCAGCCTCCTTTTCAGGAGTCAGAGTGTTTCGAGGGGATGTCTGGATCTCAACATTCTCTTCCTGATTTTGTGTCTCATCAGCAGCTTCTGATGAGGTACTCTCCTCGTTCTCGCTGTCTTCGGGAGCTTCTTCACTAGCAGCATCAGCGGCCTGATCAGCTTTTTCTTGATAACCGAAGTCACAGCCATATAAAGCTTCGATCATCAAACGATCTTCTTCAGCAAGGGTTGCTCCAGGTGTAAGAGGAAGTTGAGTAGTCTTCGCAGCAGGTGAAGGAGATCGTACGGCATTATGCTATTCTTCTATAATGTTATCTCTGGGCTCTTCAGCCTCATTTCTCTGGTCCAGCTCTTCCCTCTGTTTAATTTCCTCTCTCTGTTCTGGACTGGAAGTTTTATGTCCAGCCTCAAAAACAGGAGTGGGAGAGGGCATGGTGAGTCCCGCTGCGGCGTCTATCACGATCGAAGATAAAACTTGTCCTCTGCGGACCAATCTTTTCTTCCTATGCAGAGGTCTCTCAGGACTCTCTACGTTTGTTGCCTCGACTTGTTTTTGAACAGAGGTCGGTGTGGCAGCTTCTTCCCGCTGAATTGTCTCGGCCAGCTGCCGAGATTGAGATATGGTAGTAATCTTTTCTGAAGAATGATCCAATATCAGTTTCTTCTTCGTAGCTGGGACGGAAGGCTCCTCTCTTCTTCACTTCTTGGCCGGAGATTTAGCAACCTTCAAAGAAACACGCAGTGGCGCGTTAACCTCTTCAGGGAACATAACGTCCCTCGAAACTTCTAAGGGTGCATCCACTGGCTCGTGTACCTCATCATTACCTGGAAGTGACATGATGACTCCTCCCTTCTTCAATCTAATTGCAGACGTGAAGCTATCCGCAAGATTGAAGTTCTCGGCAAAAGTGTTCGATGATGTATAAAATACCGAATATCTGAACAGCATACGAGGGCCATGATTACTATTCACCGGCATCGAGAACGTTACTTTCGTATCTCACACATTGTAATAAGCCCAAGCTTGGGCTCCATCTATCAAGAAACCTTTTTTTTGTAGGCATGAGATAGCATTACCTACGTGGAATTGGTCATATCCAAACCGCCGAGCAAACTGGCTGGGAAGATATGGCTCCAAGCAGCATTCTTCTTAAAACCGATATACCAAGTGGGATGGACGAATTGTCTTCAACCAATTAAAAGTTGTACGGCTCAAAGGTTGCATATTTGAGTCAACCATGTTGGTTGGCATTTGTTCATATCTGGCAGGAGGATAAGCGCAATAGAAGTTCCATCCTCTGCCAAGGTTCAAAGCATATCTGCAATCCCTCAAAGAAGTATATTTCCACTTTCCGTGGGAGAATCTTCGCAAAAAGCTGCCACCGACTGGTCCCATGTCGGGGTCCATCATAGTAGGATGGTGTAAAAGCAACCACCCGAACAGATAAGTATACGGCAATTCTAGCAGAGGAAACTCTTTCTCTCCCTTAGCTTTCAGCTTCAATTCGACGTACAGGCGGAGACTGGCGTTCATTCTATAAGTCATCGCCGATAAGAGATCCATCTTGTAGCCGAAGACTAGTCGAACGGCAGCAAAAAGAACACCGCGATGGAAGCGGCCTACGGCACTTGATCCGGGAACGACGAATCTGCGGAGCCAATATTTCAAAAAACCTGCCAATTGGGCTTCTTTTGAGATAAATCGATATCCCATTCTCATATAACTCTCGAGAGTGTCTCCTGTCTTCAGAGGAGGACATTGATGATCGTCCTTGATCTCGACATCCAAGTCACCACTTATCTCCATTAACTTCACAACCTCAGTGCTGCTCAGTGGTTTAAAGAAGTCGGGATAGCAGTTGTCATATTCCTTGGTCTTCTTTTCTTCAATATGGTTGAGAAACAGATAAGGCAACCATTTTGATGAATAGCAGGTACCAGATGTACCACTTTTGTAAAACAAAGTACAGATTTTATAATGACACAGCAATTCTTCGAAGACTTCTACCATGGCTGCGTTCTCTTTTCGAAGTTTGTCCAACTCATCATTAGTTGGAACAAATTCCTCATACGGGACATCCTCCATCGGCAGGTAAGAGATGTACTGCATCTCGTGAAGGGCAAACCCGATCTCTCCGCAGGGAGTCATAAAAGTCCCTGTTCTATAGTTGTATCTTTCTGCTAGAGTCAGAAATAGATACGGATTGGGGGCAAAACCGTAAACAGTGGCATGCACTGCTTGATACAAGTTAATCTGCTGAAGTTTGTCTTCAAACTTAGTCAAAATCCAGTTTGCTATACAACTCCATCTCTTATATTCTGGGTTCACCAGGCCAATTAATCTGAGGTCTTGATCTGGATACTTTCCTTCGACCTTTGCGAACTCATTCGCGAATATTGGAACTCTCACGGGCATTAACAAAGAAGAATTTTTCGGCAGAATACAACCGGGTTTTAAACCTCTGAGCAAGTCACTGTATCGTTCCGAAGAACTGTAGAACATGTCTTTCTTGTTAGGCCCCTTCTTCACATAAATCTTTCCTGGACGAGCATCCTGAAAAGGTGTGAGATTCTATTCCATTTTCCTCGGATAGCTTGCATGAGCATATCGAGATAAGGGGAGACAGCGGGAGATATTTGGTATCGAAATTATCTTGTCTTTCTGTTGGAAAATCCGTTCTTCCATCCGTGGCTTCGGCTGAGAGCTCTTCTCAAAAGCTTCACCAAACAGAAATAGGGGCTTCTTGTGAATGATAGCATCTGCCGACTCCAAAGGTTGCCCATTCATCATACATAACAAAGTTTCATTATCTTGGGTTACCAAGATAGCTTGGCAGAAAGCTGGCAGATCATACTGTGGATAGTGCACATGGGACAGGTCCTCTTTGAATTCCGATTCTGAAAAAGTTCCTACAAAGTTCTCATACCCCGGATCTTCTCTGGTATCAACTGCATCAAATAGAGAAAACAAAAATTCAACACAAAGAAAAAATCAAGGATATTACCATCAAACTGTGCAACCATCAGATTGTGCAACCATTAGACTGCGCAACCATCAGACTGCACAACTATCAGATTGTGCATCCATCAGTTTGCGCTAGCATCAAATTGTGCTGGCAATCCTGCACAAAATCAGCAGATTGCGCTGACTTTTGTCAGCGCAGTTCAACTGATTGCGCAAGAAAGTATTCTTTATAAAAATGAAGAATAACTAATTCGTGCAACCAAGACCCTAAAAAGGATGGCGCAATATGATCACATCTCTAAAAAGAGATGGATTTTGAAGATCAGTGAAGTCGAAAAACTTTAAAAAGAGTTTTTGATTGAGTCATCTACCTTGCAACGCAGGATGCGCAGTCTCATGTCGAAAAGGACGTCGTGCAACCCTAGCCGAAGGCTCGGCGGGGGCCTTGCCCTTGGCTGCGGCGGAAGAACGCTTGGGTGCCATGGAGATTCGATGGAGAAGAAAGGAAGAATAGGCTCGAGACTTCTCTCTTAATCACAAAAGCAAAGTAAAGAATGAAATGAGTATTGAAGAGAACTATTTATAGTTTTTCAAAGAGTAACGCCTGCCTCAGACTGCGCCAAAAAAAATTGGATCAACTCATCCGATTGCGCAGACAGCTCATGCGCAACTTAATTTTAAGTTTTGAAATTCAAAGTATTTCGAAACTTTATTGATACAAACTTTGTAAAGATTATAAGAATTCTGGGAAAGTACAACTGTAGGAATTCAATCTAGAAGACGATTGCTTTATCCCTTGGACGATGTGAACTTTGAAGACGGTAGCCTCTGAAGTTGAAGTTGAAGGCAAAAGCCTCGAAAATTTGAAGGCAAAAGCCTCGAAAGAATGCAGCAGCACTTGGGCAAGAACTCCTGATCTCTGGTGATGATCTATGATCTCTGTGATCTCTGTGATCTCTGTGATGCCCTTGAATGAAGACTTGAAACTCTATTTATAGAGTTCTGGAAATAACTGATTTTTAGTTATTCTGGATGGCGCAAGTTGGATTGCGCAGGAACTGGATTGCACAGCATCAGACTGCGCAGGCAGTTGTCTGGTTATGGGCTGACTGTCTTGGACACATGGCATCATTTGATTGAAATGTGCATGATCATGTGAAGACGGTTGCCATGTAACGAGCAATTGATGGCAAGAATGCCACGTGTACTTTTGTTAGTTGACATGATGAAGTGCGCTACATGAATTGTGCTGACTTCGGATTGCGCTGACATAGATTGCGCAGACACTGGATTGTGCAGGCACTAGATTACGCTGCATGTACAGCTGTCCTCGAGCGCTGTGCGGCACAATAAACGAACAGTCTTCTCGTTCTTCGTGCTGTCAGCTGTCAGAAAGATTTGATTTTGTCAGATAATGATGACATTGCCACGTCAGCCTGTGCAGTTGAAAGTGTGCGCAGTCCATTGTGCGCAATCGGAATGATGTGCAATCTGATGTCTGCGCAGTTCACTTGATAGTTGTTTTTCTTGATTTTCTGACTTTGTTGATAGGTACAACTTGATTTTTTAGGACCTACACCTATTGCACCCAGATAAGAGCACTCAGGACTCAATATCTCTTCGTCGTCCTCCTTTGGACGGAATGGGTCCTTAGTAATGTCTAGAGAACGGACGATCATGGGAGTAGCGGACGGCTTGACGTCAAAATGACTAAAGTATCTCAACACCTTTTGGCTGTAGTTCGCTTGATGGACAAGAATTCCATCTTTACGGTGCTCGATCTGTAGGCCGAGGCAAAACCGTGTCTTCCCAAGATCCTTCATCTCGAATTCCGTCTTCAAGATATCAGCAGTTTCTGACAAGTCTTTTTCGGTTCCTATGAGATTCATGTCATCTACATAGACCGCGATGATTGCGTATCCTGAAGTAGATTTCTTTATGAACACACATGGGCAAAGTTCGTTATTAATGTATCCCAAAATGATCAAGTATTCGCTTAGGCAGTTATACCACATTCGCCCGGATTGTTTCAATCCTTATAGCGAACGCCTCAGTCTAATGGAGAACGCATTCCGTGGTCGAGAACTACTTAATTCAGGCATCTTTAGTCCTTCATGGACTCTCATGTATATCTCTGTGTCTAGATCCCCGTAGAGATAGGCTGTGACCACATCCATGAGCTGCATATTCAGTTTTTCGAAAACTACTAAATTGATTAAGTAGCGGAACGTTATGACGTCCATTACGGGAGAATACGTATCCTCGTAATCAATTCCAGGGTGTTACAAGAAGCCTTGCGCCACAAGACGAGCCTTGTATCGTACAATCTCATTTCTCTTATTACGCTTCCTTAGAAAAACCCATTTGTGACCAACTGGTTTAACATTGGGTGGTGTTGTAGCTATAGGTCCAAACATGCTTCTTTTCGCTAAGAAATCTAATTCAGCCTGGATTGCTTGCGCTACTAAAATACAGCAAATTGGCGACGGAGGGTTAGCAACGGATCTTATCCGTCGGCCATAGCGACGGCCTCGCGACTACCTTGTGACTGACTACCGTCAGAAAGCAATTAATATTTTTTTTAGTTTTTTCGTCAAAATGAGTCACACATCCGTCGCTAAATTGACGAAAAATTAGCAACGAATTCATGTCCGTTGCTAATATGTCGCACATTGTGGTGACAAAATCAGGAAAAAGTGGCGTGCTAAATTAGCGTCTATGTAGCGACGGACGTTCAGTCGGTAATCTAGTTGGTATTTAGTGACTACCTACCGACGGATATATCCGTCGGTAATCCGTCGCTAAATACTGTAACCTAACTTAAATTGAATCGACGGGGGGGGGGGGGGGGAGGAATTTTTATTTCCTCCAAAAACTCTCTCTTTCCCCCTCTTTCTCTCTCTCTCTCCGGCGAGCTCTCTCCGACGGGTCACATTCTCCGGCGAAGTTCTCTCCGATGGGATATCTCTCTCTCAGGTATGCTCTCTCTCCCCTTCTCTCTCTCTCTGTTTAGGGTTTCGGGTTGGTGGGGGGGTCGATTGTCGCTGGGGCTAGCGGGGTGGGGTAGGGTTTAGGGTGGGGGACAGGGTAGGGTTTAGGGTTTCTGGACAGGGGTAGGGTTTCGGGTGGGGGGGTGGACCGGCTGTCGTGGGGGCCAGCGGTGATGGAGGGAGCTAGGGAGGGGGCGGGGGTGGATGGTGTTAGGTGAGGGGCGGATTGAGTGGGAAGGGGGTGAGGGGGAGGGGGGTGGGTATTTGCTGTCGGGGGGTGAGGGAGAGGGGGGTGGGTGTTTGCTGTCGGGGGAGGAAGGGGGTGGGGTAGGGGTTTGCTGTCGGAAGAAGCGGTGTGGGAGGGGGAGAGGGATTTGCTGTCCGACGGGTTAGAGGAGGGGGCATGGGGGGTATCGGTAGTTTCAGATCGGACCATTCCTATAAGTATCGGTGGTTTCGAATCGGAGTATCGGATCGGGGGAGGGGGTATAGGTGGTTTCGGATCGGACCAATCATATGAGTATCGGATCGGGAGAGGGGGGGGTATCGGAATCGGTATCGAAATCGGAATCGGTATCGGACCGATACTAACCGATACCGGTACAGTTTGGCATGTCCTGCTCCGATACTGACCGATACCCGATACTAACCGATACCGATCCGATACTATCCTATACTGATACAGTTTGGCATATCCCGGTATCGGTATCAGACTATCCCTATGAGTATCGGCATCGAGGGTATCGGTAATATCGGTGGTTTCGGATCGGAGTATCAGATTTTTTGGTATAAAAAAAGGTATTAATAAATTATTAATATTAATAATTTATTAAAGTATCGGCTGATACCAATACCGATCGGAGTATCGGACTATTCTTATGAGGATGGTTTAAAGTATCGGGCTATTCTTATGTCTAGTTTGTCTTACGATACAAATTTTCACATCCAAATCGAGGATGAATCGTTACTTTGTTGATCGTACATGGATGTACAAACGGCAATACAAGAGCAGAATTGGTGTTAGTGACGATTTTCAGGCAGGCGTGGAAGTATTTCTTAAGTATGCCATGAGCAAATCTCAGTATATGGACGGTAAAAAAAAAATCAAGTGTCCATGTGTTAATTGTCACAATACACGTTACGAAGATGTGGTGACTGTGAGAGATCATTTGACCTGTAAGGGTTTCGTACGTGATTACGGCTTGTGGTCATTACAAGGTGAATTATATTCGGAAAGACAGGCGGCGGAAGCTGGTACTTATGTTTTTGATGATAATGCTGCAATGGATGTCCTCGAAGACGACGGATGCTCTGTTGATTATGGAGACGTGCAGAACCTTGCACGAGATATAGTGTATGATGCGGCAGGGCCTAATTTTGATCTGAAGGATCCTAATTCCGAGGCGAAGGAGTTCTATGATATATTTCAGGACGCAAATCCTCCTCTATATCCTGGTTGTGAGACTCATTCCGTACTGTCAGTGACGATGCGGTTGCTGAACATAAAGTCTGATTTTAACTTGCCACAAGCTTGTTATGATCGGATCACACAACTAATCAACAAGGTGTTACCAAAGGAATCAAAAGAGCTCCCAAAAAATTTCTATAAGTCAAAGATGATGGTCCGACAACTGGGACTGGGGTACAAGAAGATAGATTGTTGTCGCAACTGATGCATGTTGTACTACAAAGAGAATTGCGTATCAGAAAGTTGCAGCTTCTGTAATGCGGATCGTTACAAGCCAGTGCAGGAAAAAGGAAAGTCAACTAGAAAACGACGTCCTTACAAGTATATGCATTACTTGTCGATCACGAAGCGCTTGCAGAGGATGTATATGTCTCTGAATACAGCGGAACACATGACGTGGCACAGCGAAGAACGCATAAAGGACGAAGGAGAATTATCACATCCTTCGGATGGAGAGGCGTGAAAACATTTTAATTTGGTGATACACCTCGTTATAATCTCTAATTTGGTGAAGTAAGTGACTACACTTATTTTTATTCTTTCTAACAGTGTATTTAGATATGAAGCCAAAATAAGAACACCCGATATTACCGATAAGGGACTTCAAAGAGAGGTTGATTGTACCTTTCCGACCTGGTTTCAAAAATACGTAAGTAACTGAGATAATATGTTATACGGCTACCATTAAAATATATGCAAGTAAAATATTTAAATTATCATTATTTGTTTACAGGTTTTATTGCTTGAAACAACACTCACAAATGAGAGCATTCGTTATTTGGTATTGGGACTGAAGAAGCATGCGAAGACTTGCCCAGGCTATATCGTTAATGGCTTCAAGTTTAGGGCAACTCAGCATACTATAAATGCCGAATTTGTCAATGACAACTTCAGTGCTAAGGATTCTGGTGTTTGTATAAAAGGCACCATCTATGACGACGAGCCAAACTTAGACTATTATGGAGTCCTTCGGGATATTGTAGATTTACAATATAGTGCCCCATATGATATGCATATTGCGATGTTCAAATGTGAGTGGTTCGATACGACACCAAATATCGGTTGGAGAATCGATAAACAATTTGGATTCGTCGATATAAATCATCGCAGGAGGTATAGAGGGTCCGACACGTTTGCGATAGCAAGTCAGGCTGTTCAAGTCTACTATACAAGCTACCCAAGGCGTCGTAGAGATCGATTTGACTGGTGGGCAGTATGCAAGATTAAATCTAGAAATACATTCAACGTTGGAGACCCAGCATACCAAGAGGACGAGTCGAAAAGTCCTAATACTTGGGACAACAGTCGGATACCATGGATGTTGAATTAGAGGTTGATATACCTCCTGCTGAGGAAAATAGAGGGGAGAAAGAGGTTGATATACAAGGCTTAGATGTCAACCAGGGGAGAAAGAGGTATCTTGTCCCAAGTATTAAGACTGAAGAAGAAGAAGAAGAAGAAGAAGAAGAAGAAGAAGAAGAAGAAGAAGAACTTGATGAGGATGAGGATACAGATGAAGTCGACAATGAGGATGAGGATGAGGATGAGGATGATGATGAGAATGAAGACGAGGATGAGGACGATGACGATGATTAAATATCGGTATATTTCAGTTCATGTTTTTGTCGAGGCCGAGGCCGCTGACGAGGACGATTCAGATTAAATTAAACTTCTGTGTTCTTCTTTCAGTTCATATTTTTGTCGTTCGATCATCTACTTATTGTATGATTTTTTTTTGCAGATGGCACTCCTAGTCCTACTCTTCTGGCCGACACTCGTCGCCCTACTGCTGGTATATATATTTTTTAGTTTAGTTTTATATTTATTTATACTTTTATATTATTAATTATGTTTATGTGTTCTATTTACAGGGCATGGTTGCGAGCACTCGTGCTGGGGGTGCTGGCCGTGGTCGTGGTGGTGATGGTGGTGATGGTGGTGGTGATCGTGGGCGTAGGCGTGGTGGTAGCGGTCGTGGTCGCCAGAAGTCTTCCCGCCGTCAATCTTCGTCGAGGCATGCGACTCCATCCGTTAGCGCATCCGTTCCTCCATCCGCTAGCGGATCCGTTCCGCCACCGGATGCACCAGCGGATGCATCAGCAGATGCAGCAGCGGACCCAGCAGTTACTGCATGGTGGGCCCCGGAGTACCCCCGTATTCAGTTTCATCCTGTTACCGGGGAGTACATGCGCGGACCCTCGGATCCTCCGACGCCACCAGAGAGGCCGACGGGCGAGTTTTGACGAGAGATATGGCCCGCGGGTGAATCGTAAGTAAATTTAAGTTAATTTATTAAATTTGTTTCATTTATTCAAATCAATAATCTAGTCGTTGCTTTTTTTATAGATTTTTCCCGTGGGATATTGCCCAGAGTCTAGGGTGCATTATCCGAGAAAACTACCATGGCCCCTACCTCAATTTTTCTGAGGTGCCTCAGGACAGGCAGTACGTCTGGCTCGACGAGATGAGGGTATATATCTTAGGGTTAATTATTAATTATTCTTTAATTCATTAATTTTTTAATTACGTAATATTTGAATTTGTGTGTCATAGGATGTTCTGGTGGCCCCTCCATCGCGAGAAGGCGATCCGCGGGACCTACAAAGTCGCCGTCGGGAAGAAGATACAGGATGCAGTGTACGACCTTCGTACGACACATACGAAGAAGGACATGATCCGGGCAGAGTACTATGAGGAGTTGTTGGAGAAGATGAATACCCCTCGATACACGGAAAAATCAGAGAAAGCCAAGGCGAATAGACAGGCTGCGGATCTGCATACGGGCGGATCAAGGCCCCACGCACGGACGCGTGCAGATTTGGTGAGATACCCCAAATTCATTCCACTATTTAATTCGGTAAGATTAATATACGAAGTTAATTAAATTCTATGTATGCAGGCCCAACAGACAGTGAAGGAGGGGAGAGAGGCGGAGGCGGTCACCGCTCACGACGTATTCGTGCATACGCACAAGTGGCGGAAGGACGGGAGCTTCGTCGACGCGAGGGCCCAAGAGACTGATGTAAGTACTTATGTTCATGATTATAACTATAACTTTGGAAAACATATGATTATAACTATAACTTAATTAGGTAAACATAGGATTAAAACAATAACTTAGGGAAACATAGGATTTAGATTATAACTTAGGAAAACTTATAGTATAAACACATTCATTGGATAGGCTGCGTATCGTGAGGCACTCCGTCGGATTGAGCCCCCTACCGAGGATGTCGACGAAACGACGCCCACCCAGACACCCTCTTCTATGGTCGCTCGCTACGACGACGTGTTCATAGAATCCGCCGACGACTTTAGGAAAGGGTACCTGTACGGCTTAGGTTCCGTGGTAAATTTTTTGCAGACGTCGACTCCGAGATATCCATCGCCTCCGCATCCTTCCGTGCGCCCCGCAGACGATATGAGGACGCAGCTTACGACTCTCGCCACGACGGTGTCGGATTTACGGTCGATAGTGCTGGGGCACTATCCGCATCCTTCTTCTGCTCCCGATCTGTCTGCTCCTTATCCGTCTGCTGCCGCTCCATCTACTGCTGCTGCCGGTGCTTCGGATCGACCTGGTCCTTCTTGTTCCGGACGGTTATCTTTTGACCGCTCTTCCGAGGTCCGCCTGGTACCAGATTCTACTATCGGGGCGCTCCTTGACATATTGTCGTCAGAGCAGCTACGCTTGCTTCCAGACCACGTCTTATCCCAAGTGCTGCCACCTATGGTACAGGATTATATACGCAGAGCGGATGCAGCGGAGAGAGCACGAGACGATCCATCTCCTCATTCTCAGTGATTTTATTTATGTTTTTGGACATTTATACATTTTGGATGTGTATATTTTGGATATTTTATTTATGTTGTGATATATTGAATGTTTGGAGATATTGTGTTGGCAATATGGATATTTGTTGGATATATTGGATGTCGGATATGTTATATTTGTGTATGGTGGATGCTGAATATGTTATATTACAGGGAATAGTCTCTTTCCTGAAATTTTTTTTCAAAATTATTTCAGTTAGCGACGGATTACCGACGGCGTACCGACGGACGTTTACAGATAGCGACGGTTTGTCGACGGACTACCAATGGACGTTTGCAGATAGCGACGACTTCCCGACGGATTATCCGTCGGACTGTTGCTGGAAAAAGTTAGCGACAAAATGGCGACGAAATTTCCATCGCTCATGTTCTGGAAAAATGAAAGATATCCAGAAGCATGGCGACGGATTATCCGTCGCCAAATGGCGGCTAATCCGACGAGGAAGAGTATTTAGCGACGGCCTCGCGGCATCTTAGTGATGAACTTTCCGTCGTTAATTGTATGACTATGAGATAGCGACATTCAAGCGACGGAATGGCGACGGATTTTGTGAGCACCCTGAATTTTGGGTTAATTTTTTTAAAATTTTCTGATTGATTTAGTTTTAATAAATAATTTATTCTGTTATTTATCTTTAAGTGTACTTTTCCGTGCCATTGATATTTGGAGTGTCAGGGATGTTCAACTCTGGAAATCTTCTTCATGAGTTTTGTAGTGGACATGATTGCCTTCATGACGGTATATAGTGTCCCATCCAAACTTGTTTCCTTGTGCTCTTTTTGCTTCGCACAACTTCGGGTCAATTTAGACCATTTGATTATTAATTAATTTTTCCACTCTTTTCCTTGATCATTATTAGCACGTTACCGTGACTTTTGAATTGGGAGCACCAGACCAGTCATTTCCTTGAAACCAACTCATCATACATGATCTACTCGAGACGTTCGTCACCCATGACCTTCGTGTCCCACTCAGACACACCATTTTGTGCTCCATTTACTTTGTACAACTTTACTGACACGTGACCCAATTTTATTTCACCCCACGGTGTCACATTTATCTTCCAACTTGATTTGTGGGTACCCTGTCGACCAAAACCTGTCAGCCCCAATTATGGACATGGCCCACATTGAGCCTACTACCCGTCCGACACTTGTGTCCCATTTATTGGAATCCCCATGTGCTACTTATTTACCCATGATCATCAGCACCTATTTTTATTCGATTTTTGCACAATGTTTGGTTTTGGATCCAATCCGGCTCCACTGAACCAAACCCCAGCTTCATTTTTCCTCTCTCACGACGCCCTCATTTTTTTTTACCATAAATAATATAAATACCCTATCTACCTATTTCAATATTTATTGGAATTTCCATTTATTTAAATCCCTATTGGAATGACCCAATTTTAGCCATTTAAATTCTAGCCTTTGGATCCTCCCATTTAATCCCATCCATTAATTCCTTCATGCAACTTTTTCCCCAACACCGCTATGCATTGGCCGGCCTTAACTCCAAAGTTTCTAAATCTATCTCTCTCTCTCTCTCTCTCTCTTCCTTTCTATTGTTTTTTCCAAACAAAATCAACAACAACATCTACTACAACACCCGACCACCCTATGCCAAGCTCCTGGCCGAGCTCGACCACCCCCTCCTGGTCGAGCTCGGTCGCCCATCACCGCCACGATAGCACCTTCCTCCCCTCCATCTCCTTCTTCCTCATCCATTCCTCTTTCATCCATCCATCCATTTCCCCACAATGAACCACCCGACCACCATCACCACCGTGACCATCTCCACCGCGCGCATGGCCGTGCGCCGCCGCCCTCCACCGCATCTTCGCCGTGGCTGGCCGGGTCGGTCCCGTTTGCAACTGCCACAGCCACGCAAACGCCAGCAGCACAGCGGCAGCAGCATGACACCAGGCCGCGCGTGCGCTGGCCTCGTTGGCCGCGCCGCCGCCGGCCGTCGTGCCCCGGCGACCCCCCTCCGTGGGTAGCCTCCTCCGACGAACTCAGGCGGACAGTCCTCTGGCGGCCACCGTCCTCCGGGACGCGCCGTCGAGACGAATCGTGCATTTCGCACGAAGTTCCATCGTGACGCGCCCGGGATGGATTCAGAATTTGCGTTCCGTCGCAGCGACTTTGCGCGCATTTTCCCGGGAATATGACCGTTGGATCGGCGATTTCTTCGCTCCGTCACAATCTCGGTATATTCACCTTCATTTCTGTCAATTTTCGTCCGTTAATTTTATCGTTTGATACATCAAAACCGGCCACCAAGTTGACCGTTTAAATTGTATTAATTTTGGACAATTTTGTGGGATCAACTTCGTCAGCTTGTACCTCCTCCATCGCAGCTCTGTTTGGCGTGCTACCAGTTCCTGCACGAAGCTGGTATAACCCTCTTTCTACCGCTCCAGTTTTGTTTCATTGTGAGCTTGTTTCATTGGTTGAATTTGACGCCAAAGTTGGCCGTCCGAATTCGTAATTTCCAAATTGTAAAATTCTATTTTTGAACACGGGACTCCAGATTTCATTTCTGACACCACCATTAGACTTGTGGCGTCGTTCTGACATGTTTTCATATAAAATTTGTTAGATTTGGAGAACGTGGGCCCTGACACGTTTTTCGGTGCAAAGTGGGTCCCACATTCTGGGTCAACGGGACATTTTGACGTCGGCTCATCGGAATCCAATTTCGGATATACCATTGAGTTCGTATCATCATTCTGGACTCGTTGACATATAATTTGCTAGATTTTGGTGGACATTGGATCCGACACGTATTTCGGTGCAAATTGGATACCAATATCTAGGTCAATGGGTCATTTTGAGATCGGCTCATCGGAATCCAATTTCGGATATATTGTTGAATTCGTATTGTCATTCTGGACTCGTTGACATATAGTTTGTTGAGTTTTAAGAACTTTGGCTCCGGCACGCATTTCCGTGCAAATCGGAATTCCAAGTTCTGGTCAACGGACCAAATTGAGATCGGGTCAACGGAATCCAATTCTGGAGATACCGTTGGGTTCGTATCGTCATTCTGGTTTCGTGGACATATAATTTGTTATATTTTATAGACTTGTTTTTTTGAACGTATTTCGGTGCAAAACGGCTCCAACACGGACACCGTTTTGACTCGAAATTACCTTTTTGTCCTTGTGTCCAAATTGGACGGATGGGTATGCTATCCTAGCTGATTTGACCATTCTGGACACGTTGGCGATGTTTATTTCATCATCCGACAATGTTTGTTGATAATTTCTCTGAGTTTAACCTTTTTATAATTAATTAATAATTAATTCTTATAATGTTCGTATTTTGGGATTAGTACAACGAAACTGAGCTCAGTCAATTCCAGTGATCTCACATCACTGAAATTGACAAGATGGACACGTGGATCACTATGATAAGATTATCAACTTTACCGTTGATCATCTCGTCTCGATTTGCGTGTCGTAAGTTTCGACGTACCAATAACGAAGTGCACTTTATATCTTTAATAATTAGACTAGAATTGACCCTATTTGACCAGAGTTGACCAGTTGACCTCAAGTCTACTGTAAGTCAACACTTGACCTAGTTTGACTAGATTATTGATCGGAGTTGACCTAGAGTTGTTTTGACATAGAAGAACCTATGATAAAATAGATTGCTTGTAGAGATTTATTTATTACAACTTGAACACCTTGTAACCTGTGTTGCTTTAAATAGGACTCTGTGGCTTCAGTTGGACCCCCCTATACTTATCAGCTGTTCAGGGTATCAGGCGAGTACATTTTCTGATCATTTCATATCCTGCTTAGAATTATTTTCTGCATTAAATTACTTTACTTATACTGTCACGTTGGTCACACGGATTGGTACTATATGGACCCCTTCTTTAGATGTTATCCTTAGGGAGCATCGGGTACTATATGTTCTGTGCGTTTCACTTACATGGCGTATCACTATGCTTCACTGGTTCTTTGATCACTTGTGACATATACTCTTATGATCACAGAGTCTCCTAGAATCTCTTATCCCATTTACTAGGTATCCTAGAATCTCCTAGAATCCCCATTTATGGGACATCCATGTATCACCCTTCAGGGGCCTTTGCATAGAATTATAACATAACCTGGTTGGATCCTTGTGTATTGATTGGGGGTACGGGAGAGTAGAAATAGACATGTGAATACTATCCAAGTAGTGTAGCATTAGAATCTCTTCTATAGTGTAGCATCAGAATCTCCTATGCCATTTACATGTCTATATTGTACTCTGACTCACTAGCCACTGTTAGTCTTTATTTATAGTAGATATTTCTATTACAGCTCTCTCCATGTTTACATACTGCATTTCTTTCAGTACCTGTATCTTACTTTACTGCATGATTATATTTTCTAACCTGCTATGAACTGTTGAGATGTATTGTGCTCGCTCCTGTCCTGACTGGACCTGTTGATAAATTTTACAGATAGCCTGGGATTGCCTGCTAGCCTAGAGGAGACACAATAGTGTTGTTTAGATAGTTATTTCAATTGTCTGGAGTTGTATTTACTTTAAGGATTACTTTATTTTGAGATTTGAGATGTATTTCTGGGTTTGTGTATCTTAGACACTTAGATTTCTCTCTGCTGTATCTCTTTTGGATTTCATGTTTTATCTATCTTTATCATACTCTATCATTAGATGTGATTGAGACTGTATCTGCTATGTCACCCCCATTCGGGGAGTATATAACTGCTTAGCATTATATTGTTAATGTTGTGACCTAGTACAGCTTTCTACCGCCGACACTGCGGCGTAGGCTGGGCGTTGTTACGTTCTCGTACCCTCATGGTGGGTGCGGGTCGTGACACGTTTTTAGTGGTGGCTCCATGCAGGTCCAATTTGTGTAGTAGGTATTCGAACTAGAGTACCACTACAGCCTGCAGTAGGATTAGGATATATTTTTGAAGATACTCAATCACAGTTAGGATCCTTTGAGAGATTCCTGGGACGACCCTTGAGAATCTTATTTAAATTCGATTTAGAAACTCTCTTTTTCCTTGATTTGGTTATCTTTATTTTCTGTTGTTGAATTTGATTTTGATGGATTATTGTTGAATTTGAGTCTGTATTTATTGATTTTGATGGAAGATTGTTGAATTTTGAATCTTGATGTTAGCTGTAGCATCCGAGTTTGTATTTATATGATTTGAAGGATTTTTGCTCATTTTTGAATCTTGATGTTCGTTGATAAATTTGAATTTTGGGTATTCATTGTTGATTTAATTTAATTTTTGTCAAGATAAAATTATATTGGCTAGGTCATCTAAGTTATGGAATCTCGTCTTCTATAGTCACATTAGCCAGCATGGTGAGGACATATAGTCTGATTTTGGATATATTTCTCGGGTGTGAGAATTTAAGGTTTTCGCAGCCAAGCTAGCGGTATCGCGAAAATATTAAATACCATGATTCTAGAGGTATATGCCAAAGTCGAGGACTCTGTGATTATCGTAGCCTTGCTTACTAGTATGACGAGGATTTAGAGTACCATGATTTTCGATAGACGCATATGATTATCAGATTGTACCTTAAATATTTTTGAACATGTTTTCTCTACTTTTGTTCCAGTCCTTCAAAAAAAATTTATTATTATTATTATTATTTGTTTGCTTTGTTTTGCTTCTCATTATTTAACTTAGGAGTAGCTTTAGCTGTTTTATAAACCTTGTGTACCTTCTTACAAAATTTATTTCTTCTTAATACAATAAATCAATGATTTTGCTAGGCCTTATTTTGGATTTGGTATCATAATTCTGGTTTCGAAAAAAATGGGTTCCTCTTTTAAACAGATAAGCAGAATAGATTCTACTATCATTCTTTTCCTGCCAATATTTTTATTACCATCATTCCTTGTCTTATATAACTGTCCTGATTATATCAATTCCCTGTCTCGTATATAATTCTGTCAGCTATATCTTGAAAACTCTTGAATCTTCATATCATTTTGCCTGAGAAATGTTGAGGAAGTGACGTAAATCATCTAGTTCGGAAATGACGTAATTGGTTATCATAGGATGATTTTGTAGGAATCAGAATGTTGGATGTCAAATGTGAAAAAAAAATTGAAATAGAGATGTGGTAAAGGTTTGAAATGAAATCGAGGGATAAATGTTATCAATTTAGAAACAATCACAGAAAATTGGTTATGAATAATTCATGGATGTATTTCAAAACTAATGAGGATGTTCAAGGTCAACCTAGTTTTGAGAGCTTAGAAAATCTTGGTTATTGATTCTTGGAACTTTTACTCTGAGGCTATGTAGAAATTTAGAAATGAAAAAAAAGAGGGAGAATTTTATTGTATTCAATGATTATGCGAAATTGAACTAGATATTGCAAGAGGGTGACTAGAGACAGAGAGAACACAAGGATTTTACGTTATAGAAATTATTTTAGATGATTGGAAGAAAATTGTAGAATTCAAAAGGATAATATTTGAAGGTGAACGTTGAAGAAAATATGAAGATTGATTTATAAATAAGAATAAATTTTGTGTGACATAGCGGTATTGGAGTTTAGTAAATACGAGACTCGATTTAAACAAGTTCAAGGATTTCATAAACTGGATTTAGAGGTTTCAGATCTAAATTAAAATGAGGTGAAGGAATTTGGAAATTTGATTAAATAAATAAGTGTTGAGTCCTAAATAAGAGGGGTATGTCTCATGGAAAATATTTTAGAAGTTAGAAATTTTGTCTATGGTGATCATTGTAAAGGTTTAGATGACTGAAGGTTATAAAATTTCGATGATAGTCATATGAAGGTTGATTTTCATACTGGGATTTGTGAGAAAATATGATTGGCAAATGGTAAACTGATAGTTTCAGAGAGAGATGATTAACTGACTTCGTATGAAATCTTTCTTGTTTTTTTCTCTAAAAAAGTTTTTCAATACCATTGAATCCTAGTTTCCTTAATCGCGACCAAATCGACTTCGATTATCGTTTCTTATCATATTAATATCTTGGGTTATACCTAATTGAATTAAATTTGATTGTGACCTGAATCTCCATCCTTGTATGCTCGTTCTCAAACTTCGTTGAACATGTCCTCCATATTGCCCAAATCTTGATTTTCCTAAATTGATCAACTTAGATCGTATCGAAACTAAATATTCTTAATATATATTGTGATTGGATTTCCATGTAATTGACTTTCATTCTTTAACTTCTGATTTTGATTTTTGAATAGTACCCCTTTATGGATAATTGGTAGTTATCTTTATTTGTTTTGATGAGTACCAGTTTCATGTAGGATGGTAGACTGCCTTACAGTTTTGATGATTTGTTATTTATGTATCTTTTCTAGTTTAGCACCCTAGATTGCTAGTGTGTTTTGATACCCTATGACCGTTTCGGTTAGCATGACTAGTATACCTAGATGAGACTTTCACTGCCACCGTATGCCATGACCCTGTATGTCGTCCTTTTGATGGTATGATTTGTTTAAGTTTTGGGACTTGATTGTGGGGGTTTGACCTAGAAGGATTACGAACATTTTAATTTCGAGGACGAAATTTTTATAAGGTGGGTAGGATGTGAGCACCCTGAATTTTGGGTTGATTTTTTTTAAAATTTTCTGATTGATTTAGTTTTAATAAATAATTTATTCTGTTATTTATCTTTAAGTGTACTTTTCCGTGCCATTGATATTTGGAGTGTCAGGGATGTTCAACTCTGGAAATCTTCTTTATGAGTTTTATAGTGGACATGATTGCCTTCATGACGGTATACAGTGTCCCATCCAAACTTGTTCCCTTGTGCTCTTTTTGCTTCGCACAAGTTCGGGTCGATTTAGACCATTTGATTATTAATTAATTTTCCCACTCTTTTCCTTGATCATTATTAGCACGTTACCGTGACTTTTGAATTGGGAGCACCAGACTAATCATTTCCTTGAAACCAACTCATCATGCATGATCTACTCGAGACGCTCGTCACCCATGACCTTCGTGTCCCACTCAGACACGCCATTTTGTGCTCCATTTGCTTCGCACAACTTTTCTGACACGTGACCCGATTTTATTTTACCCCACGGTGTCACATTTATCTTCCAACTTGATTTGTGGGTACCCTGTCGACCAAAACCTGTCAGCCCTAATTATAGACATGGCCCACATTGTGCCTACTACCCGTCCGACACTTGTGTCTCATTTATTGGAATCCCATGTGCTACTTATTTACCCATGATCATCAGCACCTATTTTTATTCGATTTTTGTATAATGTCCGATTTTGGATCCAATCCGGCTCCACTGAACCAAACCCCAGCTTCATTTTTCCTCTCTCATAACGCCCTCATTTTTCTTACCCAAAAATAATATTAAATACCCTATCTTCCTATTTCAATATTTATTGGAATTTCTATTTATTTAAATCCCTATTGGAATGACCCAATTTTAGCCATTTAAATTCTAGCCTTTGGATCCTCCCATTTAATCCCATCCATTAATTCCTTCATGCAACTTTTTCCCCAACACCCCTATGCATTGGCCGGCCCTAACTCCAAAGTTTCTAAATATCTCTCTCTCTCTCTATCTTCCTTTCTATTGTTTTTCCCAAACAAAACCAACAACAGCATCTACTACAACACCCGACCACCCCATGCCAAGCTTCTGGCCGAGCTCGACCACCCCCTCCTGGCCGAGCTCGGTCGACCATCACCGCCACGACAGCACCTTCCTCCCCCTCCATCTCCTTCTTCCTCATCCATTCCTCCTTCATCCATCCATCCATTTTCCCACAATGAACCACCCGACCACCATCACCACCGTAACCATCTCTACCGCGCGCATGGTCGTGCGCCGCCGCCCTCCACCGTGCCTTCACCGTGGCTGGCCGGGTCGGCCCCGTTCGCAGTTGCCACAGCCACGCAAACGCCAGCAGCACAGCGGCAGCAGCACGACACCAGGCCGCCCGTGCGCTGGCCGCGTTGGCCGCGCCGCTGCCGGCCGTCGTGCCCCGACGACCCCCCCTCCGTGGGTAGCCCCCTCCGACGAACTCAGGCGGACAGTCCCCTGGCGGCCACCGTCCTCCGGGACGCGCCGTCGAGACGATTCGTGCGTTTCGCACGAAGTTCCGTAGTGACGCGCGCGAGATTGATTCAGAATTTGCGTTCCGTCGCAGCGACTTCGTGCACATTTTTTCGGGAATCCGATCGTTGGATCGGCGATTTCTTCACTCCATCACAATCTCGGTATATCCACCTTCATTTCTGTCAATTTTTGTCCGTTAATTTAATCGTTTGATACATCGAAACAGGCCACCAAGTTGACCGTTTAAATTGTATTAATTTTGGACAGTTTTGCAGGATCAACTTCGTCAGCTTGTACCTCCTCTATCGCAGGTCCGTTTGGCGTGCAATCAGTTCCTGTACGAAGCTGGTATAACCCTCTTGCTACCCCTCCAGTTTCGTTTCATTGTGAGCTTGTTTGATTGGTTGAATTCGACGCCAAAGTTTGCCATCCGAATTCGTAATTTCCAACTTGTAAAATTCTATTTTTGAACACGAGACTCCAGATTTCATTTCTGACACCACCATTAGACTCGTGGCGTTGTTCTGGCATGTTTTCATATAAAATTTGTTAGATTTGGAGAACGTGGGCCCTGGCACATTTTTCGATGCAAAGTGGGTCCCATATTCTGGGTCAACAGGACTTTTTGATGTCGGCTCATCGGAATCCAATTCCGGATATACCGTTAAGTTCGTATCGTCATTCTGGACTCGTTGACATATAATTTGCTAGGTTTTGGTGGACATTAGATCTGGCACGCATTTCGGTGCAAATCGGATACCAATATCCAGGTTAACGGGTCATTTTGAGATCGGCTTATCGGAATCCAATTCCGGATATACCGTTGAGTTCGTATTGTCATTCTAGACTCGTTGACATGTAGTTTGCTGAGTTTTGAGAACTTTGGCTCCGGCACGTATTTTCGTGTAAACCGGAATTCCAAGTTCTGGTCAACGGACCAAATTGAGATCGGGTCAATGGAATCCAATTCTGGAGATACCGTTGGGTTCGTATCGTTATTCTAGTTTCGTGGACATATAATTTGTTATATTTTATAGACTTATTTTCTTGCACGGATTTCGGTGCAAAACGGCTCCGACACGGACACCGTTTTGACCCGAAATTACCTTTTTGCCCTCGTGTCCAAATTGGACCGATGGGTAGGCTATCCTAGCTGATTTGACCATTCTGGACACGTTGGCGATGTTTATTTCATCCTCCGACAATATTTTTTGATAATTTCTCTGAGTTTAACCTTTTTATAATTAATTAATAATTAATTCTTATAATGTTCGTATTTCGGGATTAGTACAACGAAACTGAGCTCAGTCAATTCCAGTGATCTCACATCGCTGAAATTGATAAGATGGACACGTGGATCACTATAATAAGATTATCAACTTTACCGTTGATCATCTTGTCTCGATTTGCGTGTCGTAAGTTTCGACGTACCAATAACGAAGTGCACTTTATATCTTTAATAATTAGACTAGAATTGACCCTGTTTGACCAGAGTTGACCAGTTGACCCCAAGTCAACTGTAAGTCAACACTTGACCTAGTTTGACTAGATTATTGACCGGAGTTGACCTAGAGTTGTTTTGACTTAGAAGAACCTAGGATAAAATAGATTGCTTGTAGAGATTTATTTATTACAACTTGAACACCTTGTAACCTGTGTTACTTTAAATAGGACTCTGTGGCTTCAGTCGGACCCCCTATACTTATCAGCTGTTCAGGGTATCAGGCGAGTACATTCTCTGATCATTTCATATCCTGCTTAGAATTATTTTCTGCATTAAATTACTTTACTTGTACTGTCACGTTGGTCACACGGATTGGTACTATATGGATCCCTTCTTGAGATGTTATCCTTAGGGAGCATCGGGTACTATATGTTCTGTGCGTTTCACTTACATGGCGTATCACTATGCTTCACTGGTTCTTTGATCACTTGTGACATATACTCTTATGATCACAGAGTCTCCTAGAATCTCTTATCCCATTTACTGGATATCCTAGAATCTCCTAGAATCCCCATTTATGGGACATCCATGTATCACCCTTCGCGGGCCTTTGCTTGAAATTATAACATAACCTGGTTGGATCCTTGTGTATTGATTGGGGGTACGGGGGAGTAGAAATAGACATGTGAATACTATCCAAGTAGTGTAGCATCAGAATCTCTTCCATAGTGTAGCATCGAAATCTCCTATGCCATTTACATGTCTATATTATACTCTAACTCACTAGCCACTGTTAGTCTTTATTTATAGTAGATATTTCTATTACAACTCTCTCCATGTTTACATACTGCATTTCTTTCAGTACCTATATCTTACTTTACTGCATGATTATATTTTCCAACCTGCTATGAACTGTTGAGATGTATTGTGCTCGCTTCTGTCTTGACTGGACCTGTTGATAAATTTTACAGATAGCCTGGGATTGCCTGCTAGCCTAGAGGAGACACAGTAGAGGTTGTTTAGATAGTTATTTCAATTGTCTGGAGTTGTATTTACTTTAAGGATTACTGTATTTTAAGATTTGAGATGTATTTCTGGGTTTGTGTATCTTAGACACGTAGTTTTCTCTCTACGGTATCTCTTTTGGATTTCATGTTTTATCTATCCTTATCATGCTCTACCTTAGATGTGATTGAGACTGTATCTTCTATGTCACCCCATTCGGGGAGTATATAACTGCTTAGCATTATATTGTTAGATGTTGTGACCTAGGACAGCGTTCTACCGCCGACACTGCGGCGTAGGCTGGGCGTTGTTACGTTCTCATACCCTCACGGTGGGTGGGGGTCGTGACAGATTTTTCGTCGATCATGTTTTGGAAATATGAAAGATTTCCAGAAGTGTGGCGACGTATTATCCGTCGCTGATGCGTCGCTAATCCGTCGACGTTAGCGGCGCCTCAGCGATGGATATTGCGTATCAGAAACCCTCTGATACACGGTTAGCGACGAGTTAGCGACTTATTGTCCGTCTCTATTTGTATGAATATTTTAAAATTTTAACCTGTCAATGTTGACGGGAACCCGTCAACATACCGTCGCTAAATGTTTTTATTTTGCCAACGAAAATCCGTCGCTAATTAGTCGAAGAGCGACGGACTAGCGACGAGCTAGTTTTAGCGACGAGGTTATTTCCGACGAATTTTTTCAGCCCGTATCCGTCGAAAATCCGTCGGTAATGGGAATTATCGACGAATTTCCGACGGATATGGCCGTCGCTAAATCGTTGTATTTTAGTAGTGTTGTTTCCATTGTGGCCAGTCCGTTCGTCGTTGACACTCGGCAATGCAGCAAGGTTCCATGTCATCATTGTTCATAATGTCAGTGGCCACTGAGTATATGAACACATCATCGATGACAGTTTCATTTCGCTTCAAAATATCGTCTAAGCTAGCATAATTGACAGATATTTCGAAGTTATCGGCATGATTAGGAATATGCGTTTCATCTGGAACGCGCTCTTCTAATACATCGCCGTGATCCTTAATGATCTCATGTGGCAAAATGCTTTTAACAAGATTTTTTCGCTTCCGGGGCAGAACATCTTTGGAACCAACCGGTCTTCCCTTCTTCTTGGGAATAGCGGCGGACTGGACGGCCGATGGCAGCATCCTTTGCTCGGCGGGTTCGATCGGAGCAACATGTTTCACAGGAATATGGCATCTCTGAGGGACGTCTATCCTTGCAGGCACATTTGCAGCAGGTATAATTGATCTCGTGACTTTTCCTAGGTCGCTAAATGCGTCTGGCATTTGATTTGCAATATCTTGCAGACCTAGAATCCTCTACACTTTCTTATCACTATGTACAGAGGGAGGATCATGATGAGCAAAAGCGGGCACATGCGATGCTAATTCATGTCGTTCCTCATCAACGTTAGCGTGCTTTTTTTCCCCTAACGACAGAAAGATTGCTTCATCAAAGTCACAATCCGCGTGTCTCGCGGTAAAGAGATCGCCTGTCAAGGGCTCTAAATAGCGAATGAAGGACGGGGAGTTATAGCCGACATATATTTCCCGTCGCTTCTGAGGTCCAAATTTTGAACGCCTTATCGGCTCAATTGGAACATTGACTAGGCACCCAAACACACGTAAATGTGAGACGTCAGGCTCACATCCAGTAACCAGCTGGTACGCGGAAAGTGGTTGGGTGGCCATGGGCCTCAGACGGACCAAATTCGTAGCGTGCAAAATTGTATAGCCCCATGTAGATAGTGGGAGTTTGGTGCGCATAACCAAGGTCCGCGCTATCACTTACAGTCGCTTTATAAAAGCTTCCACTAGGCCATTTTGGGTATGAACATACGTAATAGGGTGTTCAAGATTTATTCCCAAAGTCATGCAATAATCATCGAAAGTCTTTGATGTAAAATTTGCGACATTATCAAGTCTAATAGACTTTATCGGATAATCCGGATGGTGAGCCCTTAACTTAATGATTTGGGCAAGGAGTTTAGAAAATGCTGTATTTCGGGTGGACAACACCACTACGTGTGACCATCTAGTCGATGCATCAACCAAAACCATGAAGTATTTAAATGGTCCGTATGTTGGTTGGATTGGTCCACAAATGTCACTCTCACTTTTTCAAGTTAGGGGTAAAATGATAATTTTTCATTTTATAATATTTTTAAGAATTTTATTTCATGAATATTAATATTTAATTATTATAGGAGTCGGGTTCGAATTTTATCGCATTCCGAGTTAATTCGGGACCCCGGTGAATTTCGACTTGAGTCGTAATTAGCATGTTATTTAACCATGGCCCACCACACTAAACTTTTAGGTTTAGGAGTTTGGACTAGTCCCCCATGAGTAATTAAGTTTAATTATAATTTTTATTTAATTTTAGCTAACCCACAAAACCAAATTTGGACTTAACTTAGCATAGAAGTTAAGGGAGGGGCAAACTTGTAATTTCAAGTGCCCCAACCCTTTCCTTTATGACCAGCCATCCCCTCCCCATTTATTCTTCTTCTCCACTTCAAAATATCACCATTTTCTTCTTCTTCTTCTTCTCCAAGCTTTTCTCAAAAGTTAGAATAGGTTTTCCCTAGAAATCATCTCAAAATAATTCCTTTTTCTCCAATATTCTTCCATCCAACTCTTCCTCTTCCCCAAGTGAAGCTTCTCCAAGCTTTTGGGAGCAAGAAGTGCAAGGGTGTGTCATAAACAATTTGTTGTGTCGGAGCCGTGTCGGAGGACTTTCGAATCGGGAATCCATCTCCCGATAGGTATAACCTATTCTCTAACTTATTCCCTTCATCATGATAAATAGTTTGAACCATGTAGGATTTGATTTCCATAGTTGTGTCCTTAGTTGTGTCGTGTTTGAGTCCGTTTGGAGTGTCCTAGGAGAAGTTAGAGTTTGTTACCGTGTCCTTGAGTTTCCCCCAAATTTGGACACTTTAGAATAAATTAGATTTGGCCTCTAAGTGGTTAGGCACTCTTAACTTCATTTATTTTGTGTGTGTGTGTGTGTCCATATACATATATATGTGTGTGTGTGTCCATATACATATATATATGTATGTGTGGGAGTGTGTGTGTCCATATATATATACATATAGATTTATGTGTGTGTTAATATATATATATATATATATATATATATATATATATATATATATATATATATATATATATATGTGTGTGTGTGTGTGTGTGTGTGTGTGTGTGTGTGTGTGTGTGCGCGTGTGATCATATATATATATATGTGTGTGTATTTGTATGTGTAGTGAGGGGAGGGAATGAGATTTATATGTGTGAGAGTTTATATATATTTTAGAGAGGAATTGAGAGAGATTGAGAGATTAGAGATTAGAGAGGAAGATATTGAGAGATTAGAGAGGAAGATTGAGAGGGTTAGAGAGGGAATTAGAAAGGAAGAAAGAGGAGAACACCATAGCAGCAAGGGAGGATAAGGGCTGCTATTTTCCCTCCCAAAACAGCCCCAAAACAGCCACAAATAGCAGCAGTAGGCAGCAGCCATAGCAGCAGCACAACAGCAGTTTGGGCAACAGTAGCACCCCCTTTTGACCCCCGTAAACCCCCGTATATACCCCCATATGTATACCAATATATATATACATATATATACCCTATTTATTAGCTCTATATACCCCTAATTAACCCACTAAAATAGTCCCTACAACTAGTCCTAAGCGAGTGTGAAAAATGAGTTGAGTGAGTGAGTGAATGGTCGAGTTAGGAATTAGTGAAGGGGTAAATTTGAGTTCCGTGATTCGGAACGCGTTAAAACTTGGAGGGGACTTAGAAAATATGATTTAGATTTTGTGGGTAGGCTTCGAAGTTGGAATCGGGGTTGCGTGTGGGTTCGGGGAGATGGTATCGCACCGCACCATTCCGCATCTTGAAATATTCAAGATAACGGGTAAACGGACGATTCGGACCGTAAGATGGACTGGATGTCCACTTACCCTCGAAAACTTGGTAGGTAATGGTTGTATAGGCTAGTACCCTACTACCCTAGGAAGCACGGAGTGGAATTCCTAAGGGAAGGCCACTTGGCGTCAAGTTAGAGCGGTTTAAGGGTAAATGTTAAGGGATAATCGGGTAATTTCGAGATACGATGTTCGGGTAGTCGGATTGACTTGAAACTTGGGTGGCATGTTGGGTACACCCTACAAATATCATATTTGAGCCGATTTTGGCTCGGTTGATCCAGAGTTGACTTTTTACCCAAAAGTCAACCATGAGTTAACACTTTGTCTAGATTTGACCAAATCCAAACCAGAGTTGACCAGTTGACCAAAAGTCAACTGTTGGTCAACATTTGACCAGTTTGACCTAGGGTTGACCTAGAGTTGACCAGAGTTGACCAGGGTTGACCAGTTGACCAAAAGTCAACTGTAGGCCAACTCTTGACCCCGTTTAACTTTCTTCGACTTGTTTTGACCTGTGATGACTGGTATGACCTAGGGTTGACTTGGTCTAACTTAGATTGACTTAATATAACTTGATTTGACCTAGATTTGACTTGACAGGACTTAGTGTGACTCAGTGAGACCTAGTTTGACCTAGATTTTATATCATTCATTGTGAATCATTCTTAAACTTGTTTAAACCTAAATTAACATACAGTATCTCATCTTTAGGTTTCTGATTACCGCTCTGAGCATTGATATACCCTACAGCTCAGGACATCGGGCGAGTACATTCACTGATAGTTTTTATTGTCTTGATATCTACTATATCCGATTCAGTTGTAGTGTCTTACTCGATTCCAGTCACGATAGTTCACGGACTAGTATACGTTGGATCATGACATGAGATGTTGTTCCTAGATTTTCTTGGTATATATGTACATTTCCTGTCTTATTCCCAGTACTTGTATAGACACCGATTCCTGAGAGGGAGTAGCTATCCTCTTAGGGAATCCCGTGTCATGACGTGTCATGTCCAGGTCCATTATACTACTCGGGGATGGGGAATTATTAGGAGTTATATGATCAAAGTCCCATGTCACTATTTTGCTTGTGCCATCCTCACCTCACGTAGGGTGTAGCAGATACCTCCATGTCCATGTTATCCAGGTTGGTCGGCATGACTTTCCGTTGAGGTCACCGCGGATTGTCGGGCCAAGTGGATAACCCTATCATGTTTCCCTTGCCGATCACATAACGCTCTAATAATTCAAGGCACATTTTATATTTACTTTATCTTATCATATATCCTGCTATGTTCTACATTCAATATTTTCTCACCATGCTATGATATTCAGTTACTCACATATTTTACATGCCTCTATGATGTACCTTGATTTGGAGACTAAGTTCTGCTCGGGAGAAGGGTTACAACCCCGGTCTTTGTTTGGTTTAAGGGTTGTAACTCATCTTTCGAATGGTTCCTAAGTCTTCATATATCTTTGTCTTGTATTTTATTATACTGTCTCTTATAGAATTTGTCAATTCACATGGAACTGCTGTTAGTGCTTGTACTTACTCATTTTCCTGACAGGATATCGTTATGATATATTACAGATGACTCTGAGACAGACTGCTCGACCTATTATGGGCTCGAGTCAGATGGAGTAGTCCAGGACCGTGGCCTTATAGTAGAGCCACTAGACTTTGTACTCCCAGAGTAGTGTAGCTTAGCTAGGTTTGACTGGACTGCGATCCAGCTAGCATTATCAGACTGTAGCTTCTATGTTATATTTTGAGACTCTGGGATATTATGTATAGCTCTGGACTTGTGTGGATCTTGAACTTATTTTCTATTTTCATCTATTATATTTCCTTTCGTGCTATCTATCCTAGTTTGTTTATGTGATTGAGACTGTATTGCTATGTCACCTCCATTCGGAGTGTATATACTGTACAGGTACCTTTATACTATTTAGTATAGTTTTGTAGACAACCTAGACAGCGTTCTACCGCCGATGCTGCGGCATAGGCTGGACGTAACCACGTACTCGTGCCCCTAATCAGGGTGCGGGTCGTGACAACAAATATCTCCATGAATTCTTTCAAGGAATTGAGAAACCAATCTCGTAGGTTTCACATGGAGCGGCTTGAGATTCGTCTTCCCAATCGAGCAAGTTTGGCAAAGGCTTTTCGGATTTATAATAAAATTCTTTCCTCCAAGAGGATGCCCATGCGATGCATTCAAAGTACGAAGCATCGTATTTTGACCCGGATGACCTAGTCGGTCATGCCATAGCATAAAAATGCTCTCATCAACTGACGTTCGACGTATGATGAGATTACTCTCGATGTGTTGTATCATAGTGAGATACAAACCACTTGAAAGACTTTTCAACTTCTCCATGATACGCTTTTGGCCGTACTAAGTGGAGGTAATAAAAAGATACTCGAAGCCATGTTCTCGAGCAGTTTTAATATGAAGTCCGTTTTCTCGAATATCCTTAAAACTTAGTAAGGTACGACTGGACCTTGGAGAATATAAGGCCTCTGATACTTCAACGGGAGTACCATTGGACAACAAAAAAATGGGCTTTTCTAAAACCTTGAACAAGGGTTGAGGGTCCCGAAATGGTTGTCACTGAGGTTACTTTAGGCGTATAGGATAGTGTGAGTCGTTCCACCATCAACCCGACAATCTACTGTCCCGTGGTCCATGCCTATAAGTAAAGAAAATTAAAGTTTGTCACACGTTTGAGGAAAGTGTTCGAAATAGAACTTTAATTTATCGAGAAAGTAGAAAATACAAACCACCAAAAGTTTTATGACTTAAATCAAATATAGAGAGAAAATGGAGATTCATTCTTCTATTTCTGCTACAAAATTGGGGGTCTCAAGATTTAGATTTTTGCACTCGTTGACCAGATTTGCTTCGGCCCGGCGCCCCTTGTGATAGTTATCAACTTCTTGGGGGGGTGTCCTGCAAGTCCGTTGCATATGACCATAAGCACCAGATTTGTAGGAGAGAGTAGGCGCTTGGCCTTCCACTTTCGCTTTGGGACAACTGGTCCGTTGGTTCTTACCATGAGACTGTCTAGGAGTCAAAGGTCCTTGGTTCTTGTTAGAACCTCGCTTTGGGTGACGATACTTAAACTTGCCTCTGTTCTTTGGCTGGGACGACTGGCCCTTGTCTTGTTTCTACCGTGGATTTGGTCCACGGAGAGCGTTTGCATAAGACATTAGAATTGCCTTTGTTCCAACAGGACGAGAATTGTTGTTTCTTATTAAAATGAGACTGTTTTTCTCGTCTAGTAAAAGCTGGGTGATGAGCTCGGGAAACTTGGTGAACTTAGACTGACGGTATTGCTTCTGGAGCAAGTTGTCAGTGGAAGGAAATGTGGTGTATGTTTTCTCCAATAGACCACTGTCGGTTAATATCTCACCGCAGTATTGGAGAAGTGATCGAATCCTGCAGACTTCATTGTTATAATCAGTTAGCTCTTGAAGTCTTGGAAGCACAGGTTTAACCAGTCAGGGCGCA
Source organism: Iris pallida (assembly GCA_029216955.1). Lineage (NCBI taxonomy): Eukaryota > Viridiplantae > Streptophyta > Magnoliopsida > Asparagales > Iridaceae > Iris > Iris pallida. The sequence continues at coordinate 23,266,966 of JANAVB010015000.1, read as the reverse complement.
CTTCAGGCAGCCATATGGTCTTCTGGAGGTCGAAGCGCTCTTTCAGAGAGTCCCATAGCGTCTTCGGCGAGGAGATTTCAATGAACTCCGCCTTCATGGCGTCAGATAAATGCCTGCAGAATAGAATTATCGCTTTGGCGTTCATTGAGCGAGTGACTTCCACTTCACGTTCTTCCTCGTTATAGATGACGTCCAAGAGGCCCTGCGCATCTAGATGGTTCTGGATGTCTTGCGTCCAGTCCAAGTAGTTCTTGCCAGAGGCTTCAAGGATGGGAAAATCAATCTTGATCGACATTTTTCTACAACAGGAGAAAAAATCTTGATCGGTCAACATATAAAACGACAAGTTTATATGGATTTGGTTTGTATAAGCAACAACAAACAATCGTAAATAAAAACAATTTTTGTTTTTTTTAAAAAAAATTCTCTTCTAACGATCGACGGGCCGATATAGATAGGTCAATTAGTTTCTTGCAAAAATGCATAATTATAAATACAATTTGAGCAAAAATAATATTCGGTCAACCCCTTTCAGTAGCTCTACGTAAATATGACCAGGCAGAAAAATGAGGGAGGAGGGTCACCAGGGACCGCTTAAAAACCAAGTCCCAAGTTCTTTCTGACATCATACCCAAATAGGTGAGCCTATTCGGAGAGACTTCGCAAATTTTTTTTTCAAATGTAAGAATAAATAAGATTTTTCAAGAAATTTACACTATTTGCGAACTGTGCAAAATAGGTGACAATTTAGAACGTGCTCAAAATAAGCGTTGCTTTTGAAAAAAAAATTTAGCCAAAAATGTTATTTTGGAAGGCCCAAATTTGGCGGTGCCAGAATTTGTTTATGTAGCCAAAACCATTTTTAAAATTTTTCAAGTTTGTTTTTTTTCGTAATTACGCAAAAAAAAAAACGTACAACATAAGCAAGCAACAACACACAAAAGAATTGGTGCCAAAGCAAGCGGCACCAATAAAATGTCAACTATTTTTTCGACGTCTAATGAAGCGACGCCCAAAAAATAACGACAAAAAAATACAATTTTATTATTCATCTGTTACAATAATTCGCTGAGCAACATAAAAAAATTGCTACTGAGGCGCTCAAAACCATCATTACCAAAAAAAATGTTAGCATTTAAATGTTAGCTTTCAAATCCCAGACAACAAGAAGGAAGGAGCAATAATGTGACAATAGCTAAAATAGGAAAGTTGGTCTAAAGGGCTAGTTTAAGGTTCTGGTCCGATAGGTCCTGGGTTCAAAAACCCACTTGAGACAAAATACGTATATGTTTTTTTTCTTTGAAAACAAGATTAGTATTACAAACTGTAAAGACAAACAACAAAGTTTAGCAAGTAATGTAGAATTGGACGAAAGAAAAAAAATTGTTTCTCTTTTTTTCTTTTATCAAATAGTCTGTTGTAACAAAGAAAGTATATTCTTCAATACTACTGTAGTTACTTGTTTTAACAAAACATATTCTTCCAAAAAATTAGTCCAAAATTTTTTTTTTTTAAAAATTTCTTCATTTGACACAAGTACTAGATAATGCATAACAGATACTCTTATATACGAGTATATGACAAAAATAAGTACCTTATTTAGTTATTTATGATGAAAATTTTAGTTTAAAAATTATCTTTCTTACCGTACGGTGGAAGGAGGTAAAAAAAACGAACGGTACGTCGGGTCTTCGGCGTTGCACGAGCAAAGTGCTGATAACGTGTTGTAAGGTAAAAACTCAAACACGCCAGAGATGTGACGAAGTATACTCGTATAATATAAATCACTCAAGTGCCACATACAAGCTATCCCAACCTCTCTTTATATAGGGAGAGAGGTTAGGGGTTATGAAGAAATGAAGGACCAAAGGTCATGTGTAGGTTACAAGGAGATAAAAGGTGAAAAGCCATGAGTTACAACAATTTTGGAATTTTTGATTTTTTTTTAAATTAAAATTTGTACATGTTTCCTATCACTCAACATGAGAGAGAGAGAGAGAGTATAGATGTATAAGAGGTCAACCAGCGAAGCAGTTGTATAACGAATTTACCGGTTATGATTCGAGGAAGATTTAGTATGTTAGGGATCGACCATATTATATTTTGCTACATCTAATACTTCCTAGGATTATTTTAGTCTTTTATTGTAATTTTATATGTTATAAATATTTATAAATTCTTTATAGAGGATATGCTAGTTATTCTACAAAATGTTGTTTCCATATACCTTTAATGTTTCCACCAAATTATCTTCTCATCCTCCATCTCCATGCTTACCACACCATTAATCCCTACATGAACCTTACTAGTGTGGCAAATCCAAGACATGTCGGTGAAGAAAGAAAAAAAGAAGAAGCTATAGGTGAGGGTAAAAGGGGGTTGGCTCTACAGTGCGCATGAATGCACCACATCAAATGTAATTCACTTTGGACCCAACCTCAAAAATATTGGTTTCATATAAATAATTTAAAACAGCATATCAAATTAAGCTTAACTGGATGAAATTGCTAACTTAGATGAGTGACAGACAATACATTTAAATATACGAAAAAAAAGTGTATTCAAGAAAAGTTAGGAGGGGTCACTAACTGAGCAAAGCAAATCCACCATAGGCTGAAGGGGAGTAGTCATTCTCCTTGAGTTTTTGGTTTATACTCTAAATTTGTCATGTTATTTATTTCACTTATATTATTTAGCAACCAAAAGGTAAATACAAGTAGTTTATGAATTTCTTCTAATAATTATATATTATTTAAAATTTAGCATAACCTATTTTAAAATCTAAGTTTAATGTATATTTTTCTTCTAATCATTAGACCAGGATGAACGATAATATATTAGTCAAATGAGCTAGCGTCTACAGTCGGTGTGGACCTACAAGAACTTGAATTAAGACTTAAACATGCTTCTTGTTAATATTACAACGAGCTGAATGATCGAAGGATTCAATTGGCAAATACAAAATTTTGAGATCAATACTTTGTTAGTACTTCATTATTGTTGTATTTGTTGTTCCATAGATATGACCCTTTTCCTAAAAAAGGAATTTTGTTCTTGTTGTATAAAAATGAACCCAAAAGCTTATGTATGATCAATATCTTTCAAAATCAGAATAGTCTATAGACCTAGACTCATCACATACCACATTCAAGTACCCTTAGGAATATAATGTGGTCCTAGTAGAAAGTCCCTTTGCCATGCCACACTCTTAGTTATATGCACACATACCCTGCTAGATCCAAGTCAGAAGTAGGGTCCAGTTATATTCTTATAGGGTCATATCTATCCATTTTATTCAATATAAGTAAGTAAAGTATAACATAAATTCTTGCTCATGTATAATTATTTACATAGAGTGACCTTATGAAATAATTGAAGCAAGAAGAAAAAATAATAATATGCATAGGGTGGACCACAGTGAGATAATTGAAGCTTTTATGAAACCTTAAAAGAGGGGGAAAATCCATAGTGGTTATGGAATCAGGAAAGCAAAGAAAGGTTAACACTATTCAAATACACACACAAAAGAGAGTATATATTAGGGGTGTATCATATTGAAAGGGATGGATAAGCATATGCATATATATAACAAACTCTAAAACCCTTTTTTTATGAATGACAGTAGGAATGTTTATTCTTCTATATATCAATGATGATGGTGGTTCTTTAATTCAAACCAATGCCTAACAAAAGTTGATAGCATCAAAATTAAGTAATCCAACTCCAAGTTCTCCCGACTGAAATAAAGTTCAATTGTTGTGGACTTAATTGCTGGCTACTAAGTCTAGTTACTATAGGCTTTGCAAATGAAAATTGACCTAAATTTAGACCCAATTAACAACTCAAGCTGACTACAAAGGAACCAACGTCACCATGTACGAAAAATTCTGTAGTTACCTTCAATGTCGGATAAGCTCGTGGAAGCAAATTTTATGATATTGGCTTGCTAATGGAGGATGGTACATACGAAAGCGAAGTTAAAGGATAACCAATATTGTCAAAATGGATGTTGTAGACAACTCTCAAGTCCACGAGAAGGGTCTGAAACCATGAACAATATTGACATCCATCAAACCACCATCATGGACATAGACGCTAGCCGTTTCAAGGATTAGGTCTATTTTTGTGACCGGACTCATTTTCAAGTCGTTTCTGACACTCTAAAGACCATGTACAAATATTAAAAAAATGGCCTTTCTTTTAACCACATTAAAATAATGACTCTTTGTCCGAGCTCTCTAGCCTAGTGGTATTAGAGCGGACATCCGGAGGGGCCGGCAAGGTTCGAGCCCCCCAATTGTGTGTGTGCGTGTGATTTCAAAAAAATAATGACTCTTTTTGGACATTCTAATAGTCATGTTACTGCAGTTCAAGAAATAGGAAAACCTAAATCTAAAAATGGAGATTTTATATTAGTAATATTTACGGAAGTTAATTTTTTTTAGAATATTCTGATTTTTGGGACCATGTGCGATTGTACAGCTTGCACATGCTCAGAAACGGTGCCGCATAGTCCATAGATAACTCTCCATCCGATCTGCGGTCATTAATTAATTCAAGCTCCAAGGTATGAACTCTTTTCGTTAGACTGAATCCTCATGAGCCCCCACAGAGGTCTCTCCAGTTGACCTAGTTCCAGTGTCACTACACTCCCATGGCCCTGAATGTGAACATGAGGAAGAAGAAATTTAAAAGAAGAAGAGGAAAGGTGATTGCAATGGCTTTGTCTCATGGTCCCGTATCTGTTCGTGATCCCTAACGAATTTGGCAACATCAAACCAGTCCAGTGAACTTTTCGACAGCCATGTTAGCGTAGGTCCAACCATCCTTCACTTTGTCTCTGCACGTGTTGGGGACCCTGTATAGAATGGACGGTCCTGATCTAACATAGGGCTGAGAGTGGCACGTTCGTAATTCTGCTGTAAAGGTAGGTCAAGCCGTAAAATAATTGTCAAAAGAAGAAGAAGAAGAGCATTATGTGTTTGTATTAATTTTGTTTTATATGAAAATCGTGTTATGTTATGATTTCTAGGTAGTACAAATGATGCAGGAGAAGCTAAAAAGAAAGGTAAGGTAGGTTTTTGAGTAGTCTATGAATATTTAAGTGACAAGAAGGGCATAGGAAACCTTTCTTTGATTTCAATTCTCGTGCACGAATCGAGTTAGATATGTGTGAGGGAGGGAGATTGTTATGTTGGGGACAACGCCCTTGCTCTTAAGGCGGGGATTCGGTGACAACAGATCCCAAGATAAATTTTTGTATGAGTTTAGATAAGAGTATAATGAGTTTGGTTGGTACATTAATTTGTAGTTTGCAGTGTCAGTTCAGTAAATATAGTAAAGTCGACGGTCACCATTGATTCATGATTGACCAGTAATTCTCTATGGAACTAATGTCCAACTTGTGGAAGACCGTACGAGTATCCATGATCGATTCTGCTCCAAAAAGCATGATTAGTCTGAAGTTTGTCAAGAGCGACATGTTGAATGAAGAGATTCGGAGAAAATCTCAAGACATTTCATCCACATCCCACTCAGAGGTGCTTGTTTCAGAGAGCCAAGACAAGAGAGCCAAGGCAGGAGTAAAAACAGGGGTTCGGATAGTGGCAGCTGGTAAAGAGTATAAAAAAGTTTAAAAGTCGGTACGATAACTCCAAATAATACTATTGCATGTGGCAAGGACCAAATTAAGCGAAACTGTTTCACTTGGAGGAGAGACAAAAAAGAGCAACAAGGGAAAGCAAGTTGAGAATATAACAACAGCCGCCTCACAGCATGAAGGCAATGCCATCATTATTGGTGATGACGTTATAATGAACTTGCCTGTGATGACAATTCTTATCTAGTGGACTCAGGGACTTCGGTACATGTATATCACAGTATGATATTATTTTTCATATACACAACAAGAGATTGTGGATTGTTAAAGATATGCACGAGAATGGATAGTTGGGACGGACCGGACTAGCTACGTATAGTAGAGTACTCCAGTACCCTGAGATACGGTCAAAGCTGTAGAGATGGGGGTTACAACTATAATCCAACAGTCAATCCTAGGTCAAACAATTCTAGATATCTCAATCACATATAAATAATAAAGTACAAGAAGTATGATCATAAGGTATATAAGACAGTAAGCGTCCCAAACTATAATATTTAGATGATCATGAAGCTAGTATTACAAAATTAAGAGCTAACAAGGGTGCAAGTCATACATGATCAGCTCTACCTGCATTTTAGTATATATACAAATCATGTCATGCCCATTGTAATGCCCCGCTCCGCATGAGGCATTTGGTTGGTTTGTTGGATGGGATCAGAATGTTAGACCGTGACTTATGTGGGAGATCTGGAGAATTGAGACTGATGCAGTCTTTCTTAGCTGGCTAGACGGAATGGGTTTTGGAACGTGGCTCGCTGGTGGAGCTACGCTTAGTGGGATTGGAGCAGGAAGACCATTATATAAGGCAAGTGGAACTGTCCTCCTTCCTCCTTATTCCTGCATGCTTAATAAATAGAATAATGTGATGCTATGATTTGCCCCTAATGTTCCATGTTTTAGTTGCTGAGTAATTGAGATGTTTATGCTAAGAATTATTGAGCTGCCGAATGAATCACACTTGAACTGCTAATGCGATTTGACGCTTGAAATGAATACTTGAGTAATGAGATGCTATGAGAATGATACATGAGTAATGAACTGGCTATGCTATTAATACAAAGAATGGAAAGAAACACTAGAATCATGTACATCCTGCATAACTGTTAATGTTGCCTGTTACTTCTATGCAATGAAAGAAAGAATACTGTCCCTGTGAAATGAAATGAATATGCTATTGTCCCTATGAATTGAATGAATTGTTACAGGTCCCTTTGAAATGAATGAATGTTGTTGTTTCTCCTTAGAAGGAACGTAATGAGAAATGTTGCAATGGAACAAACAATGAGAATGATGGGACTTGGGATCATGGAGATCATCAAGTAGAATGATGGTAATGATTAGTCGTTGAACACGGCTTGGGATTGAGATGAGATGTTGAACTGTTGGCTCTGCTTACTTTAGTTGCTTTACCATGCATTATGTTATCGAGTCGACACGTATTCGCATGGTCATGGACGTACTTGTACAAGTCTGAGTAAGTTTCCTCGAACGGTACCCGGGGCGCTGGGACCGATTCGACCCAGGAGGAAACATTGGTCGTGCTATGGTGGCACGAGGTATTACGGGACATTCGGCTAGGCTTGCAACCTACCCTGGAATGGTACGTCGTAATACCCGTTGGAAAGTCCTTTATGGTGCAGTTTCACCAACGACCATGTAGTCAGGATGCATGCTAATGAATGTTTTGTGCAGACAGAGTAAGTATATCATATTATCCTGTATTTCAATGCAGGTACGGGGAAGTTGGCTATCGGTAAGAAATCATTTAAATGTGATAATTCAATATATGTGTTGGTTTAACTTGCATGCTTACATTCCAAATAAGTAAATGGTACGGTTTGTAGCCTTTCAGTATGAGATCCTGCTTAACATGTTAAATTCAGTATGCTAGAAAGATGCCATGCTATAATCAATGCTCAAACACAATATACATGCTAAGTGATGCTTGAAGTGAGAACTGTTATAACATGTTTAAGATGTTAGTGTTAACGATGCCTCAATGATGCCTTTTCATGATAATACTTGGTACGCCTCAATGATGCCTTTGCATGATAACACCAAGAATGCTAAAAGATATGTCCACATGAATGCTACTAAGATTATGTTTACATGCTTCACTATGACTATTGCCCATGAACGGTAAACTGATGCTAGGCCCCAATTAGAAAGATTATTCTAATAAATGCTTGCTTAAATGATCACTTAAAAATGTTGGTTTATACGAGTGGGTTGGATTCTGCTCGCCAGTACATAGATGATGTACTGACCCACGTTTTGTGGGCAGGTGCTTGTGCATTGGAATGTTCTACACACGAAGATTAGCTGGATTGGTCCCGCGGCATCGAAGATTTGTTGGGCATACAGAAGCTCTCCTTGTACAAGATGATATCTTCTGTTTATAAAGGGCATAATGTATGGAACATTGTAATCAGTTGTACCAGTGAGATTGTAAGCCAAGTCAGTGTATCGAGTTGTAATCCATTGTATCCAAATATCAAATGTAAGCTGTATAGCATTGTTCAGTTGGTTTCCAATGTAAAGTGAGATGTGCTGTAATCATTGTACTTCAATACAAGTTTTGTACTCTTCTTCAATTATCAATAAAGAGAATAAAATTCTACATATCTCTGTGTGGCTTCAAGTTACTCTTTTTCTCCGCTGATATAAAGAAGTGATGTACTTCTATTCAATAAGAAAGATTATCCTCATTAAATTCAATTTATCTGCTTCTGCCGCTGCGATGTGTTCCTATTTGAAGAAAAATCGATTATGTACCATCTTTGTCTTGTACAAGTGCAATACCAGACTTGTACGGCATCACGTCCAAGCGAGGACGATCGATTCCAAGAGATAAAATATGTGAATAAATGACTCTATGAATCGGGGCGTGACAAATTGGTATCAGAGCACGGCTTTACGTCCTTGGTCTCTTCTTTGGTTCGTTTTAAATCAAAGTTGCATCGATGATTGACCAAAGTTGCTTCCGCGATCACTCAACGTTGCTTCCGCGATTAAATCAAAGATTACTTCCGCGATTATATTGTTGTTGTCCTATAATCATCTTATGTTGTTCGTGTCTGAAAGATCATTGACCCTCTTGGCTGCTCACTGGATGTTCCATATAATGAGTCTATATACATTGTGATACCCCTGAAAGAATGATTGTTGTTGGTTTGGACACAAATAACCCAACAATGACTCGATGTCATAGTATGCTATATTGTGAATGCTGTTAGAAATGTGGAAATATAGAAAAATGGCTATGTATGCTGCAACAAGTTGAGAATTTTATGTGATGTTGGAAAAGAATTAGGAATGAAATAATTGATGGATGAGTTCAACAAAATTAGTGAATTGACTTATGTGTGCTGGCTACTGCTTTTGAGACCCTAAGAATGTTGCCTTGTGATATTGAGACCCCGAGATGTTGGTTAAGTATTGTGATCATTATAGATCATGAATGTCCGGAATAGATTGAGTTGGTATTGTTTAAGGATGGCTTCGTTTCTGAGTGGTATATTGCATCTACCACCTCAGAACGAGATGTATGATGACCCTTTCCATAGAATAGCAATAAGACTATCTGTGAGTACTGGGTAGTGCCGAGACTTAGCTGGGAGTCATATATTGTTGCTAGATTGCTCGAGTGTCCCTTGACGGTGATGTTATATTGAGTAGCGAGATTGGAAAAAATTGTAACCAGTGGCTTGGTTAGAAATTGTTTAGTCGAGTGGTGACTCGGACTAGTAAGACAGTTAGAATGATATGGGTAAATAGACTTGGATAGAGAATATTGTGGCTTAGAACATCTGAATGTTGACTTCGATTGGTTGAATGTAAATCAAATGTGGCTAATACAAAGTTGGTTGCCAAGCTGAAAGTTTGAAAATATTGTCGGTGAATCAAAGGAATATTACAGATTTGTGCCTTGACCCTAAGGTGTAATAGATGTTAACCCATCTAGATCACCAAAGGATAGTCGTTGCATATGTGCATGTATGCTGAGGAATTTAATGAGACTAGAAAAGTAACAAGTAGCCACTTGACTATTTGTGTTGCCTAGAGAATGGTTAAGTGATACATAAATTGTCGGATTAAATGGATAAACTATTTGACCATTGCTGCATGAGATTTAAGAATGCCCGTAAGATAGTGACGATGGAAGAAACGAATGGGGTTGAGAAATTTCAAAACGTATTGGATAATATCGGTATAGGTGATTGTTGGTTGGGATATAGATTGTTGGCTTATGACTTAGTGGTGTGACTTCGTCATATAGACCGAATAGTATGATTCTATAGTCCTGTTGAGACTAACGAAATCGATGACCCTTGAATAGTTAGCCTTGGATTATGGGTTTGTGTGAGTATAAAGAAATTGGAATAGAAATTGAATCGTTGGAAATTTACTTGATGGATTATTGGAACGATGAGAATCGTATGTCGGATTGGGAATTGACCGTAATATTGATAGAGCAATCTTAGTCGATCATTGGGTAAGTCTAGAATGAGCCTCTGTAGGAATTATTTCCTTGAGGAAGACCCAGGATAGATAGACTTGACCCTAGTGACCAATTGAGGACTTACCAATTATTGGCATAGCCGACAATAGAGATTAGTATTCATACTGAGTTGATACCCATAGGTTTGGGTAGAGTTCCTTAGAACTGTCAGTTGCTTATTGGCCCTGAGAATAAAAAACTAGCATGATCCCTAGTAGCCGTCCACTCTAGGGGAGTCACCTGAATGATTAGGTATAGCTGTCAGTATAGCTAACCATTGAGACTGGACCAAACAATAGATGGCTATTGGCAACCCATAGAATGACCCTGTGGCATTGAACGAGAGATAGTGATGAGTACGACTTAAGAATGATATGTTGTATGTATGCTTCAATATGAACCTTAGAGATGTTTGACCCTTGAGGATTATATGTCGGCCTATAGCGGAAACTAGAATTGTGGGATGAGACTTGAGTTGCATGTATCGAGTAGTGGATTATTCCATGAGATGGAATTGATTGCTCATGACGGGAATGTTCGATCGGTATCGATAGTTGGTGATGTCGGATTGTACCTTTTAGAAAAGTTGAATTGCCTCGGTGAGAAATATGGTTGGATTCGGAAAGGAATATGATTACATGTTGTGAACTCTTGATATGATTGGCTCAAAGTTAGACCCTTGATCGAATGTTAGAAATGTTATGCTTGGGTAGAGGGCTTAACCAAGTTGTCCCTGATATTAAGTGTTGTGGCCTGGAAGATAGTGATTGTGGCAAGTGAATAAAATAATAAAGTCAATTGAAAGGATGCTAAGTTGGATTTGGAAAAGAGAGTTATAGTGTGGCTTATCGAATCGCACTAACATGGAAGTTGGCTGAAGTACATATGTTTTGGGGACGCCTAAAATATGTGTATGGATCCAGCCGAAGTGATAGGTTGCGACTGAGATAATATTGTGGAAAGAATTTATCGCACTAGTACGGACTTTGGCTGAAATGCATATGTTTTGGGGACGCCTAAAATATGTGTATGGATCCAAACGAAGTGATGTGTTGTGACCAAAGATAGAATGCAAGGAAAATGTTGACGAATCAATGAAAAGTTGTAAGTAATTGAAAAAGAGATAGACAGATCGAATGATTGATGGATTAAAATGATACAATTGGATATATATTTTGAAATGACCGAGTGGGCTGAAATGAATATTGATTTGAAGCTGAATGAGTAAACTCATGGTGATTAAGTGAATCTTGTGGAAGACTTGTTCCTTAAGTTTCGAGGACGAAACTTTTTCTGAGTGGTATATTATGTAATGCCCCGCTCCGCATGAGGCATTTGGTTGGTTTGTTGGATGGGATCAGAATGTTAGACCGTGACTTATGTGGGAGATCAGGAGAATTGAGACTGATGCAGTCTTTCTTAGTTGGCTAGACGGAATGGGTATTAGAACGTGGCTCGCTGGTGGAGCTACGCTTAGTGGGATTGGAGCAGGAAGACCATTATATAAGGCAAGTGGAACTGTCCTCCTTCCTCCTTATTCCTACATGCTTAATAAAGAGAATAATGTGATGCTATGATTTGCCCCTAATGTTCCATGTTTTAGTTGCTGAGTAATTGAGATGTTTATGCTAAGAATTATTGAGCTGCCGAATGAATCATACTTGAACTGCTAATGCGATTTGACGCTTGAAATGAATACTTGAGTAATGAGATGCTATGAGAATGATACATGAGTAATGAACTGGCTATGCTATTAATAAAAGAGTAGAAAGAAACACTAGAATCATGTACATCCTGCATAACTATTAATGTTGCCTGTTACTTCTATGCAATGAAAGAAAGAATACTGTCCCTGTGAAATGAAATGAATATGCTATTGTCCCTATGAATTGTTACAGGTCCCTTTGAAATGAATGAATGTTGTTGTTTCTCCTTAGAAGGAACGTAATGAGAAATGTTGCAATGGAACAAAAAATGAGAATGATGGGACTTGGGATCATGGAGATCATCAAGTAGAATGATGGTAATGATTAGTCGTTGAACACGGCTTGGGATTGAGATGAGATGTTGAACTGTTGGCTCTGCTTACTTTAGTTGCTTTACCATGCATTGTGTTATCGAGTCGACACGCATTCGCATGGTCATGGACGTACTTGTACAAGTCTGAGTAAGTTTCCTCGAACGGTACTCGGGGCGCTGGGATCGATTCGACCCGGGAGGAAACATTGGTCGTGCTATGGTGGCACGAGGTATTACGGGACATTCGGCTAGGCTTGCAACCTACCCTGGAATGGTACGTCGTAATACCCGTTGGAAAGTCCTTTATGATACAGTTTCACCAACGACCATGTAGTCAGGATGCATGCTAATGAATGTTTTGTGCAGACAGAGTAAGTATATCATATTATCCTGTATTTCAATGTAGGTACGGGGAAGTTGGCTATCGGTAAGAAATCACTTAAATGTGATAATTCAATATATGTGTTGGTTTAACTTGCATGCTTACATTCCAAATAAGTAAATGGTACGGTTTGTAGCCTTTCAGTATGAGATCCTGCTTAACATGTTAAATTCAGTATGCTAGAAAGATGCCATGCTATAATCAATGCTCAAACACAATATACATGCTAAGTGATGCTTGAAGTGAGAACTGTTATAACATGTTTAAGATGTTAGTGTTAACGATGCCTCAATGATGCCTTTTCATGATAATACTTGGTACGCCTCAATGATGCCTTTGCATGATAACACCAAGAATGCTAAAAGATATGTCCACATGAATGCTACTAAGATTATGTCTACATGCTTCACTATGACTATTGCCCATGAACTGTAAACTGATGCTAGGCCCCAATTAGAAAGATCATTCTAATAAATGCTTGCTTAAATGATCACTTAAAAATGTTGGTTTATACGAGTGGGTTGGATTCTGCTCGCCAGTACATAGATGATGTACTGACCCACGTTTTGTGGGCAGGTGCTTGTGCATTGGAATGTTCTACACACGAAGATTAGCTGGATTGGTCCTGCGGTATCGAAGATTTGTTGGGCATACAGAAGCTCTCCTTGTACAAGATGATGTCTTCTGTTTATAAAGGACATAATGTATGGAACATTGTAATCAGTTGTACCAGTGAGATTGTAAGCCAAGTCAGTGTATCGAGTTGTAATCCATTGTATCCAAATATCAAATGTAAGCTGTATAGCATTGTTCAGTTGGTTTCCAATGTAAAGTGAGATGTGCTGTAATCATTGTACTTCAATACAAGTTTTGTACTCTTCTTCAATTATCAATAAAGAGAATAAAATTCTACATATCTCTGTGTGGCTTCAAGTTACTCTTTTTCTCCGCTGATATAAAGAAGTGATGTACTTCTATTCAATAAGAAAGATTATCCTCATTAAATTCAATTTATCTGCTTCTGCCGCTGCGATGTGTTCCTATTTGAAGAAAAATCGATTATGTACCATCTTTGCCTTGTACAAGTGCAATACCAGACTTGTACGGCATCACGCCCAAGCGAGGACGATCGATTCCAAGAGATAAAATATGTGAATAAATGACTCTATGAATCGGGGCGTGACACCCATAGGCTAATGTTAAGGTCCGAAACAGGTGCTCAATGGCTAAACGCCGCAAAAGAATATGTACAGATAGTAGTGAATAAAAAAAGAACAGCCACTCCGGTACCCTAGTGATCCGGGTGGTCACCATTAATGAAAAGGTACGAAAGATCCTCCGACTCTTCTATCAGATCTGGCCAGACAAAATCAATGGGGTCAGACCACAGATAGTAAGTACAACAAACGAAGCCGACTAATAAAATAGAACCATCAATAACTAACATAGCAAAAAATAGAGACATAAAATAAATACGGGTATAAAGTAACAAGAGGTGACATAATGTTAACAGTGGACATGTGAACATATGAGGTAAATCGGGCAAATGAGCATGTACAATATAAGGATCATGTATAGCATAGACGGAAGCTAGACTAAATGAGAGAAGACGAGACAAGACATGACTGGACTCCATCCAACAGTCACAGCCAAGCAATGAGTACGGCTTGACACTTTAGTTAACTAGGGTTTTCATAATCTTGATTACTAATATATGTAGTTCGAGAATTTCTTATCGGTATCCTACCCTGCAGTATTATCAAATCATTCAGGCTTGAGATGTACATGATATATGTATATATATATATATATATATATATATATATATATATATATATATATATATATATATATATATATATATAGTCAAGCTAGTTGTTTAGTCCTTAACATTTTCATTCAGGATTCCGGGTGTGGCATTCCGCAGAATTCATCCTAGACATGATATTTCCTTCAGGGATATACAAGACAAGACAAGGTGCACTACAATAAGCCACAACAGGAAATATAATAAGCTATAAGCGGGAGTGCGCTATGACGAGCCACTGAGTAACAATATGGGACTGTACGAAAATCAGGAGTGTGCCATGACAGGCCACTATAAATAAAGCTAGACAGTACGACAACCAGAGGTGCACCATAATAGGCCACTATCAGTAGAACTGTTAATGGATACTCGAAAATTCGAATCCAATTCGATTTTGTATCCATTTTTCGAAAGTTCGGGTATCGGATTCGGATATCCGAATATTTTTTGGATATTATCTTTTTTTTGGATGCGACTTCGAATATTAAGATATTCGAATCCGTTAATATCCGATCCGACTTTAAATTGCAAATTTTGGATATCGAATTCGAATATCGGATTTGGATATCCGAAAGTTTATATATATTATAGTATAATGTATATGTAATATATATTAATTTTATTCTCAACTGACTTTTGCATAAATCAATTATAATATAGTTTATATATAATAGTAATATATATTATTTACAATTTACAACATAGAAGAAAGGACTCAAATTTGTAGAGCAATTGAATTTGATTTTCAGATATTCGGATAATAACTAAATTTTTAATATTTCGAATTTCGGATATTCGAATAATACCATTCAATTTTTTTAGCTAATCGGATATGATATTATCCGATGTCCGTTAAACTACACGGATATGAACTCGAAGTGTCAAAAGAGATATCCGTTCGGATATCGGATCGGATTCGGATATTACAAAAAAATTTCGGATACGGATATGGATATTATCATGTCCGTACCGATAAGCATCCGTTGACACCCTTAACTATCAGGCACTACTTGATAGTAACATGTACGTGAATAGAAGGATAGCAACTACATGCTCAAGTAATCATGATCCGACCTAGACATATCATAAACAGTACAATACAATAAACCCAGGTAGGCATGGAAGTACATGGTAGAAAATAGGCATATACAGGAAGCACTAAGCAAGAAGAAACCAAAAAACTAAAATAAAATCAAGAAATATGAAACTTAGGTGTCCTGACAGTATACCGGCGGTATACTCAAAACATTACTAATTAGAGACGAACCTTAGCGACGGACGCGAATCAGTCGCTAGATAGTGACTGACTATCGACTAACTAGCGACCTATAATCTATATAAAATAAGTTTTAAATTGTTGCTATTTGTGTCACTAGTCCGTCGCTAAGAAAATACCAATATATTAGTGACGGATCGTTGCTAATGCTGGAGATGGATAAAACTAACACAATAACCCGTTCCTTCTCATTCGTAAAATTTTATCAAAAAATAACTTCCCCCCCAAATCTTCTCCTTTTTTCCCGACTAAACCCTCGCTCCCCTCCTCTTCCACCGATCCCCTCCCCAACGACCGATGAACTCGTTACTACCGTCATCGGTTTCCTCCTCCTCCTCTAGTGTCCTCCCCGTCCAACACCCTCATCCTCCTCCTCCGTGATGGCTGGAGAGGGACCCTCCCTCTTCCTCCCGGACCTATCCGACAAACCCCCTCTCTACTTGTCCCTCATCTACGATGACGACCCCAACACCAAAGACGTCGACGATGACCCCGACCCCCTTCTCCTCTCAAAGTCCTATTCTCCTTCCTCATTGTGAGATTTTTCAACCTAGCTGATGGAGCGGCGTAAGTATAAAATTTTATTTATTGTAAATTCACACATTTATTCATACTTTCTTTATTTTCTAATGGTATATTGTTTACTTATTATAGGTTCTTTCGATCCAAGCTGGGAGAGATTTGGAAAAATTGATACGTCGTCAATTCCATGGTCCTTATCTGAACTTCGAGGATATCCCACCCAAGGGGTGATTTATTTGGCTAGAGATGTTGTCGATATGTATAAATAAGATTGACTTTATTTACAACATTCCTTAAATTCCTGCTCATTTGTGTGTGTGTTTTCTTATTTATAGAAGTTGTACTGGTGGCCGGAGCACAGAGATCAGGTGATCCAGAGGTGCAACAAGTCCGTCGTAAGCAAAAGGTTGAGGGATTTGATCAACGACCAGAAGGCGTTGGCTACAGACCCAGGAGATCATCGCAATGAGTGGCTAAAAGAGGATTTTCGGAAGGAGATAAAGAAGAAGATGGACATTTCGGCCTATAAGACCAAGTGCGAGAAGGCGAAGGCTGCCCGTGCTAAAGGTGGTCACTACACGGGTGGATCCATCCAATTTATGAGCATTATCGATGGAGGGTGAGTATTCTTTCTTTGTTATATGTTTAATTTTTTAATTCTAATTTTTAGTTATTAATTCTTGTTTAATTTTTACAATGCGAGAAGGTCGCCAGGATATGCAGAGACCCGAACACCGTCGACTTCCACAAAGTCTTCGAGCGTACCCACAACCGAAAAAAGAATGTGAATCTCATAGATGAACGAAAAACCAAAGCATATGTAAGTTTTCTCAATACTATCTAATTACATTCTTTTTATAATTACTATATTTATTTAACATAAATAGCTAACCCTAACTCTAAATATCCTAATCATAACCCTAATTAACAATAAACCTTAAACATAACCTACAATATCTAAATACAATAATTAATAGTAACTATAATATGAATACTAACTCTAAATATATGTATTTATATAAATATAGGAAACATATGAGACATTAAAGAGTCGGATCGGTGAGGGAGGGTTGCTGGGGGGAGCTGGGACTAGTCAGCCACGTACGCCGGCTGGAAGGAACAACTTGTGAACATAAGCTGTCGGAAGAGGGAAATATAGTAGCATGTATGGTACCGGATCGTTGGCATTCCAGCTGTCCGTTTACTCCAGAGCTCCTCTTCCACCTCCACCTCCACATGCATCTATGCAACCCAACGTTCCTTCCGACGCTCTCAGTTTGGAGCAGATTATGCATATTTTGTATACCCTACAGAGACAGATAACATAGGTTTTAGACTCTGTAGTTTGGCTCCTGCTCCCACTATGGTTCCGGGTACCACTCCACAGACTGATCATGCTTCTACTTCGACCACAGCGCCTCCTACGGCTTATACGACTCCTGTTGCCACTCCGACGACTGCTCCAGCATTGTTCCTGAGGACCTACAACGGATCCCTAGTACGATGATGATGCAGTACTTGACGACCCGATATCCGCCTCTATCATCCCTTCCACCATCGAGTTGATAGCTTGGATTTTTTGGATGGTTATATTTGTTGAATTGTGTTATCAATATGTACTTTGTATAAATACAATGTGTTTGTTGTATTGTTGGAGTTTGTGTTATATATATATAATATGCCAGTGGTGCGGTGGCGCACCGGTAAGACCGTTGGCACTCGGGGGTGAGGGCGCGGGTTCGAGCGCCCACTCCCACAAGGACGGTTAGGTGGCGTTGTCCACGGGCCTTGGTTTTTGAATATATATATATATATATATATATTTTTTTTTGAATATATATATATATACATTTTAATATATATATATATATATATATATATATATATATATATATATATATATATATATATATATATATATATTTTTTATATATATACTATATTATATATATATATATATTTTATATATATTATATTATATATATATAATATAATATATATAAAATATAATATAATATGTATAAAATATAATATATATTTATATATATATATATATATATATAAATAAATATATATAAAAAAAATGTATGTATGTATATATTTGTGTTTTTGCTTATTTGTTTGTGTTTAAATTCATTATATGTTTGAGTTTGTGAAAATTTGGATGTTAATTGGATTTTATGCAGTATTAGTACATTTATGAATTTCAGGGATGAGCATTGCAGAAATTATTTAATCTAGAAAATAATACAAGAATTAGCTACGGAACCATGACAACTTAGCAATAATTCTCAGGTTAAAGACATACCAATGATGGATATCCTAGACTAGCAACATACCAGCGACCTACCAGTGGTAGACAATTTTGTCGGTAACTTGTTGTCTGATACCAAAAATTGTATCAGACGAGTTAGCGACGAAAATTTCCTTCGGTAACCTTCTGAAAAATTTGAAAATTTTGGTTCATAGAGTAGTCGATTATCCATCGCTATGGCGTCACCATGTCCACCGACAGAAATTATCCGCCGCTAATCCGTCGCTGAGGCATTGTCGCTACAATCGTCGCTCACTCGTCGCTTTTGCGACTGGTTAGCGACAGAATTTTGTTGGCGACACATTTTCTAATGACACAACATATCTGTCGGTATTCTGTCACTAATTTATATTAATGACGAAAATAGTTGTCTTGGCGACAAATGTTTTCGTCCCTAAAGATCAATTTTTTGTAGTGACGCTAGTATACCAGCGATATGCTAGTCTGAGACTACAAAAATTTCTCAATTGAAAAAATAGTGTTATAAAGGTATACCGTCGGTACGGTCCAGTAAGTCGATGATTTGCTGTCACATCAAATTTTTAATCTCAAAAATGGGCCACAACTGGTATACTGTCAGTAATAGTCCAGTAAACCGACGATATGCCATTGCTACCCGAACAACAATACTAAGGGCGTGAAACAAGTTCTGGAATCCAGAATACATCCCAGAAGTTGCAGAAAATAAGGTATAATGATGAAAACAATACTAGAGGAAGGTCTTGTATATCATGTATACTAAGTCTCATGGAAATCACTCTGACATCATTTTTGATACAGAGTTTTCCACTAAGAAAATACCAAATCTTTGCAGTAAACAAAGACGTAGTTCAAACCAAATTTTGAGATAGTCAAATAGACAAAAATCTCAAGAGAAATATATTTAGTAAAGCACATACTGGAAAATAATGAACTATCAATACTAAGGAAATGAAAACATTAGTAAAGTAATATTGTCATGTCCCGATTTTGAAAAATTGATAGTTGTCCCCCAAACGTGATGTCATGCAAACCCAAGTTGTGCTCGCACAAGGCAATTTCATAAGGTTATCTGAAACATAACATCTAATAGAGTACGTAGAGAAATTGAACAACACGTTTGGAATAGAAGTGAACTTTACTTTAATGATAATGAACATCATTTATGTCATGACCCGCACCCAGTGTAGGGGCACGAGAAGTGGGTACGTCTAGCCTACGCCGCAGTGTCGGCGGTAGAATGCTCTGTTCTAGGTCAATATCTAATCAACAACTCACGCAATTATATAATGTACCTGTCACAATCTCAACTCCGAATGGAGGACAAGTATAAGATATGATATAACTCAATCACAGTCTAAGCACGATAGGATAACACAGAAGTCTATACTAAACTCAAAGCAATAACTTAAATAAACTTCTAAAATAATAATATCTCAAACAATCTCAAATACAACTCAAATCTCCACTTATTACAATACAAGTTCCTACAGAAAAAACTAAACCATAAACTAGCAATCTACTCCAAGCTTTACTGGTCCTCTAGGCTAGCTGTGAATCTCTATGTTACCTGTAATATTTTCAACTGGTCCAGTCAGGACAAAAACGAGCACAAAATCTCAATAATTCATATCAAGACAGGAATATAAAGCATACAATAGAGTAAAATACATAAAATGCTGAAAAAAAGTACATAAAGTAAAAGAGAGAGAACTATAATGTAAATAGCTACTATAAGTTGAGAACTATCAGTGACTAGTGAAGTAGAGTACAAGATAGACATGTGAACGGCTTGAATTTACACATGATTACACTAAAGAGTTTGCACAATGATTACACTACTTTGGAATTGTTCACATGACTGCTTCTACTCCGTGTATCCTAATTAATATACAAAGATCCAGACAAGTTATATTATTGTACAATATTTCACATGAGGGCCCATAAATGGGTGCACATGAAGTTATACATGAGGGCTCTATGAACATGAGAGTACATGAATCATAAGAGTATACATGAATAGTGAAAGCACAGGAGTACATGATGAAAGTGAAATGCATATGACATGATATACCCGATGCTCACGAGGGGATAACATCTCAATGTAAGGATCCATATAGTGCCAATCCGTGTTAACAACGTGACAACATCAACTAAATTAATCTAGAGCTAGAATATAAATTCTAACAAGTATGAAATGATCAGAGAATATACTCGCCTGATACCCTGAATAGCTGATATAAAAAGATGGCCAACTGGAGTCACAGAGTCCTAGTTAGAGCAACACAGGTTATAAAGAGTTCAATTTATATGGTAACTGAAATTATAATACAATCTACATGAGTCTAAGTCAATCTTGGTCAAAGTCAACTTTTGGTCAACTCTGGTCACCTAGTCTAGTCAAACTAGGACAACTAGTCTAATGTGGTCAAACTCGCTAAGGTTTGGTCAACAATGGTCAAACTAGTATAGGTTGGTCAATTCTAGGTCTAAATAAGTCTACGGCCTAAATAATCAAGTATACTAGTACCATTGCTATCTAACACATAGCCTAAATCATGGCACATAGCTAAACCATATAGATAACAAGGCACATAAACTTAGTTATATAATATACATTACATATTTATCACATATATCCTTACCCATATAGTACCACCCTAACACATACATATAGATATCATATATCAAGTATATACATATCCTCACTATGAACCATAACCTATATCTATATACTCTCATAATATATATAGATACTATATAACCCAATAATATATATACCTATCTATATAACCCTTCCACAATCTAACATCACATACTCAAACTCAAATACTTAGACACTAACCCACTAACACTAGGATACCATATCAACCTTGGTCATATTGGCATCCCAAAACCAATACCTTGGTCATAAGGTAAACTAATCATTTACCTTGAAAGTAAAGGTAATTCATATTTACCTTAAGATACTAACTTGGTATCATGAGATACCAAGATACCCCTCAAATATTAATTAACTAACTTTCTAATGTACTAACATAACATCTTAACTAATATCTAACATATGACCTATAGAGACTAACTTACTAACATACCAATATCTAAAACTAACATAACCTACTAACATATCAATATCTAATATATTAGATATCTAACATCAAACTATCTAACAATATATCAAATATCTAACAAAATACTAACCTCTACTATCTAACTAATATTCATACTAACAAATATAACTTACACTAACATATAACAAACTCTAATATATCTATCACTCTACTAACCAACATCTAATAAACATACTAACATATATTACCTAACAATAATATATATATATATATATATATATATATATATATATATATATATATATATATTTTTTATTTTTTTTTTATTTTTTTATATATATATATATACTATATCATACATATACTCGACAACCTATGATACCTACATTCATTTAATATCCATACTACATAGGCTCATAGGTTACACAAAATGTCTATATCGTATAGTCACTATTCTATTTAAAATCAATACTGTACCAATTAGACATTCACTAAATTCTAGAATTAAAGTATGTTGTAGCCCTTCGTGTTAGCTTTCCGAAACTTCAAACGGATCGCATTTTCGTGTCCGAAAGCTCCCGGAATCGCGAAAATACCGAAACACGTTTGTCTTTCGGACAACTGACACTCAAATTGTTTTACAGAAAGTTACAGAACGATTTTGGCTTATTAAAATATATATTTGGAAAGCAAACTTCGATATGGTTCTTTTAAAAAAATGGGAGATTAATCGGAGTTCTGAGCTAAAAGTATGGTATTTCTAAGTTGCTATGGTTACTAAAAACGTGGATGAATATTATGACGAATTTGGGTTGTTATGGACAAAAGAAACACATGTAGGCCAAGATACTTGGATACCAACATAGGTATCCAAATGAAACTCATTCTAACCATCCTAACTAAGATCAATCCACTTTATAACCATTCTAAAACTGAATTTAAAACACAATTAATCCTATTAGGCAATAAACTAAACACATGGGGTGTCCTAATTTGGGATCTATCAAGTAGGACACAAACACATATCTAAAATCCTCAAGTGAGCTCCAAATGGCCTCAAACTTGAATCTAAAGGGGTACATGCATGGAGGTGGATCCTATGGATTCAAAACTAACTAATATGCATAGAAAATCAATTTAGAGGGTTGGTTTTACGTATTGGAAGTGGAATCCCAATAATACTCCCAAGGACACGGCTCCGATACAAAGATCTTCCAAAAAGGACACTCCTCCTTGCACTTTGCTCCAAATCTTTGTTAGCACTCTCCCTTGGTAGTATGAGAAGGTTGGATGGAAGTTTTGGTGGAGGGATGTAAGGATTTGGAGATCAAATCAAAGAGGGAAGCTCTCTAATTTGGGGAAGAACACTTTGTGAAGGAAAATGGGCAAGATGGAATGAAATAAAAGGAAGGGAGGCTAACCTACCTATAGTGGCTGCCATTAAACCCTATTTGGGCCTTGGAGGAAAGCCCAATATGGCCTCAACTAGTCATCTTGGTTAATTTTAAGTTAGGTTCATGTTTGGGATCAAAAGGGTTAAATTTAAGCCTCTAACTTAACCAATCTAACAAGTGTGATTAGTCTAAACTTACTAACTTAGTTAGTATGGTTTGTGGGCCATGACTAACTAATCTTGGGGTCCCACCTAGAGTCTAAGCTACCCGGGTCACTAACACAAGTCAGAACGAAACGAAACTCAAATCCGACTAAACAAATCTCGTAAAATAAATATTAAAATATTAAAATATGAAAATGACCAAAATCACAATACATCAATTTAAATATTATTAAAATAATATAAAATTTACCAATTAATCAAAATCCTAAATAATTCAAAAGTCACAAAATGACCAAAATATCCTTAGCCTAAAAAGTTATAATTACTCATTATAATCACATGGTTAGGTCCTCATGGTCATGGTTAGTCTCTAGGCTCAACAGTTCTAGGGTTCACTTGCTAACACATCAAAATTATAATTCACCAATTACAAATAGTATTAAATTAATTAAAAAAATTCCATAAATCATAAATCCTATTATCAAATAATAAACTTTTACAAAGGTTCAAAATTATCCTCATTTTAGAAAAGTGGGTGTTACAAGTCTACCCTCCTTAGAAGAATTTCGTCCTCGAAATTAAGAGTGGTCGTACTCCTTCTAGGTCAAACCCCCAACAATTAAGGTCGAAGTTTCTACCTAGCAGCACACAAGGTCAACAAGTAAAATATGAGTGGTAGGCTTAAAATGGGTCATATCCCAAATTTGGGTCGGTAGGTTTGGGTCGAAATGGTGTCCCCAATTTGAGTCGGAAATAAAAGCGACTCTGTGGGATAAATCAAGATGGGGTCTTGTGTCAGGAAAGTCGTATGATAATGGTGAAGCACAAGATGGCGTGTCCGAGTAGGACACGAAGGTCATAGGTGTAGGGTGTAATGTATAGGTCATGCATGTGAAGTTGGTTTTGAGAAAACAACTAATCTTGTGCTCTTAAATTAAAAGTCATGGCAATGTGCATATGAAAATCATAATTAAAGTGGGAATGGTCAAATGGCCTAAATTGGACCGAAAGCTGCGATGCAAAAGTAGTACAAGGGAACAAATTTGAGTGGAACATAATATATCAAAGTGAAGATAATCTTGTCTACTACAAACTTATGAAGGAAGTTTCCAAAGATTTACAACTCTGACGTTCCAGAAATCAAAGTCACAGAAAGAATATTCGTCTACCTAGAATACCCTCTCTAGGGTTCCCATCTAACCATTCTAGTTATACTATAGTACAAAGCAATCACAAGGTATCAAAACATACAAGCAATGTAGGGTGTATCAATTAACTCAAAAGACATGCTAAGGTCTAGGCTGGAAATCTGGGTACTTCTGTGAGCCCCTGTTTTTTAAAATTTATTTAATTAGTGTTAATTAATTATTAATGTCATATTTAGCCTTAAAATATTTATTATGATTTTTAGGAATTTTTCTAGAATTTTTAAATGAGTTTTAAATACTGAAATATTATTTTGTAATTAATTAAAAAGTTTTAATATCATTTTGTAATATTTAGAATTGTTTTAATATAGTTTTGTAATTTATTAAATTGTTTTAATAGTGGTTTGTAATAATTAAAATTATTACAGTGTTAGTTTGTAAATAACTAATTGTTTTTAATGTGGAATGCAAATTTTATATTTGTATTTAGTGACTGTTAGGACCTACTTGTAATTACCTAAACTACGGGGACCTAAATGTAAATCCTATTCTACCCACCCCCGACGACCCGGCTGCCCCCCGACTGCCCGACGACCGCCACGCCGACCTGCCCCCGCCATTTTCGACCGCCCAACCGACCTAGGACCGACTCTGACCCCTATAAAAACCCCCACACTCACCCCCGACCCATCTACGACCACCGTCGACGACCACAGACCCTATTTTCTTCCCCGACAGCCCAAACCCTAACCCTAACTCCGTCGAACTCTCGTCCAGCCCCTACGACGAGCGTCACCGCCCCCAACCACCATCAATCGACGCGCCCGGCCAAGACGAACGCGTCGCCACCACTCCGCCGCGACCACGCTGCCTCCTCCGCCGTCCAGAGCCTTCGAAACTCCCCCGACTCGCCGGACACGTAAGTGGTAGTGTTGAAACGTGTCGTACGTGTCTCGTACACACGTATTAGGGTCGCCCGGACACGAGGATCCTAGCCCAGTGCTTGGATACGCGAGTCTACTCTCGTGCATGTCGTAAATGACCCTGACACAAGACACCTGTGTCCCTAACTGTCAGGACACAGGAATATTTTATCGGGTTTACTGTTATTTAACTAAAACCTAAATAATACAAACCTAAATCCTAACCCTAACACAAGCCGCGGGCTGACCCCCTGGCTAGCCCGACCCAGTCAGGGAACCCGACCCATAGGGCCGAGTTCGAGCCCCCTGTGCTGTGTTTGTTTTCTTTTTGTTTTTGTTTTTCTTTTTGTTTTACTTTTATGTTTATATATATATATATATATATATATATATATATTTATATATATGTATATAAGTATTTCTGTATATATATATATATATTTTTATTTTATATATACATATTGTTATATACGTATGTACAGTATTTATATATATATATATTATATATTTATTTCTTTATGTATATATATGTATTTTCTATATATATACATATATGTTATATATGTATATGTATATATACATAACTATTTAGCCTAAGTAATTTACATAATATTATACATATGTATATTTTTAATATATGTAAATATTACTTGTCATATTTTTATGGCTACTATGTAAAATTTTACCCTATTAAAATATTAATATTTATTATGTATTTTTACCTCTTTGTATTTTTTTGTGTATTTTAATTACTGCAACCATTTGGTGTCCAAGCCTAGCATGGGTTTTTGGGCCCAAATATGTTTTCATACATTCAAGACCTGTACAAGTCATATTGGACTTGATTCATGGCCTTGGGTCCTGTATTTGAACTTTGGTTCAAATTATGTACATGGACAAAATACGCAGATAATTAATTATTTAATTTTAGATTGTGTACAATGCTGTTTTTGAATTTCTAAAAATACTTTAATTACTGTTAAAATTCTGGAAAAATAGTATTTAGATACTATGTTAATTTAGCTAATTTCGTATAATTTTTACAGTATTTAATTTACAGTTTTACCACTATTTTGGCATATGAAACCAGAACTCATTTTCTGTGTACTTAGGAAAACTGATTTTTTATAAAATACTTTTACTGGTTAATAAATTCCAGAAAAATTATAATAAATTTCTATAATTAACAAAAATCATTTTGGTACTTTATTTTATGTAAAATTGAGCTTTTTGTCTATCTCAAAAATTGTTGGAACATAATGTTCATTTGATTTATTTATTGAATAATTACGACTTGCAACTTTTTGTGTTATTTTGAGTTATAGCCGTGTTAAACCTCACCCCTCACTAGTGTAAAGACCCTAGAAAGTTAGTTATAGTAGTGTGTCACCCCACATTGGTCTCCTATGTTAAAGTCATCATTTTGGCTAGGTGCCCAGTCACAAGTCGTGTTGCACCAATTAGTATCTTAGTGTTTTAGCTTAGTGTAAAAACTAAGTTTATGTATTTATTTCTACAGTGACGAGTTACCAGACATCTATAGCACTTTTATCGCAGCTTGCTTTGCTAGAGGCAAGTACTTTCTACAAACTTTACATACTGCTATAAACCATAAACTGTGATTCACCAACCATGTTAAATACTAATCCTTGGGGTAGCAAGTTAGAACTTTACATGTTGTATTACTTTCAGTCTCTGCCATGTTTAGGATACTTTTTTATATCCTTCACATGCTTAAATAACGGGTTAAGGGAAAACTGCTAGTAGTGTACGTGATCATGACCCCCTTCTCCGTATGTATTTACCGAGCATCATTACATTCTATATGTATCTGTGTCGTATGTCTGGTCCCGTATTTGTGTATGGATGTACACCGATGTCGTTAAGTGTACGTATGTACACTTCAAAAAATTGATATGTACCACTGTACATCCTGATTACCTATTGACTGATCACTCACCTACTACAGTTTCAAACTTTAAAACAATAAATTATTGCCATGTAACAAAAACTGAATAAACATGATATGTCATTTCTTTTCATCACATGATCAGTATTATATGTTTGTTAGATTCAGTACTTGCTCCCGTCCTGACAGGATAACGTTGTAGGTATTCTTACTGAGGAGGAGTTGCTCTGTAACTCATACTACGGAGATACTGCCGAGGACCAGGCTTTGCCTTACGAGGATGTTCCTGTGGGGAAACTCGTCTAGTTTGCGTAGTTGCTTGGGATATTTAGTAAAGTCATGTATTAGACTACATATTTTATAACTGGACATGTATCCAGTTTTACATTTCAGACTTGTACTTGGACTTATTACTATGAGACGACTTTTGTGTTTGGAGCACTTATGACTTTTATTCACTTATAGAACTGTTAGCACATTTAGTCTTATCCTGTTGTCTTTAGAACAGCTTACTACATTTTATCTCAAGCGTAGGCTGGGCATGACTCGGCCCGGCCCAACAATTTGGGTAGCGGGTCGTGACATGTTTTCAGTGGTGGCCCATGCAGGTCGAGACTAAATTGTTTGGTTACGTTATTATACCAAGCATGCCTGCAATTAGGAACTTAAGGTAATTAGACAACATTAGGAATGACGCTTAGAACACCTAGAGGAATACTAGGATTGCAACATAGGAAATACATCACATGGTTGCTATTATAATTAGATTTTCTTGTCTATGATTATTTATTTTAAAGAGTCCTTATAAGTCCTTTTTATTGTAATTAGATGGTGCTTACTCGTTCATCCCAGTATGTCACATCAGAGAATGGCACACTCCCCATCTAGTCAGCTGACCAGTTGACTGATACACCTCCACCTCCACCTACCATACTCCTCCACTCCACAAATCTACCAACCCAGATGCCTCCACCACCTTCCACATCCCAGTCCCAGTAGGACTCGATACTTCCACCACCCCCTATCACTATACCTACCCAGGCTTCCGTCATACTCGACGGGAACCAACTGCTCACTCTGATCTAGAGGTTCCTAACAACCCATCAAGAGCAGACTACCCTACTCCACCAGAGCATAGAGCGTTCTGAGGAACGTACCGTGGTCCCACCACCTGTAGAGCCATGGCAGAGAGCGGGGACGATCAAGGACTTCATGGGTCTGAACCCCAAGGAGTTCTCAGGAACCGAGGGCATAGTAGTAGCAGATGACTGGCTAGACTCGGTAGAGAGGAAGCTCCTTGGAGTTAGGATGTCGGATGACCTCCAGGTCGAGGTAGCAGGATTTCTGCTAATAGATTTGGCAGGAGTTTGGTTCCAGAATGAGCCGTTATTTGCGAGAGAAAGAGCCACTTGGGATCAGTTCAAGACCCAGTTCAAAAAGAAATTCTTCTCGACCACTGCTAGAGTAGCCATGGGGCTACGATTCCAGAACATCCAGCAGGAGAACCGTTCTGTTGATGAGTATGCGGAAGAGTTTAGTCACCTGAGCCATTTCGCTCATAGTCTGGTTGCAGACCCAGAGGAGATGACGCGTAGGTTTTGCCATGGTCTAGTTCAAGACATTAGCATTCTTATAGTGGCGAACGGTACGACTGACTACTACCAGAGCCTAGAGTTGGCCCGGAGCATCGAGGAGCGTCTTCTGTCTAGCAAGAGGCCGGCTTCTGTACACTTCGAGGGACCGTCCAAGCGTCAGGCTTTCCAGCAAAAAGCACCGACGCCACACCAGCAGACATACCGCCCTCCTACATCACATCACTCGACCCCGCCAGTTAGAGTCTCGGGACCCCGACAGCAGTCGGAGGGAGGTTTTGTGTTTTCTGCAAGAGGGCAGGCCACGACGCTACCATCTATAGGAAGAGGTTGGGTCAGTGTTTGGCTTGTGGGTCTGCCACCCATCAGCTTCGGAGCTGTCCAGTAGCCACGGGACCTAGAGGGCCGCTTCCGACTCAGCAGCAGAGGTTTGGGCAACATCTGTAGCAGCAGAAGGGACCTCAGGGGAAGACTTATAGCCTAGCCCTTGAGCCGGAGCCTGAGCAGGTTTCGGAGCCAGATTACTTAGCTGACGTCAACATAGGTCATGTTTATTTGTATACTTTTATAGCTCTATGCTTGTTTGATTCTGGTGCATCTCATAGCTTCCTGTCATTAGAGTTTATGCATGAACACCACTTAGTATCTACACCTACTGCGGAGATTAGTAGAGTAATGACGGGAGGAGGACCAGTGCCTATTAGAGCTATCTATAGATGCTCTATTACTATAGCCGGGAGAGAGTTTGAGGGACGATTCTTTGTGATGCCACTCCCCGGTTATGATATCATATTGGGGATGGACTGGCTTAGCTATGCCGATGCATCTATAGACTGTCATGAGGGTAGTATTTTGTTCAGTCCCCCAGGCACAACACCATTCAGAGTCAGGAGGACAGGGCCGGAGATCAGCCTAGAGCCGAACTATTGTGTGACAGTTGGGGACGTAGTACCGCCACACCATATCATTAGGGAGTTTATGGATGTATTCCCAGAGGATCTTCCAGGACTTCCGCCTGACAGAGATGTGGAGTTCACTATAGATTTAGTGCCGGGTTCATCACCAGTATCCCGGGCTTGCTATAGAGTGAACCCCAAGGGTTTCATTCGATCTAGTGCTTCTCCATGGGGAGCGCCAGTGCTTTTTGTGCCTAAGAAGGATAGTACAGTTCGGTTGTGTATTGACTTCCGGGCGTTGAATGCCATCACCATTAAGAACAAATATCCTCTGCCCAGGATAGATGATTTGTTCGACCAGTTGAGTGGGGCGAAGGTATTTTCCAGGATAGACTTGAGATCTGGGTACCACCAGGTGAAGGTTAGGGCAGCAGACATCCAGAAGACGACGTTCAACACGAAGTACGGGCAGTACGAGTTTCTGGTAATGCCATTTGGTCTCACAAATGCGCCAGCTGTCTTTATGAATTTGATGAATAAGATATTCCACCAGTATCTGGATAAGTTCATCGTAGTGTTTATCGATGACATCCTAATATACTCGAAGACGCCGAAGGAGCATGCAGAGCACTTGCGGATAGTTTTGAGGATTCTGAGACAGGAGAGATTATTTGCCAAATTGTCGAAGTGCGAGTTCTTTTTAGACCGAGTGGAGTTTCTCGACCATGTAGTTACTGGAGAGGAAATCTCGGTGGATCCCAGGAAGATTGCTGCAGTTGAGACATGGAAGGCTCCGACGTCAGTTTCAGAGATCAGGAGCTTTCTGGGTTTAGTAGGCTATTATAGAAAGTTCCTCCAGGACTTTGCTAGGTTAGCTGAACCCATGACGAAGCTGACGCGGAAGGACGCAGAGTACATTTGGTCAGAGGACTGTCAGGCAGCATTTGAGGAGCTGAAGAGGAGGCTGGCGACCGCTCCAGTTCTAACATTACCATAAGGTTCTGGAGGTTTCACCATATACAGCGATACTTCTGGAAAGGGGCTAGGATGTGTCCTACAGCAGCATGGGAAAGTGATTGCTTTTGCATCTAGGCAATTGCGGACTTATGAGCGAAATTATCCTACCCATGACCTAGAGTTAGCTGCGGTGATCTTTGCACTCAAGTTATGGAAATATTACTTATACGGAGAGCATGTGGAAATCTTTACTGACCAGAAAAGCTTAAAGTATGTGTTCACGCAGAAAGAGCTCAACATGATGCAAAGACGATGGTTGGAGTTGATGAAAGACTTCGACATCAATTTATAGTATCACCCCGGGAAGGCAAATGTGGTGGCGGATGCGCTGAGCAGACATCCGATGGCATGGTATCTGATGATAGATCGGCATTTGCGGGAAGATCTGGAAAAGCTCGGTATCGAGCTAATTCGGCCGGGATCAGTGATACAGATGATGGCGCTTGACATTCAGTCAGGTTTGATGGAGCAGATCAGGGAGGCACAGTCTACAGATGAGAGCCTTCGCAGACTTCGAGCCCAGGCTTTAGCTGGATTGCTGGATGACTTTACTGTAGCAGAGGATGGATCCTTGAGGCATGGCAGCCGATTGTGTGTGCCGAAGGGAGAGCTGGTAGAGGCAGTCTTGCAGGAGGCGCACCGATCGAGATATTCTATTCACCCTGGTGCTAACAAGATGTACCGTGACTTACGGAAACATCTTTGGTGGCACGGGATGAAGAGGAATGTATCACGTTTCATCTAGAGATACCTAGTTTGCCAGCAGGTCAAGGCGGAGCGCCAGAGGCCAGCTAGTTTGTTACAGCCGTTACCCATTCCCGAGTGGAAGTGGGAACATATTACGATGGACTTCGTCTCAGGGCTTCCTCGTTCCCAAGGAGGAAAGGATGCCATTTGGGTCATCGTGGACAGGCTGACGAAGTATGCGCACTTTATACCCTTCAAGGTGGGGCTTTCCACCGAGAAGTTGGAAGAGCTATACATGCATCAGATAGTTCACCTACACGGAGTGCCAGTGAGCATCGTGTCGGACAGAGACAGCAGATTCACGTCCCACTACTGGAGTAGCTTGCAGGAGGAGTTGGGCAGTAGGCTCAAGTTCAGTACGGCGTACCACCCGCAGACAGATGGGCAGTCCGAGAGGACGATACAGACACTGGAGGATATACTGAGGACCTGTGTACTGGACTTTGGGGGATCATGGGAGAGCCATCTGCACTTGGTAGAGTTTTCATACAATAACAGCTACCAAGCCAGTATCGGTATGTCTCCTTTCGAGGTGCTATATGGACGACGATGTCGCACGCCGCTCTTTTGGGACGATGTTGGGGACAGAGTTATGCTTGGGCCAGAGATGATCACGGATGCAGCAGAGAAGGTCGGAATGATCAGAGACAGGCTCAGAGTAGCTCAGGACAGGCAGAAATACTGGGCTGATGCTAGTCGCATACCGATGGAGTTGCAGACGATGATATGGTGCTAGTAAAGATATCACCTACTAGAGGGACGATCCGGTTCGGACGAGGAGGGAAGCTGAGCCCCAGATACATCAGGCTGTTCGAGATACTTGGCAGGATTGGAGAGGTAGCTTACAGGGTTGCACTTCCACCCAACCTAGCAGGAGTTCACGATGTCTTGCACGTATCTCAGCTGAAGAGATATGTTCCAGACCCCAGTCATGTGCTAGATCATTCAGAGTTGGAGGTCGGACCGAGCCTTACAGTTTCTGAGCAGCCTGTGGAGATATTAGACAGGAGGGAGAAGAGGCCGAGGAACAAGGTTATACCCTTAGTACGAGTAGCTTGGAGCCGTCACTCTCCGGGTGAATCTACTTGGGAGAGGGAGTTGGACATGAGGGAAAGATACCCTTACTTGTTCGATCCAACCGCTGCGAGGGAACCACCCGTTCCCGCTTGATACCTTAGAGGTTAGTTTCGATCATGGCCTTAGTCATTTGATTGCATTGCTTGCTATGTTAGAAAAATTGTAGGGTCTTCAATCCTTGTGAATTTCGAGAACAAAATTTTTCAAGGAGGGAAGACTTGTGAGCCCCTGTTTTTCAAAATTTATTTAATTAGTGTTAATTAATTATTAATGTCATATTTAGCCTTAAAATATTTATTATGATTTTTAGGAATTTTTCTACAATTTTTAAATGAGTTTTAAATGAGTTTTAAATACTAAAATATCATTTTGCAATTAATTAAAAAGTTTTAATATCATTTTGTAATATTTAGAATTGTTTTAATATAGTTTTGTAATTTATTAAATTGTTTTAATAGTAGTTTGTAATAATTAGAATTGTTACAGTATTAGTTTGTAAATAACTAATTGTTTTTAATGTGGAATACAAATTTTATATTTGCATTTAGTAACTGTTTGGACCTACTTGTAATTACCTAAACTACGGGGACCTAATTGTAAATCCTATTCTACCCACCCCCAACGACCCGGCTGCCCCCGACTGCCCGACGACCGTCACGCCGACCTGCCCCCGCCATTTCCGGCCGCCCAACCGACCTAGGACCGACTCTGACCCTATAAAAACCCCCACACTCACCCCCGACCCATCCACGACCACCGTCGACGACCACAGACCCTATTCTCTTCCCCGACAGCCCAAACCCTAACCCTAACTCCGGCGAACTCTCGTCCAGCCCCCACGACGAGCGTCACCGCCCCCAACCACCATCAATCGACGCGCCCGGCCAAGACGAACGCATCGCCACCACTCCGCCGCGACCACGCTGCCTCCTCCGCCGTCCAGAGCCTTCGAAACTCCCCCGACTCGCCGGACACATAAGTGGCCGTGTTGAAACGTGTCGTACGTGTCTCGTACACACGTATTAGGGTCGCCCGGACACGAGGACCCTAGCCCAGTGCTTGGACACGCGAGTCTACTCTCGTGCGTGTCGTAAATGACCCTGACACAAGACACCTGTGTCCCTAACTGTCAGGACACATGAATATTTTATCGGGTTTACTGTTATTTAACTAAAACCTAAATAATACAAACCTAAATCCTAACCCTAACACAAGCCGCGGGCTGACCCCCCTGGCCACCCCGACCCAGTCAGGGAACTCGACCCATAGGGTCGAGTTTGAGCCCCCTGTGCTGTGTTTGTTTTCTTTTTCTTTTTCTTTTTCTTTTTGTTTTACTTTTATGTTTATATATATATATATATATATATATATATATATATATATATATATATATATATATATATATATATATATATATATTTATATATATGTATATATGTATTTCTAAAAAAAAAAATATATTTTTTTATTATATATATACATACTGTTATATACGTATGTACAGTATTTATATATATATATTATATATTTATTTATTTATGTATATATATGTATTTTCTATATATATATATATATATATATATATATATATATGTTATAAAAATATATATATATATATATATATATATATATATATATGTTATATATGTATATGTATATATACATAACTATTTAGCCTAAGTAATTTACGTAATATTATACATATGTATATTTTTAATATATGTAAATATTACTTGTCATATTTTTATGGCTACTATGTAAAATTTTACTCTATTAAAATATTAATATTTATTATGTATTTTTACCTCTTTGTATTTTTTTGTGTATTTTAATTACTGCAACCATTTGGTGTCCAAGCCTAGCATGGATTTTTGGGCCCAAATATGTTTTCACACATTCAAGACCTGCATAAGTCATATTGGACTTGATTCATGGCCTTGGGTCCTGTATTTGAACTTTGGTTCAAATTATGTACATGGACAAAATAAGCAGATAATTAATTATTTAATTTTAGATTGTGTACAATGCTGTTTTTAATTTTCTAAAAATACTTTAATTACTGTTAAAATTCTAAAAAATAGTATTTAGATACTATGTTAATTTAGCTAATTTCGTATAATTTTTACAGTATTCAATTTACAGTTTTGCCACTATTTTGGCATATTAAACCAGAACTCATTTTCTGTGTACTTAGAAAAATTAATTTTTTATAAAATACTTTTACTGGTTAATAAATTCCAAAAAAATTATAATAAATTTCTATAATTAACAAAGATCATTTTGGTACTTTATTTTATGTAAAATTGTGCTTTTTGTCTATCTCAAAAATTATTGGAACACAATGTTCATTTGATTTATTTATTGAATAATTACGACTTGCAACTTTTTGTGTTATTTTGAGTTATAGCCGTGTTAAACCTCACCCCTCACTAGTGTAAAGACCCTAGAAAGTTAGTTATAGTAGTGTGTCACCCCACATTGGCCTCCTATGCTAAAGTCATCATTTTGGCTAGTGCCCAGTCACAAGTCGTGTTGCACCAATTAGTGTCTTAGTGTTTTAGCTTAGTGTAAAAACTAAGTTTATGTATTTATTTCTACAGTAACAAGTTACCAGACATCTATAGCACTTTTATCATAGCTTGCTTTATTAGAGGCAAGTACTTTCTATAAACTTTACATACTGCTATAAACCATAAACTGTGATTCACCAACCATGTTAAATACTGATCCTTGGGGTAGCAAGTTAGAACTTTACATGTTGTATTACTTTCAGTCTCTGCCATGTTTAGGATACTTTTTCATATCTTTCACATGCTTAAATAACGGGTTAAGGGGAAACTGCTAGTAGTGTACGTGATCATGACCCCCTTCTTCGTATGTATTTACCGAGCACCGTTACATTCTATATGTATCTGTGTCGTATGTCTGGTCCCGCATTTGTGTATGGATGTACACCGATGCCGTTAAGTGTACGTATGTACACTTCAAAAAATTAATATGTACTACTGTACATCCTGATTACCTATTGACTGATCACTCACCTACTACAGTTTCAAGCTTTAAAACAATAAATTATTGCCATGTAACAAAAACTGAATAAACATGATATGTCATTTTTTTTCATCACATGATCAGTATTATATGTTTGTTAGATTCAGTACTTGCTCCCGTCCTGACAGGATAACGTTGTAGGTAGGAGGAGTTGCTCTGTGGCTCATATTACGGAGATACTGCCGAGGACCAGGCTTTGCCTTACGAGGATGTTCCTGCAGGGAAACTCGTCTAGTTTGCGTAGTTGCTTGGGATATTTAGTGTAGTCATGTATTAGACTACGTATTTTATAACTGGACATGTATCCAATTTTATATTTCAGACTTGTACTTGGACTTATTACTATGAGACGACTTTTGTGTTTGGAGCACTTATGACTTTTATTCACTTATAGAACTGTTAGCACATTTAGTCTTATCATGTTGTCTTTAGAACAGCTTACTACGTTTTATCTCAAGCATATGCTGGGCATGACTCGGCCCGGCCCAACAATTTGGGTAGCGGGTCGTGACAACTTCTAAGGCTCTAGGTGGAACTGGATACTGCTTCCTCAAGATCTCAGCCTGAACTCTTTGTGTCTCTAACACATCTCGGAGAATTTCGAATATCTGAGCTCCATCAGGAAACAACCCTCCCGAGAATATGGTAGGGGGTACCACTATAGGAAGCAGAGGAAGACTCTCAGTCTCAGGCGAAGCTGTAGCTACACTCAAGGACAGGCTCTGGTCATGGGTGCCCTACTGGAAAGGATAAGGAAAATAATAAATTGTCAAGGCTGTAAGGCAGACAAACATTCTATATGAAAACTGGTAGGTATTATAAATAACAGAGGAATCATCTACATTGGGTTACTATTCTAATACCAATGCTAACTATCATTTCTAGGGTACAGACACTCTACAAGTCATCATATCATTACACTATGAAAGAACTACATATGAATAAGCTCTGCAAAAACTAAAATATTCCTACTCTTAAGTTATTTGATGATGGAATACAATTTTATAACAACAGAAGGGTACGATAGAGATGATATGTTTAAAAACTTTCTCAAGATATAATCTGATAATCATATGCGTCTGTCCAAAATTATGTTACTCAGAATCCTCGCCATGCCAGTAAGCAAGGCTACGATAAACGATAGATTCCATAACTGGGGTATGCACCTCTATAATCATGTCGTCTAGAATTCTCGCTATGCCGACTAGTATAGCTGTAAGAAATTCTAAATCTCATAACCAAGATATGTACATACAAAGTCAGGTCTCTACGTTTCCATCACGCCGGTAAATATGGTTGCGATAAACTCCAGGTTCCATAATAAGTAGACGTTTTACCATCCCTGTTATTCCCATCAACATATGTTATCAGAAAATATCGTAACTCAGGCCATAAAATTCATCTCGATAGGAAAATCAAAATCAACAACGATCCATCAAAAGTCAAATTCAATAACAAATAGTAAGGGTGAACAAAACAAATGAAGGGATTTCAAATTGAAGTTTAAATAAGATTCTCAAGGGTCGTCCCATGAATCTCTCAGAAGTCCTCATTGTGATTGAGTAACCTCTCATTCTAACACCTTACTTCCTATGTTATATCGCAGACTCGTAGCAGTACAACTAAGTCGTTGTGCTACTATGATATCGCAATAATGCGACTCTCGACCTGCATGGGCCACCACTAAAAACGTGTCATGACCCGCACCCAGTGTAGGGGCACGATAAGTAGGTACGTCCAGCCTACGCCGCAGTGTCTGCGGTAGATCGCTGTTCTAGGTCACTATCTAATCAATAACTCACACAATTATATAATATACCTGTCATAATCTCAACTCCGAATGGAGGACAAGTATAAGATATGATATAACTCACTCACATTCTAAGCACGATAGGATAACACATAAGTCCATTCTAAACTCAAAGCAATAACTTAAATAAACTTCTAAAATAATA
This sequence comes from Iris pallida, assembly GCA_029216955.1. Taxonomy (NCBI): domain Eukaryota; kingdom Viridiplantae; phylum Streptophyta; class Magnoliopsida; order Asparagales; family Iridaceae; genus Iris; species Iris pallida. The sequence goes on along the minus strand of JANAVB010015000.1, from coordinate 23,229,560 downwards.
ATATCTCAAACAATCTCAAATACAACTCAAATCTTCACTTATTACAATATAAGTTCCAACAGAAAAAACTAAACCATAAACTAGCAATCTAATGCAAGCTATACTGGTCCTCTAGGCTACCTGTGAATCTCTATGTTACCTGTAATATTTTCAACAGGTCCAGTCAGGACAGGAACGAGCACAAAATCTCAATAATTCATATCAATACAGAAATATAAAGCATGCAATAGAGTAAAATATATGAAACGCTGAAAGAAAGTACATGTAGTTAAAAGTGTAAACTATAATATAAATAGCTGCTATAAGTAGAGAACTATCAGTGACTAGTGATGTAGAGTACAAGATAGACATGTGAACGGCTTGTTCACATGACTGCTTCTACTCTCCCGTACCCCAATCAATACATAAGGATCCAGACAAGTTATGTTATTGTACAATATTTCACATGAGGGCCCATAAATGGGTGCACATGAAGTTATACATGAGGGCTCTGTGAACATGAGAGTACATGAATCACAAGAGTATACATGAATAGTAAAAGCACAGGAGTACATGATGAAAGTGAAATACACATGACATGATGTACCCGATGCTCCCGAGGGGGATAACATCTCAATGTAAGGATCAATATAGTACCAATCCGTGTTAACAACGTGACAGCATCAAGTAAAGTAATCTAGAGCAAGAATATAAATCCTAACAAGTATGAAATGATCAGAGAATATACTCGCCTGATACCCTGAACAGCTGATATAAAAAGATGGCCAACTGGAGTCACATAGTCCTAGTTAGAGCAACACAGGTTATAAAGAGTTCAATTTATATTGTAATTGAAATTATAATGCAATCTATATGAGTCTAAGTCAATCTAGGTCAAAGTCAACTTTTGGTCAACTCTGGTCACCTAGTCTAGTCAAACTAGGACAACTAGTCTAATGTGGTCAAACTAGCTAAGGTTTGGTCAACAATGGTCAAACTAGTCTAGGTTATATATGTGTGTGAAAATTAGTCTTGATTATTGCTTTTTATAACACAAAGCTTTGACAGGTGATATATGTGTGTGAATTCTAGAACAATTTTAAAATCGTTATGTATGTCTTATTTATAACGCTTTATGATATATGTGTGTGTAAATTCCAGAACAGTTTAAAAAGCGTTATGTATATATTAGTCCTAATTATGATGCTTCTAAATAGAAATGTTATATATATGACCAATATTTATATCGCTTGGAAACTTAGTGTTATATATAATTGTTTTATTCACAACGTTTTACAGAAAAAAAAGTGTCATGTAAGAAGTTATCATTTATAACGGTTTTAGTAAACATTTATAACACTAGTTTTCATGACAGTTGGGGCCTTCAAAATAAGCGTTATAAAATGCTTTTTATGACGGTTTTTACCCGCATAAAAAGGTATTTTTCTTGTAGTGATTTGATTCACTTGTTCTATTTGACCGTCGGTTTGAGGATGATAAGTCGTGCTAAACGTCGACTTAGTCTCCATGGCTGACTAAAGGCTACTCCAGAAATATGACAAAAATTGTCCATCCTATTCTGAGATGATGGATACTGGAACTTCGTGCTGCCGCACTATCTCGTCAAGGTAAATCTGAGTCAGACGGTCGACGCTCAAAGTAACTTTGATGGCAATAAATTACGCTGACTTTATTAGTCGATCGAAGATGACCCAGACCGCATTGTTCCCCACGGCATTTTAGGCAAACCAATAATAAAATTCATGCGAATGTGCTCCCACTTCTACTCTGGAATGACAAGATTTTACATCTCTACGGCCGGTCTCTGGTGCTCAGCATTCACTTGTTGACAGGCCGTACATTGAGACACGAAGAGTGCCACGTCTCTCTTTATTATGTGCCACCATAATGTTGCACGGAGGTCATTGTACATGTTTATGCTGCCAAGATGCAAGGAATATTTCGCATGGTGTTCCTCCGACATTATTTTCTTTCTGAATTCAAATTCATCCGGAACACATAATCGACCTTTCACCCGAAATGCTCCGGTCTCATCTTCCGCAAAGTCGGTCGTCTTAACTATTGAGATAAGCTTTCACATCTTCTTCAGGTAAAGGTCGTCTTTTTTGAGCGATCGTGATCTATTCCAACAAAATCGACTCCATGCCTAGCAGAGTAAGCTGCGCACCCACGAATCAAACCCGTAATTCGATGTCCATCTCCTTGAAGTCGCGAAGAATGCATATCATTAATGGATAGAGAAGCTATGTATTTTCGGCTCAGCGCGTCTGCCATAATATTTCCCTTGCTCGACGTGTAATCGATCATCAAGTTATAGTCCTTGATCAGTTCTAGCCAACTCCGCTGTCGTAATTTATGCTCTTTTTTGAGTAAAGAGATACTTGAGATTCTTGTGATCGTTATAGATCGTATATGCCACACCATAAAGATAGTAACATCACAATTTTAATGCGAACACAATTGTCGCTAACTCCAAGTCATTCGTAGGATACTTTATTTCGTGCGACTTCAATTGTCTTGAGGAAAAAAATATCACCTTGTCTCGCTGCATGAGCACACATCCCAGGCCTTGGCCTAAAGCATCGTTGAATATTTGAAATTCCTCTACCCCGTCCGAAGGTGCAAGTATCAGGGCCGAAATAAGCCACCACTTGAGTTCTTGAAAGCAAGTCACAGTCGTCGTGCTACCCAAACGCGACTCGCTTCTGAGTGAGGAGAGTCAAAGAAGATACGATCCTTGAAAAGTCTTTCACGAATCATCTTTAGTATCCCTCCAAGCCAAGAAAACTTCGGATTTTAATAGTTGATGTTGGCCGCTTTCAATTAACAATTGCTTTAACTTTTTCCATATCGACTTGGATGCTTAATATGGAGATGATATGCCTAAGGAACGATATATTGCTTAGCCAAAATTCATATTGTCACAACCCGCACCCGGATATACTGTACGAATACATGGGCCACGCCCAACCTACGCCGCAGTATCAACGGTAGAGCGCTGTTAAGTACCCGATACTAACTACAACATCTAAAGATCCATAACTATAAACGTACTCGTATCACATCACAAAAACTAAGGAAGATAGGACAAGAATAATAACAATATCACTAGAATAATTAGAATCTACAAGGATCATATGAGACAAGAATAAACAGAGGGAAATAATAATAAAACTAAATGACTACCAGACCTAGAACTCCTGAGAGACAACTCACGGTGAAGAATACCGAGAACCACCCCAGCTAGCAACATCCTGTAGTCCAATACTGAGGGCACAACTACTCCTAAAATATTGTCAACATATCCAGTCAGGATGGAACGAGCACAAAACTCAAATAACAGTTCTAGTTAGACGATATTGAAAATATAGCAGTAAATAGAGAGAATATACAAGAAATCACGAAATGTACATGTGAGTATCATGGCAAGGTAAGCAGTAAATCTAGAGCTAGAACAAGGTATGTAAAACTGATCATGGCATGTACATGAATCAAGAATCATCTATCTAAGTGTGTGAGTACTAGTTTCAACATGTGGCCGGCTTGGGTCTGCACAAGGTTTAATGATCCGGCCAATCATACGTGGAGTGTAGGATTGGCTATTAAATAAGGTCTACAAGAATAAACAAAGTGGATAATGACCACACATTTACACTAATACTCCCCGTCCCCGACTAGTATAGTGGATCCAACCATGACACCTCATGACATGCGATTCTCTGAGAGGGCAGCTAGCCTTCGCAGGAATTGTGTCTATACAATGCACAAGGAACAAGAAAGACTTACACAAGATATACCAAAGAATACAAGGAATAATATCTCATGACGGGATCCAGAGAAATACCAATCCGTGTGAACAATGTGTCAAGAGAACAAGGATATCTACACTAAATACAAGAAACATAGATGATATCATAAAACAGAAATATTATCAGAGAATGTACTCGCCTGAGATCTGGTGGAATATGTCAACTGTGTAATCTGGCTCAGAATGAAATCACAGACCTAAAGATGAGATATATATAAGCTAATTAGGGTTCAACAGTATTAGGCATAATTAATCTAGGTCAACCTCAGTCCACTAAGTCAAACTAGGTCACACTGAGTCACACTAGGTCAAACTAGGTCACAGGAAGTTAAACCAAGTCAAACTAGGTCAAACTGGGTCAAAGGTTGACTTACAGTTGACTTTTGGTCAACTGGTCAACTCTAGTCCTCTGGTCAACTCTAGGTTAAACTAGGTCAAATGTTGACTCTATTTCGATGTTCAGTCAAAGCATTCAACCATGGTCAAACAGGGTCAAGGCTAGTCTCTATAAACATCTACAGGGTCAACACATTCAATTTCAGTGGTTGTGAAATTACTGGAATCGATGGATCTCAAAATACAACAAAAGGAGAAAGATTATAATAATCGGGTAAAAACCTACAGATGTTGTCGGATGGTGAAACAACCATCACCAATGTGTCCAGAATGGTTAAATTAGCTGGGATAGCCTATCCATAAGTCCAATTTGTACACAGGGGTAAAAAGGTAATTTCGGATCAAAACGGTGTCCGTATCGAATTCACTTTGCACCCAAAAATGTGTCAGAATAAAAGTCCTCACAACCTAGCAAAATATATATCCATGAATCCAGAATGACGATACAAACTCAACGGTATATCTGAAATTGGATTCAGATGAGCCGATCTCAAAATGGCCCGTTAACCCGGATATTGGAATCCAATTTGCACTGAAATACGTATCGGAGCCAATGTCCATAAAACTCAGCAAATTATATGTCAACGAGTCCAAAATGATGATACGAACTCAATGGTATATCCAGAATTGGATTCCGATGAGCCGATCCCAAATTTACCCATTGACTCGGACCGTTGGGCCCGCTTTGCACCGAAATACGTGCCAGCGCCCACGTCCTCCAAACTAAGCAAACATTATTTGAAAATGTTCCAGAACGACGCCACGAGTCTACTAGGGGGGTCAGAAATTGAATCCGGATTCCCGGGTTCAAAAATAGAATTTTACAAGTACAAAATTAAGAATTTGGACGGCCAACTTTGGCGTCGAATTCGACCAACCATACGCGCTCACAATAAAACGAAATCTAAGAGATAGGAAGAGGGTTATACCAGCTACGCACAGGAATTGGTAGCATGCCAAACGGAGCTGCGACCACATAGTTACGAGTCGACGAAGTTGGCTCCACAAAACTGTCCAAAAATAACACAATTTAAAGCGTCAACTTGCTGGCCAGTTTTGATGTATCAAACGACAAAATTAACGGACGAAAATTGAGAGGAGTTAAGGGGTATATACTGAGATTGTGATGGAGCAAAGAGTTCGCCGATCCAACGGTCGAATTTCCCGAGAAAAGTGCACGAAGTCGCTGCCTCGAACCACGAATTGTAAAATTTATTCCGAGCGCGTCACGACGGGAACCCGTTCCAAACGCACGAAACACCTAGGCGGCACGTCCAGGAGGACGGTGGCCGCCACGGAAAGGTCTCCGAGGGTCGCCTGGCCGGAGGGGGTCACCGTACGACGGTACGTGGCCGACGGCTCCGCCGCACGGCTGTTGTGTACAGCTGCTGCTGCCGCTCATGTTGTTGCTGTTGCTCGCTACAACTGCTGCTTGCTGCTTCTGCAGCGCGCGACCAGTGGCGGCGCCGGCAGTACGGAGAGGCGGCGGCGGTACGCGGCTGCTGAGGGAGGAGAGGAGAGTGGAGGCGGTGGTGGCGGTTGATGGTGATGGTGGTGAGCATGGTGATGATAGTGTAGTGATGGCGGGGGTAGTGTAGTGATGGTGGTAGTGTAGATAATGAAGAAGAAGGAGAAAATGAAGAAGAAGAAGTGAAGAAGAAGAAGAAATAGAAGAAGTGAATGGAGGGGGTGCTTGGGTTCGGCTGATGGGAGAGGGGAGAGAGAGTGGTGAGTGTGGGGGGGGGGGTACTTGTAAGGTGATGGGTAAGAGAGAGATATTTGTATGTCTGTGTATATATATTATATATTGAAGAGAGAGAGAATGAGATATATTTATTTGAAAGAGAGGGAAAAAGAGAGAGAAAATAGAGAGAGAGAGGGGGTAGTGGTCGGCTTATATGTGTGATGGTGATGGGTGAGAGGGTGAGGGATATATATATGTATATATATATATTATGTATATATTTGAAATAGAGAGAGAGAAATAGATATGTGTATATATAAGAGAGATATTTATGAGTAGGAGAAAAAGAAAAATATCAGTGGGGTGTATAGGTAGACACAGTAGGGTCACACCAAATTGGATTGGGTGTTGGGCCAAGTTTGGTTGAGTTGGGGCCAAGATTTAATTAAAATAAAAATTTAAACCAATTAAAAATCATGGATGAAATGGGAGCACAAGGGAGATCAATTTGGTGGCACGCAAGTGGTACGTGCATAGTAGACTCAAAATAGGCCAGGGCCATATATTGGGTCGACTGGATTGGACCGATGTCGGGCCCGAAAATTAAGTTAGAAGTTAAGTCACGAATTACGGCAGACGATAAATTGGTCTAAATTGACCCGAAAGTTGCGCAAAACAAATGTAGCACAAGGGAACAAGTTCGAGTGGGACATAATATATCAAATTGGAGATAATCTCGTCTACTACAAACTTCAAGAAGAAAGTTTCCAGAGACTGGCATCCCTGATGCTCTAGAAATAAAAATTACGGTAAAGAGCATTTAATGATCAAAATTAATCAAATAAAAATGAATTATCGATAATAATTCATTTAGAAAATTCAAAAAAATAAATTCCAAAAATTCAGGGGGCTTACACACATTTGCTCTATTTTACATACATCTTATTATCTCCCAGGGTCTGGAGTACGGTCCACAGATGCTCCGCATGTTGCACCATGTCCTTTGAGTAGACGGGAATATCGTCGATGAAGACTACTAATGACTTATCAAGGAAGGATATAACATTCCGTTCATTAGATCCAAGAAAGCAGTAGGGCATTTGTCAGTTCGAACGAGATTACAATGAACTTGTAATGGCCGTATCGAGTGCGGAAGGATGACTTTGATACGTCATCTGGCTTGATCTTGAGTTGATGGTAACCCGAACGAAGATCAATCATCGAAAACATGGAGGCACCTTGTAACTGATCGAACAAGCCATCTATGTAGGGCAGCGAATATTTGTTTCGAATTATGGTTTTTTTCACTTCACGGTAGTCAATGCACAGACGCGTCGACCCATCATTTTTGTTTACGAACAATATGGGCTCTCAACATGGTGAAATACTAGGTCGAATGAATCCCTTGTCGAGAAATTTTTGCAACTGGACGTTAAGTTCTTTCAGTTCTGTAGGAGCCATTCTATATGGAGCCTTGGAAATCAGTCGGGTGTTGGAAAAGGTATCTATGGTGAATTCAATTTCTCGATTGGGTGGCATATCGAGTAGCTCATACGGGAACATGTCAAGGAATTCTGCCACAATGTCGGTTTGACCTGCGTTTACACTTTCCTGCCTCATATCGTGAATGGATGCCAAGTATCCTTCACAGTCGGAATAAAGCATTCTCCAAGCAAAAATTGTTGAAATTACCATTCATGTTGTTGACGCTTGACCACAGGTGTAGTAGAATTCAATTTCTTCGGGTAGGGGAAAGATGGCCTTCTTTCTTCCACAGTAATAGTGGCCGAGCAAGTGCCAAGCAATCCATTTCCAGAATGATTTCGTTGTCCTTAAAATATAGAACTATCGCATCTAGAAACAATTTTCTACCTCTGATACAAATGATTCTGTCTCTACATCCAAAGTGTGTAGGTAGTTGCTGTAGAAGCCAGCAGTAACAGAAGCGCAGATGACAACAGTTGCTACATATAAATCATGAAAAGTGCAGAAAACAATAGTTGTTTGAAAGCGCAGACGATAACAAGTCGCAGGAGACATACAAAGATGGTGCATAGAAAGAAGTTCTTTATTAAAATCATGTCTACAAAGATCTATTACAAATTCTTCATGATTACATATAAAGACTAAACACCTAAAGTCTACAAATGTGCAATCTTCAAAAAGTGCGAAGCCTCCCAAAAAGTGCAGCAGCATCAGAGCGAATCACTTTCTCGTCAGAACGAGCAACTTCCTAGTCAGACGCAGAGGAACTCCAATATGGCTAATGAAGCAGCTATTGGCCAGAACAAGAACGTAGCTCCTGCTCGCAACACAGCTCACAGCTCTTCGAGCATAACAGGGAGCGCAGCACCACTCCAATATGGCTAATGAAGCCATTATTGAGCGGGGTAGAGCACAACCTTTGGCTCTTCGGGTTGGCTGTCAATAAAAACTAGGTAGCTTAGATCTCGAAGACCTCCAAGATGTTCAGATTCAAACTCCTTATGCCAAATGCCCAAGTGCATCCAAAACTCAGCAGTAGTTCTTCTACAAAGCCACAACTTCTTTGAACGAAGAGATCTACAACCAACTGTCGACTTGTGCAAGGCTAATGGTCGTTCCCAGCTAAGTTGGGGTCGAGCATAATGGTGGGAATTCTAAGAGACAATGGACATGGCTCCTCAGAAAAACTTTCCTTTATATAGGCTGTGTACGGTTCAACCCACGCGTCATGTGTCAATCGGTCAAAAGCCCCCGAATTAATAGGATAAACCCAGGACTCAGCACAATAAATCACATTTAGTAGGTTCATTTGAGTGAATCCTTGGCCACACTCTTCGGAATTCCCTAAAAGACGATGGTAGTTAAGAACGCATTGACTCAAAAGGAGTCATTAAATCATAAAGAGCCCTCAAAAAGTTCTTTATCGCTTCATAAAAGTGCAGTGGCTTCACAAGAGCTCTTAGAAAGTCCTTCATTGCTTCATGAATGCGCAGTGGCTTCACAAAAGCTCTCAGAAAGTCCTTCAGTGCTTCGTAAAAGCGCAGTGGCTTCATAAAAGCTCTCAGAGATCCCTTAATTCTTTGTAAGAAAAGCACAGTGGCTTCACAAGAGCTCTTAGAAAGTCCTTCGTTGCTTCGTAAAAGCGTAGTGCTTACAAATCCCCACAAGTTGTCTCCTCGTCGCACAAAAGTTTAGTGAATCCGTTGTCTTCGAAACACAGTCTCCTCGTCGCCCAGAAGCACAGTGACTCCATTATCTTCGAAACACAGTCTCCTCGTTGCCCAGAAGTGCAGTGACTCTGTTGTATTCGAAACACAATCTCCTCGTCGCCCAGAAGCGCAGTAACTCCGTTGTCTTTGAAACACAGTCTCCTCGTTGCTCGAAAGCGTAGTGACTCTATTGTCTTTGAAAGCAGTCTCCTCATCGCCCTGAAGCACAGTGACTCCATTGTCTTTGAAGCACAGCCTTTTCGTCGCCCAGAAGTGCAGTAACATCGAAGCCTCAACAGAAGTACAGCTCGTATAGACATGCAGTTCTTTAAGGTGGCATTGTTCCACGTGGCCAGTCTGGCATCTGTATCATTTTAGATATGATCAAATCAGTTTATTTAAACCATCGCTCCCAAAGATAAGAACAAAGTTTGTTCCTTTAGACAAGGGCAATATCCAATCGGTTTGTTTAAACCGTCGCTTCCAAAGATAAGAATGGAGTTTGTTCCTATGGACAAGGGCAATATCCAATTGGTTTGTTTAAACAGTGGCCCCTAAGATAAGGGCAAAATTTGACTTCATTTGGTCAAGATTATCGAGCAATAAATGCACGCCATGTGTCGTTTATTCAGTTATGTTGAAAACTACCCGAGATCTTGATGGAAGAGAATCTCAGTGTCTGCCATGTGTCAGTCAGTAGTAGCCCTCTCCGTGCAATCATAACAGATTCTCTCATATCTCCATGCACATCGTTCTTACAAGCCAGAAAAATCCTTATGCATATCGTATATGTGCTCGCCTATAAATAAAATGAGTTTTTCTTCGATCAAGAATCTTCGACAACGTCGGCATCTATTTGATTAGCAACCCAGATTTTCGCTCACAAGCACCAGAAAGTTAGAGCAAGTTCAACTTGTCGTCATATCGTCAACAGAGTAAAGGAGCCGCTGAAGTGTTCGATCTCCACCGTCACACTTCTCCAGAAATTTTGTACTTAGATCTCCTTCTTAGGAATGCTTTGTACTCTTTTACATGTTTAATATACAAAAAGTTTGTTCAACCTTTTTTTATGGCAAACAGTTGCGTGCTTGACGGTGTGCTAACACTAAGGTTAAGGGCTAGCGCTGTCAAAGAAAATTTGTTTTCAGCGGCGAAGTTCGTCGATATAAAGCTGTGTGAGGCACCCGAATCAAAAGTACGAAAACACTTAGGCACCTTGTAACTGATCGAACAAGTCGTCTATGCAGGACAATGAATATTTATTTCGAATGGTGGCTTTGTTCAGGTCACGGTTGTCAATGCATAGACGCATCGATCCATCATTTTTCTTCACGAATAGTATAGGCACTCCTCATAGAGAAATAGTAGGCTGAATGAATCCCTTGTTGAGTAATTCTTGCAACGGGACGTTAGTTCATTCATTTGTATAAGGGCCTTGGAAATCGACCGGGTAATGGAAAATGTATCGATGGTGAATTCAATTTTTCGATCGGGTGTCATACCGGATAGCTCGTCCGAAAACACATCGGGAAAATTTGCCACAACGTCGGTTTGACCCGCGTTTGCACCATCATGTCTCGTGTCATGAACGGATGCCAAGTATCCTTCACAGCTGTAATGCAACATTCTTCAAGCATAAATTGCTGAAATTACCATGCATGTCATCGATGCTTGACCACAGGAGATATCAGAATTTGCTCTCTCCAGGTAGGGAAATCGTGACCTTCTTTCTTTTGCAGTCAATGGTGGCCGAACAAGCACCGAGCCAAACTATTTTCAAAATAATGTTGTAGTTCTTAAGATATAGAACTATCGCATTTAGAGACAATTTTCTACCTCCGACACAAATGATTCTGTCTCTAAAGCCAAATTGTGCAGGTAGTTGCATGCCTGACGGTGTGCTGACACTAATCTTAAGACCTAGCATGTCATTGGAAATTTGTGTTCCACGACAAAGTTCGCCGATATAAAGCTGTGTGTGGCACCTGAATCAAATAGTACACGAGCAGGCTTATTATTGAAGAGTAGTAGACCTGTCATGACTATATCTGAGGCGAATGCCTCATCTCGGGTCATGGAGTAGACGCGCCCTTGAGCATTGGGACGATGGTCTTGGCCATTTTATTGTGCAAGCGGGAGAGCTCGAGGTGCTGGACCTCGATTTTATTGGTGTTGATGTTGTGGAGGATACTAAGGCTAATTCAAGCTTCTACGATGGCAGAAGCGTATGGTGTCGTCTATTTGATCGTACTAAAAGCATCCCACTCTAGAACTCGATAATATTGAGCCACGTGTCCTCTTTTGTTGTATCGGGTACACCATGACCCTTGGTCATATTTTTGATAGCCGCCTTGTTGTCGACGTTTGGACGCTTAGACGCATCGTTGCCTCCTACAAAGCTAGGGCATTTGTGATGAGAATTATGCAAACCATCGGTAGCGACTGAAGGATACTGGATCTCGAGACGAATAGCATGGTTGAGGGTCGCCCGCACCGTTTGGTACTGTAGAACGACGACATGTGCAATGATGGAAGGCCTTAAATCCACTTTGAAACATCGTGTTCTAGTCGCGACATCAGGCAGAGGCGTACTTGCAAACTTGGTGAGCTTATTGAACTCAGACACTTATTAATGAACTGCCATGTTTTCTAGCCTCAGTTGTGTAGTGCCCCATCCCTACATCGTCCCTATTTTCGTCTACGGGGTGCACAAGAAAGGAACACTGTCGCTATCGATTGAATCGGAACCGATAGATCGGGATCGATTGAATCGGTCGAACGGGAACAATTGAATTAAAAAAGATCGGGATCGATTTAATCGTTATGAAAAGGCTTCTTTGAAATCAAGTCCCATATTCAGCCGGTTGTGCCTCAAGGATAGACTCTGTGGCTGAGTCGGAAGAGACCTCTCGTTGCTCTATTTTTTTATGCCGCACTTGCCTTTGGATTTGATATTCTGAATGCATTTTTGTGAATATTTTTGATGGTTGTCTTGGCTTGCGTTCTCGAACTCGCATTTACATATCGAACTCCTTAAATTGTACAGTGTTCTAATCAGTTGCTTATGCGATTTCAGGTGATCATGTATGTGTCTTCTAGCCAACCAACGTGTCTTTTTCCTCAAAACAAAAAATCAAAGTGAGTGGCTGGACCCTTATTTTCCCTTGACCTTCTTCAATATCAAATCAATCAATAAAATGCTAGTTGGTTATATAATTACACGAAAGCTTAGATTTCAATGAGCTGTTGCATGATTCATCACGTGCGCACGCTATAGAACTATTATGCCAAGAAAATGTCGCATGCTTAATACCTTATGTCTGTTATAAAACCGAGATAAGCAAAGTTTTATTTCATTGAATAACTGTTTCCAAAACACGGCAAAACAATGATGGCAATGTTATGTTAATCATGAACTAAAGGTTTTGCTTGAATAAACTAATCTAACCTTGCACGGTGATTGGACAACTCGTGCATGAGGAACGGCTTCCTCGAGCGATACCTCGAGATACGGGATCGTTTTGGCCTAGGAGGAAGCAAAAGATAGCTGAGCTCGACGAAAGCATAACATGGTTATTCGGAAAACTTGCAGTGGGGCTCGCTACTTGCACTGAAAGGATCGTCGTCTAACCCAGCTATAGTCTAAAATAGATTGTGATGCCAGTGACCTTTATATATACAAATTGTACACGCAAATTGATAACGATTGACAGAGAAGAACATGGTAAGTCTCACATTGCACGGCACGCTCTGCCGTGGGTAAGTTCTAGCGTAATTTATATTATACCTATCATATGCTTGTCTAAAATTTATTAGGATGGCTAGAAAGATCACAAAATTAAGTCATAACATTCTTGAACCAAATCAGAGTATGCTATATAAATTAGCCACGCATCAGTACAAAATGTAATGTACTGATCCTCGCTCTCCACAGGTACCCTGAACCAATAAGGGTATGCCACTTAAGCTCCAGGCGACGCTAGTACATTTGAAGCCTCGTCTGTGTGTTGAAAGCTTATTTTGATCCTTTTGAAGACTCCACATTAAGTTTAGAAGAAAAGATGCCTCGACTCGCCACAATACCAGGTGGAATAAAATATTTTTCTTGTAAATGGGAGCATAATGTATGGAATGACTATTTCATCAGCATTCATTTTGTAATCGTGTCATGTTGTAGCCCGCGAGGCAAATGAATGTAACAGAATCATGTAAATGATGTTTGTTATTAATGAAAGATAAGTTTCTTCTGTTTTCAAATATGTTTGTTCAATTTCTCTGCTCTACTTGATGTTGTGTATCGAATAACCTTATGACTATGCCTTGTGCGATCGCAACTTAGGTTCGCACGGCATCACGTCCGGGGGACGACTATCGATTCTACGGAATCGGGACGTGACATAAGGGTATCAGAGCATTACTTTATATCCTTTGGCCTTCCATCTAGAGTCTCAAACCTTTGAACTAGCATCGATGAGATAACTTGTTCCATACATTGGGTCCGTAATATCTTAAGACTAATGTGTGTGTCTATGTATTATAGAAGTGATGGAACCCATAGCAGAAACCGTAGTCGAGCAAGAACAAAGTGCTTCGAGTGGTTCGAGCAGTTCACGGGCTGGACCTTCTGACAATACTATCGAGAGGATGTTGCGCATGATGGAGGCACAGCAAAAATGGTCCGAGAACCGACGTCCGCAGACGGAGGCACAACATGCCCAATTCGAAGCTCGCTTCGATGCCCAAACCAAGACGCAGCAAAAGCAGCTTGATACTTTGCAACAGATCGTCCAGACGATTGTGGCCAACGGAAACTCTGTAACTGTGCCTATTGTTACCGAGCCGATGGGTCAACCCATCGAAGTCGATCGAGAGGAGCCCGAGCGTCAACCTGTGCCACCGAGAAGTTACAACTTTGAAGTGTCAGAATTCAAGAAAGGGTGTCACACCTCCTTCAGTGGCGCCGAAGGCCCTTCTATGGCAATTGACTGGCTGGAAGAGCTAGAAAATCACTTCGAGCTCCTCGACATTGAATCCAAGCAAGTCGCCTACGCACAACTTTAACTACGTTTGAACGCGTACGACTGGTGGGTCGTGCACAAACGAGCGATCCGACGCGACAATAGCTCAACGTCGATCTCTTAGGCCACGTTCTACAAAGTCTTTGAAGTCGAGTACCTTCTCTCAGTCGTTCGTCAAGAGAAGGAAAATGAACTCATGCAGTTTAAGCAAGGGAACAAAGCAGTACAATAGTATGCGCCAGATTTTAATAGATTGTTTAAATTTGTTAATGCGTTTCTTTCTAAAGAGGAGTGTCGTGTGCGACAATTCGAAGTTGGTCTGCAGCCCTCTATTGCTGCCCATGTGGCGGTACTAGAGTACAAGACTACGGGCGATGCTCTAAATCATGCTCTGTGCCGTGAGAGCCAGTACCCTCCCGTCACTGTCGACGTTGTGCACAATTCTAATAAAAAATGTCCTAGCTATATGGGAGGCAACAATCATGCTATAAAGCGTCCAAACAACGGGTGCAACCAGGGACAGAACACTAGGCCTCGTTGCACAAAGTATAATTATATCGGACACAATGCCTACGAGTGTCATACCTTGAACATAGATTGTCACTTTTGTGGAAAAAAGAGGATACTATGCTAGAGATTTTCTTTCCCGACTGTGAATATAGGACGCTCCACCATAACCAAATCATCATAATCGAGGCCCAGCTCCTCGAGCTCCTCAACCTGTACAACAGAATGGCCAGGAACGTCGTCCAAATGCTGAAGGGCGCGTCTATGCCATAACTCGAGATGAGGCATTTGCCTCTGATATAGTCGTGACAGGTATAGTGCTTTTTAATAATAAACCTACTCTTGTACTATTTGATTCAAGTGCCACACATAGTTTTATATCGGCAGAGTTTACCGTCGAGCATAAAATTCCTGTAATACCGTTAGGCCTTGATCTTAGCATTCACATACCGTCGGGCACATCACTACTCACAATCTTAGCCTGCAAAGACGGAATCATCTGTATAGGAGGGAAAAAGGTCTATCTCGATACGATAGTTTTAGACATTAAGGACTACGACATCATTCTGGGAATAGATTGGCTCGGCCCTTGCAATACCACCATTGACTGTACAGGAAAGAAGGTTACCTTCCTCACACCTGGAGTGCCCGAATTCTGCTACTCGTATGGTGAAGCATCATCGACCTGTATGGTGATCTCGATAATTTCTGCTCGGAGGATGCTGTATTCGTGATACGGAGGCTACTTGGCGTCCGTTTGAGACATGCAATATGATGGTGGCAACGCGGGTCAAACCGACGTTGTGGCAGAATTTTCTAATGTGTTCTCGAACGAGCTACCCGAAATTCCACCCGACCGAGAAATCGAGTTCAGCATTGACACATTCTCGGATACCCGACCGATTTCTAAGGCCCCGTATAGAATGGTACCTGCAGATTTAAAAGTGTTTAAGGTCCAATTGTAAGAGTTGCTCGATAGGGCATTCATTCGTCCTAGCATCTCGCCATAGGGAGTGCCCGTATTGTTCGTGAAGAAAAAGGATGGGTCAATGCGTCTGTGCGTCGACTATCACGAGCTGAACAAAGCCACCATCCGGAACAAGTATCTATTGTCCCGTATAGACGATTTATTCGATCAATTACAAGGTGTCTCAGGATTTTCGAAGATCGATCTCCGCTCAGGCTATCATCAACTCAAGATCAATTCAGACGACGTGCTGGTAATGCCATTCGACCTGACAAATGCTCCTGCCACCTTCATGGATCTAATGAATCGGGTGTTTTGTCCGTTCCTCTACAAGTTCGTGGTAGTCTTCATAGACGATATCCTTTTCTTCTCGAAGGATCGAGCACAATACGCAGAATATTTGCAGACTGTACTCCAGACCCTCCGAGATAATCAGTTGTTTACGAAGAGGAGCAAATACGAATTTTGGCTGAGCAGCGTTTCCTTTCTTGGACATATCATTTCATCCTAAGGTATTGCAGTCGACCCGAAGAAAGTTGAAGCCGTTGCTGATTGGAGACGGCCTGTGTTCTGCTAGTAAGATTTGAAGATTTCTTGGTTTGGCGGGATACTACAGACGCTTTGTGAAAGATTTTGCGAAGATTGTATCGCCATTGACTCACCTCACTCAAAAAGGAGTCGTGTGTGAGTGGTCGAACGACTGTGAAGCTTCCTTTCAGGAGCTGAAGTAGCGGCTTATTTTGGCCCCTATACTCGTACTTCCGGATGGGGTAGAGGATTTTCAAATATTCAGTAATACTTTAGGCTAGGGCTTAGGATGTGTACTCATACAGCGAGACAAGGTGATCTCCTTCGCCTCTAGACAGTTGAAGCCGCACGAGAAGAACTATTCTACGTACGACTTGGAGTTAGCGGCTATTGTGTTCGCGTTAAAATTATGATGTCACTATCTTTATGGCATGGCGTGCACGATCCATATCGATCACAAGAGCCTCAAGTATCTCTTCACTCAGAAGGAGCTGAACTTACGACAATGATGTTGGCTAAAACTGATCAAAGACTATGACTTGACGATCGACTATACGTCGGGCAAGGGAAATGTTGTGGCAGACGCTCTGAGTCGTAAATATCTTTCCTTATTATGCATCAACAACAGACTACTACGATACCTTGAAGTGATGGGCATCGAACTTTGAGTTCGATTCAGAGATGTGCAGTTGGTGCAATTACAGTTAGAGCCGAGCTCGCGAGAAAAGATCAAGACTGCTCAGAAGGACGATCCGTACCTGAAGAAGATGCGAGAGCTGATTTCAACAGGAAAGACGACCGACTTTACGGAAGATGACTCAGGCGTGCTAAGATTGAAAGGTCAACTATGCGTTTCGGACGACTTAGAACTTAAAATGGGGATATTAACGGAGGCGTATTATGCAAAATATACCTTGCATCTCGGCAGCACTAAGATGTACAAGGACCTCCGCACGACCTTCTGGTAGCACGAAATGAAGAGAGATGTGGCCCTCTTTGTGTCGTAATGCATGGCCTGTCAGCAGGTGAAATCTGAACATCAGAGACTGGGCGGAGGGATACAAATCCAGAATAGAAATGGGATCACATCAGTATAGACTTTGTTTTGGCCTGCCGAAGATGCCACGAGAGAATGATATCGTCTGGGTCATCAAAGATCGATTAACCAAGTCAGCGCACTTTATTTCCATTAAAGTCATTCGGAGCGTCGATCGCTATGCTCAGATCTATCTCGATGAAATGGTTCGACTGCACGTGATACCAGTATCCATCGTCTCAGATTGGGATGGACGTTTCATGTCATACTTCTGGTGTAGTTTTCAGTCAGCAATGGCCGAACAGAACGGGTAAACCAGATTCTCGAAGACATGTTACGTCTCTGTCCAATCGACTTGAAGTCAAGCTGGGACGTTCATCTACTATTGGCCAAATTTGCATATAATAATAGCTATCAGTCCATCATCCAAATGGTA
Organism: Iris pallida; assembly: GCA_029216955.1. Lineage (NCBI taxonomy): Eukaryota > Viridiplantae > Streptophyta > Magnoliopsida > Asparagales > Iridaceae > Iris > Iris pallida. The sequence continues at coordinate 23,211,986 of JANAVB010015000.1, read as the reverse complement.
CCGTATGAAGCCTTGTACGATCGGAAGTACAGATCGCCTATTTGTTGGTATGAAGTCGAGGAACGACATGTTATTGGCCCGGAGCTGGTGGAACAGACCGTGGAGAAGGTCAAGCTCATTCGAGAAAGACTGAAGATTACACAGAGTCGGTAGAAGAGCTACGCCGACACCCACCGAAGACCCCTCGAGTTCTTGGAAGGAGACCATGTATTTTTGAAAGTAATGCCCATGCGAGGAGTCACCAGATTTGGTGCAAAGGAGAAGTTGAGTCATGATTTGTCGGTCCCTGCGAGATATTGAAGCGAATTGCCCCAGTAGATTATCAAATTGCTTTGCCGCTAGCATTGTCAGATGTACACGATATTTTCCATGTCTTACAACTATGAAAGTATGTGCACAATCCGAGCTATGTGGTAGATTTGAGACAGCTAGTTCTGAAGGCAGACTTATCATATGTGGAAGAGCCGATACAAATCTTGGAGCACAAGGACAAACTGCTTCGAAATTGTACCATTCTTCTCGTTTGCGTACTTTGGAAGAATCATGCGGTCGAAGAGTCGACCTGGGAGCTCGAATTCGAGATGAAGAAGAAGTTCCTTTCGTTGTTTCCTAGCGGCAGGTTCTCCTCCTAAGTTTCGAGGACGAAATTTTTTCTTAGTTGGTTATGATGTAGTGCCCCGTCCCTACATTGTCCCTATTTTCGTCTACGGGGTGCGCGAGAAAGGAACACTGTCGCTATCGACTGAATTGGAACTGATAGATCGGGATCGGTTGAATTGGTCGAACGAGAACGATTGAATTAAGATTCTTTTCTCATTATGGAAAGGCTTCTTTGGAATCAAGTCCCATATTCAGCTGGTTGTGCCTCAAGGATAGACTCTACAGCTGAGTCGGGAGAGACCTCCCGTTGCTCTGTTTTTCATGCCATACTTGCCTTCGGATTTGGTTTTTTGAATACGTTTTCGTGAATATTTTTTATAGTTTTTATGGCTTGCATTTTTGAACTCGCATTTACATATCGAACTCCTTGAATTGTACAGTATTCTAATTAGTTGCTTATGCGATTTTAGGTGATCGTGTAGGTGCCGTCTAGCACAACCAACGGGTCTTTTGTCTCAAATAAACGATCAAAGTGAGTGGATGGACCCTTCTTTTCCCTTGACCTTCTTCAATCTCAAATCAATCAATAGAATGCTAATTGGTTATGTAAGTGCACAAAAGCTTAGATTTCAATGAACTCTTGCATGATTCATTACGTACGCATGCTATAGAACTATTTTGCCAAAAAAATGTCGCCCACTTAATACCTTATGCCTGTTATAAAATCGAGATAAGCAAAGTTTTGATTCATTGAATAACTATCGCATAACACGGAAAAACAACGATGACAATGGTTATGTTACTCAAGAACTAAAGATTTTACTTGAATAACTAATCTAACCTTGCACGGTCATTGGACAACTCGTGCACAAGGAACGGCTTCCTCGAGCGTTACCGTGAGACACGAGATCGTTTCGTCCTAGGAGAAAGCAAAATATAGTTGAGCTCGACGAAAGTAAAACATGATTATTCGGGAAACTTGCAGTGGGGCTCACTACTCGCACTGAAAGGATCGCCGTCTAACCCAGCTATAGTCCAAAATGGCTTGTGGTGCCAGTGACCTTCACATATACAAACTGCACACGCAAATTGAAAACGATTGACAAGGAAGAACATGGTAAGTCTCACAATGGACGGCACGCTCTGTCGGGGGTAAGTTCTAGCGTAATTTATATTATGCCTATCATATGCTTGTCTAAAATTTATTAGGATGGCTAAAAAGATCACAAAATTAAGTCATAATATTTCTTGAACCAAATGAGAGTGTGGTATATAAATTAGCCACTCAACAGTACAAAGTGTAATATACTGATCCTCGCTCTCCAAGGTACCCCAGACCAAGAAGGGTATGCCACTTATGCTCAAGGCGACGCTATTACATTTGAAGCATCGTCCGTGTATTGAAGGCTTGTTTTGATCATTTTGAAGACTCCACATTCAGTCCATAAGAAAAGATGTCTCGACTCGCCACAATACCAGGTAGAATAAAATGTCTTGCTTGTAAATACGGGCATAATGTATGGAACGACTATTTTATCAGCGTTTATTTTGTAATCGAGTCATGTTGTAGCCCGGAAGACAAATGAATGTAACAGAGTCATGTAAATGATGTTTATTATCAATGAAAGAAAAGTTCCTTCTATTTTCAAATGTGTTTGTTCAATTTCTCTATGTACTCTACTTGATGTTGTGTTTCGGATAAACTTATGACTATGGCTTGTGCGATCGCAACTTAGGTTCGCACAGTATCATGCCTAGGGGATGACTATCGATTTTATGGAATCGGGGCATGACAAGTTGTATGAACTCGTTCTCCTTTTCTTGATGAATTGCCAAAGGAAGGAATTCTTCTTCGAATCCTTTACAGAATGTGGTCCAAGTGATATTCATTGTCTTATCGTCTAGGAGGATCACTCACTTTTGCACATCCCACCAGTCGTGTACATTAAACTAATGTTAAGTTGAGCGCAAGCAAATCGTCTCGATTCGTTATTGTCAAGTGCTTCGAAGTTGTCTTCCAACTCTGCCAACCAATCGAACACATAGAAGGATCTTCGGTTCCCATGAACGAGTATTGGACACCTTCTTAAATTATAAAATTTTGGAGGAGTCATACTTCGTAGGTGCAGGATGAGGCTCGTCAGGGTCGACTTAGCTGCATTGGTTCATCAGCTCTGTTGAAGCAGGCGTAGTTGCAAAATGATTGTTATTGATCACGAAATTATTGTAAGGTGTCAAGTTGCTTCTGCCGTACCTTGAATTGATCAACAAACCTGTTCTCGAACTGCATATGTCGAGCATCGGCCCGTTGTTGTTGCTTCCATCATCTACAATATCCGCTCCATTGGGCAAATGATGGCTCGGCCTTTGAGCTACTAGGGCCACTCGAAGCGCTCGAATCGTTCACGGCTGCAGGTTCTATGAGTTCTGAATTAAGAAGGAAACTCACATTAGTCTCAAAAAATATTACGGACTCGTTGTATAAAACAATTCATCTCATCAACATGAGGTCAAAGATTTCGAGACTCAAGACGGAAAGCTAAGGACGTAAAGTTCTGCTTTGATACCATTATGTCAGACTCCGATTCAAACAATAGATAGCCGTCCCCGAACGTGATACCGTACGAGCCTAAGTTGCGCTCACACAGGACAATTTTATAAGGTTATCCGAAATACAACATCTAAGGTTATCCGAGAAATTAAATAACACATTTTGAAAAAAAAAGAAAACTTTAATTCATTGATAATGAACATCATTTACAAGACTCTATTACAATAGTTGTCGTGCGGACTTACAACATGACTCAGATACAAAATAAATGCTGAAGAGATAGTCGTGCAACAGTTTACTGGGAATGGGCATTCATATCCTTGCATCTTAATCTAAAATTTTCATACATTGTTATAGTTAATTAATCGAAGAAGAAGAGGGTCAAGGGAGAGAAGGATCAATCCACTCACTTTGATTGATTTGAGACGAGAGGAAGGCGATCTTTGTGCTAGACGGCCTACGCGATCACCTAAATCGCATAAGCAAGGAATCAACACTCTACCATTCTATTCCGAGTTCGATATGAAATACAAAGTTTTGAACATGCAGCAATGAATCCATCGAAATCATTCACAAAAATGTATTCATAAAACTAAGGCCAAAGAAGCAAGTGCGTATGAAAACCAGAGCAGCGGGAGGTCTCTCCCGACTCAACCATATAGTCTTTCCTCGAACGCAGTCCGTTGAAATACGTGACTTGATTTCGAATAAGTCGATCCATACTGAGAAAAAGATATTGATTCAACTGATCCCGACAAATCGATAGCGATAGTATTTCTTAACCGTGCTTCCTACATCGCAAACGAGGAATGGGGTACTGTGTTGGGACAAAACACTACAAATATGCTCAGTAGTCTAACTCTTCTACTCCACCACCAAGAGGGTTCAGAAACCACACACTGACCTCGAGACCAAGCTCCTAGCTCACAAGAAAAATGGAAAGAAAACGAAGAGAGAAGAAGAGTAGAGTGATAAAGTAAAAAAATTGAAATAAACCGAAGGGTATATATAGACGGGGTGTATTAATCGAGACTGTCGGATCTGCCACATCACTGATCCACGACTTGATCTAAATCAATCTCGTTCGTCCAAAGAAAACCAAGTATCCAGATAATAGAATGTATCATCACTATTCATGAAGATATCAAGATATTATTCACAAAAATATCGTAACATTATTTACAAAAATATTAAAAAGTAGAAAATATCTAAAAATGGAAGTATCATCCAGATAGTATATTGGCAGTATACTTAAGTATACCGGCAGTATGCTGGTCAAGAAGAAATTTTCTAACTTGAAAAAAATTTAAGGTTCTCCGAAAACCAAGAAAGTACAAGCTATAATACAAAATATATATCCGTATACAAATACAGATACTACGATACGAGTCTTACAGTTTATTTATACCGTTGGATCGTGATTAATGGTCCAAATCTGTTTAGGTTTGGGGTGCTTTAAATAGGCCTTTACTAACCTTAGTCCCCATACAAGATCAAAAGGTGAGAGTTTTCTCAAGATTGTAACTTTCTAAGAGAGATTCATAGTTTCGGTGATTATTACAAGGAGAGATGATTTCGAGGTGTTTTTCTTTGATTCTTCCTCGTCATCTAGTATTGTAGTTTTTTTCCTACTCATTGTAATCTATTTCCATCCATTAAAGTGTTGCAGTGATCCATGTGGATCGGAGAGAACTTTGTAAGGAGTCACTTATTCCATTAGTGGAGGATTTTTCGGGTTGGCCCCCAATCGTCTCATGTTTTTTCCCATCTTAATTAGTAAATATCGTGTGTTTGCGTTGTGCCTCCTTTGTGATTTTAGCTATTTGGTATTGTGCGACTTTTCTTCGGTCCTCATCGGTCCTACAGGTTTAGGGGGATGGTCTCCGCATTTGTTCCCAATACTAACACCCTTCATTAGATAATGCAGTGATGAGTAAACTATTTTTTAAAACAAATAATGTAGCTAAGATTTCAAATACTTGGATTAAATAATCAACCCTTATAACATAGTATAATTTGGACTAAATTTGTTCTCATATCTCATGAGGGTCATTGTCTTCACTGTACCTACTAGGAAGCATGAACATTTCAAAAATATTTTAAAAGTATTTTGTTTTTATCTACGTGTCCTTGTCGTGTCGTTCCGTAGTCGATCTACTTTCTAATATATAGTTGATCAACAGTCTCCGAGTAGAGGATGAATATCAAAAATAAGTCGACATCAAAAAATAATATTGACTTAGGTAGTTTATGAATTTATATCCAAATTTTGCTACAAGGCTCAATTTGCACTAATTATATAAGACTTAAAATTACTAATTAACACTACTTAGATATAGGGCTGCAAATGAGCCAAGCCGTTCGTGAGCCGCTCAAAGCTAAGTTTGATAAAAGCTCGTTTGAGCTCGGTTCGTTTAGTAAACAAGTTGAGCTCAAGCTTCGTTTTTTAGCTCGTTTGACAAACGAGCCAGGCTCAAGCTTAGAAATACTCGGGTCGTTTAAGCTTGCGAGCTGGCTCGTTTATGAGCTCACGACCTGGCTCTTTTGTTCTTTTTTGAATTGTAATTTTATATATATATTTGTATAACAATATGCTTGTGTGCATTAGATATTTATATGTCCTTAATAATTTAGTAAGAAACATTTTTAATTAATTTTTATAAATAAATTATTAATATTATAAGTACTTGAATTCAAACCTAACTAGCTTGAAATCGAGCTCGTTAAGCTTCAAATCAAGCTTAATGAGCTTGTAAAGTTGAGTGAGCATGAAATCAAGCTTAACGAGCTTGGTTTTGAGCTTATCGAGCTTGTTTATCAAGTTTCAATCAAGCTTGCTTATCAAGCCACGCTCGAGCCCAAACCAAGCCAAGCTCAAGCTTAATATACAAGCTCGAGTCAAGCTCAAGCTCTAAAATAAAAAAACTTATCAAGTTCGAGCTTGAGCTTGAGCTTGATTAATTATAGTCAAGGCGAGTTTAAGCTTACAAAATCTTGGCTCGACTTGGCTCGTTTGCAGCCCTACTTTGATATTCTTATTTAAAAAAAAAAAAAACTAATGTAAAACTACTAGTACTCTTTGCTAATGATGATAGCCAAAGTAAACAATTGTGGGGGTGACCTTGACAAGTAGAGCCGATAGGTGAAAGTATTTCATGACCCCTTTATGTCAAAGGAAATATACAAGCCCTACCTTTCCCAAAATCAAAACCATACAAATGTAAAACAAAGAGAGGGAAAAAAGAAAAGTAAAGAAAAGTTGGGTTCTTTCCCTTCTCAATGTCAAATGTCAAAATCTAAACAATGCCCCTCTCCCTCTCCCCCTCCAACGGTTTTATATAAGGCCCAATACTCTCTCCTCAACACTTTCATTCTATCAAACACTTCAAGAAGAAGAAGAGAAGAAGAAGAAGAAGAGATCAAGAGAAGAAAGATCTTCCAATTTCTATGGCAGACGAGTTCGACGCAGGGATATGCAGCGGCAGCTGGTGGAACACCGCAAGGATCAGCAGGAGCAGCGGCGGCGACGCCTCTGCCGTGGGTGCTGCATCGGCATCTTGTTCTTCGGCGATCACTGACACAGGCGGCGGCGGCGGCAGCGGAGTAGCCCTCAGCTGGCTGTCGAACGCAGATCGAACCGGGCAGCTCTGCCTCCGCCCCCCTGGCTGACACTTCGATACTGCCGGTCTCCGGTTTTGGTGGGCTCTCGAATGCTCCTTCCACGAACTGGAACAACCAGACTTTACTGTAAGCTCCTCTCGGTCTCTACTTAGTAGTAATCAAGTTCAGTTCTATCAAACAGTTATTTGTTACTGCTCCCTTTCCTTATTTCATGCAGTAGTACCAGTACTGAAAGAGAGACTAGTTTCCACAACATGCTTCAAGAACCCTTCAATTATGATAACCATCTCCACATGAGCGCGCAAGAAATCAACACGCAGCAGTTCTTGATGCAGCAGCAACAGCAGTCCGGATTTCCGGTGATGTTACAGGGGCTCTACGATCCCGGAGCGAATGCGCAAAAGTCGATCTACGACCACCAACGGATTAGTACTCTGAGCTACCACCACCACCAGCAGCAGCCCAGCTCTTCTTTGCTGGCGATGGGCAGCAACTACCAGGCTTGTAGTCCGAACGATAATTCGTTTGCCAAGTTTACGCAGCTGCTCAAGTCTTCCTCGCCTCCGAAGCAACAGCCCAGTATTAGCAGCAGCATTAGTACCAACCACTTGCAGTTCTCCAACGACGCGCCCTTCTGGAATCCTTCGGTTGCTGCGGCAATTGGCGCCGCCGATGTGAAATCAGGCGTCTATCCATCTTCTGCACCTATACAGCAATTTGTTACTCGGAGCTTCGAAAGGAAGCCCAATTGTAGTAGCAACACTGCAAAGGTGGTAGTAGTAAATGTTATAATTAGGGTTTGTACGTAAGAACACTCTTTCGTTTTCGGATTTTAACTTTTTTTTTTTTTTTTTTTGGTTTTTTTTTTCATCATCTTTTCAGTCAAATAGTGATTCGGCGCGAGAAGAAGAGCAGCAGCAGCAGTAGCGGCGAGGCTTCGTTAAAGAAGCCTAGGATCGATACGCCGTCCCCGTTACCGGCCTTCAAAGTAGGGGCTCGATTTGAAAATGATGATTTTCTCAATCTCCCACTTTTTTGGGTTGTTGCTTTCAAACATGGATGATAACTTTAGGGTTCTTTGGTGCCTGTAGGTCAGGAAAGAGAAATTAGGAGACAGAATCACTGCACTGCAGCAACTGGTTTCGCCTTTCGGAAAGGTATGTAGTAAATGTTCTTTTTATATCTTTACTATTATTTCTTTGTTAACTAAGTAGTATGATACTCGATCTTTCTTCTTCTCATAGACCGACACGGCATCGGTTCTCCATGAGGCTATCGATTACATCAAGTTCCTCCATGATCAAGTCACTGTAAGTTGTACTAAACCCTTCTTCGATCGAAAAATTTCCGACATATTTCCCATCTGTCTGAAGCTAACATCTTAATTTTATGTGATTTTTAGATGTTAAGCACCCCATACTTGAAGAATGGGAACCCCATGCAACACCAACAGGTAGTACATAACTCAACTTAATTGGTTGAGGTATTCGTGTATCAAGCTTGGTTAATTAGTCTCTTAACTACATTCATGTTCTTCATGAAGAGCTCGGATAAGTCGAAGGATGGCGAGGGGACGAAGCAAGACCTCCGGAGCCGAGGGCTGTGTCTGGTGCCAGTGGAGAGCATATATCCGGTTGCGAGCGAGACGATGGCGGATCTATGGACACCAACCTTTGGAGGGACTTACAGGTAGAGCCGAGGGAGAGGAGGAGTTACTAGCTAGGGCTTTGGAGGAAACTGAGATGAAGCTCTAAGGGTTCTTTCAAAGCTAGCATTAAACTGAGATATGGAGTATTATAACTAGGAGGGGGGCTATTTGAATCAAGAATACCCCCATTACCCAAATTTGTAATTTGCACTTAAATCCTTCCACTTCTCCTCTTTTCGCGTC